>JAWWEV010000029.1:2546524-2590178 GCA_035583235.1 Hafferia zeledoni | reverse complement strand
CCCCCCCAATCATGCATATGGGAATTAAGATATTGAGTTGAGAATTTGTAAGGCAAAGAAATGGGCAGGGCAACAGCTCAAAGATTTGGTGCTATCAGAGGCATTGTAGAAGAAAAGCAAAGTCGACCAATAAGGCAAGTGGAACTTAAGTATCAGAGGAAGAAGGTACATTAAGAAATAAAGAATAGTTTGTAGCATCTGGTCTTTGAGCAGTCTCTCTAAGGAAAATGAACATATTTTTGTTCTTTGGATTCTTTCTTCTCCAAAGGAATGATTTTTATGCTTTGATGTGTTAGTTCTTCCATCTCCCCCATGGCTGGTTCCAGTCTGATGGGTCTTGACACCATATTTAGTGGCTTCTTATTTCTTTCTTATTCTGCAAGAGCTGCCTTCTGAAAGTCAAACCTCTTTGCACAACTGGTCTGAAAAATCAAAGTTTATGATGTTCCCTCACAAAACATGAGGGTATTGGTTCCAAAAGGTTCTGTGCTGTCATTCCTCAACCTTTTCCAATTCCTTTGTTGGGGTCAGAAGCAAGGGAGCAGGAAAGCTTTACAGCTGAGTGAGCTCTTCATCTTTTGAACTACTTAGCTGTTTTCCATGTGTCATGGGAATATATTTTAGACAGCTTTTAGGTTCTGCTTTCTAGCCAATACTTACATGGAGATTGGCACAATATCCTTATGGTTAAAGCAGTTTTCATTGCATTGTATTAAATTCACAGGGTTGTGATCATACCTGCAATATTAAGACATGAAGACATTTCACTTTAAGCCTGAGCTCAAGTCTTTTAACTTTGTGATTCCAGTGCAACAGAGATATGGAGCTACTGGAGACAGTGTAGTGAAGGGCCCCTAAGATAGCCAAGGGAATGGAGGCTCTCTCATATGAGGAAAGACTGAAAGAGCTGGGACTGTGTGGCCCAGAGAAGAGAAGGCTCAGGGGATGGGATGATCATTAATGTATGAAAACAGAACTGGGCACTTTTCAGTGGTACACAGTGAGAGGAAAAGAGGAAGAGGTTCTGTCTAAGTTTAAGTAGTATTTTTGACTTTTTTAATGTGAGGATACTGAGCACTGGCACAGGTTGCCCAGCGAGGTTGTGAAGTCTCTATCCACTGAGATATTCAAAAGCCATCTGGACACAGTCCCAGACAACCTGCTTTACTTGACCCTGTGTAGGCAATGGGGTTGGACACGATGATCTCCAGAGATTCCTTCCAACCTCAACCAGTTTGTCATTCTGTGTTGTTCATGATGGAGAATTGTGCTTGGTGTGCCCTACTTTATAGAGCTGTGTGATGATGATGGACAAAAGGTGTGAAGGTGTGAATGCTGGGTAGCTTTCCATGGCTCTTGGGCAATTCCTAGGGAAAAAGGTGGTGCTGGGCTGGAAATGTGGAATAGATGTTGCTAAAGTGTGAGTGAATGCCTGAGGATTGCATAGCTTCTTTTTTTTTTTTTTTTTTTAAATAGACTTCAGAAATGTAAACCTTTGGTTTATATTAATTGAGGATGGAGAGGACTATTGACAAGGACGTATAGTGAGAGGAAAAGGGATGATGGCTTCAAACTGAAAGAAATTATATTTAGATTAGATATTGGGAAGAAATTGTTTAATATGAGAGTGATGAGGCCCTGGCACAGGTTGCCCAGAGGAGCTGCCCCATTCCTGGAAGTTGCATGGCACTTGGAGCAACCTGGGATAGTGGAAGTTGTCCCTGTCCATGGCTGGAGGTTGGAACAAGATAATCTCTAAGGCCCCTTCCAACCCAAACCAGTCTGTGATTGTATGAATCATTAAAATGTGATGTTTTAAACATATTTCCATCTGTTCTCTTCTTTGTAGTCTTGTGTATATATATGTGTGTATACACACACACACACACACACACACACACACACACACACACACACATATATTTTCATTCCTCCACATCAACCTTTCAGTTGTTTTGTTTTATTGAGGGGTGTGTGTTCGGTCTTGTGTTGTTTTTTTTGTTGGGCAATCATGAGTATACTAAAGATAATCCAACTCTAAACCAACTTTGTTTTTGATATCATAATAATAGGAAGGAAATCTGGTGGAAAAAGGAAGGGATTTCCTCCCTCCAGCCAGAGGAGATATAACTGCCACCTTATCTCACCTTTTTGGGGCTGGTGAAGTAAAATCATTCTAGCAAATTACTTGTCTAATTGAAGCTGTCAGCTGGAATAGCTTCAAAGGATTTTGAGTTGTTGGTTTAGGAACTGCTATTTGCACTTTCATCTTTGTTTTAATCTTATTATATATTTGTCAAAGGATTAGAATTAGTGAGTTCCTGTCTTCTTTTTTACAACACCATGCTTCTTTACAAGGCATTCAAGCTCTTTAATGCATTTCACCTTATCTGAAAAACTACAGGAAAAATTAACCTGAGCTAATACAGAACATGGAAAGGTGCCAGTTTGATCATGGTCAGAAATGGCTGCAGAATACAGATGTTCACTGGAAAATATTACCATTTTGGAGGCTTAACCTAGTAGTGAGGCCCTTTACTATTGCCTTGTTATGTTCTGTCAAAAATATTTCTTCACTCAAGCTGCTCAAAGAGGACCCAGATATTTTTGAATAAAATCCTAAAGCATTGAGCCCTGGAGCTGTCACTGTTGTATGAATTAACAGTTCATCACCAAGTATTTATTTTCTGTATTGCTTTTATTATCATCTACGACATGTGGACAGTGTTCTTTAATGTAGGTAACTGAGATTCCTGGAAAACCTGGAAAACTAACATTGTTGGAGTTAAACTTGATTGGGGAAAAAAACCCAACAAAAACAGATCACACAAACCCACAAAAAACACCCAAACCCCAAGCTCTCCCCCTGCCCCCAAATCCCCATCAAAGCCCCAACCAACCTGGCCTTGGACACTTCCAGGGATGGGGCAGTCACAGCTTCTCTGGGCAACCTGTGCCAGGGCCTCACCACTCTCACAGGGAAGAATTTTTTCGTAATATCTAATCTAACTCTGCCCTCTGTCAGAGGGAAGCCATTCCCCCTTGTCCTGTCAGTATGTACTCTTGCAAATAGTCTCTCTCCTTCTTTCCTGTAAGTTCCCTTCAGGCACTGGAAGGCCACAATTAGGCCACCCCAAAGCCTTCTCTTCCCCAGACTGAACACTCCCAATTCTCTCAGCCTTTCCTTATGCCTGAGCTGCTCCTTCCCTCTGATCAGCTTGGTGCCTCCTCTGGACTCACTCCAACAACTCCATGTCCTTCCTTTGCTGGGGACCCCCAGAGCTGAAGGCAGCTCTGCAGGTGAGGTCTCATCAGAGCAAAGAAGAAGAGCAGAATCCTCTCCCTTGACCTGGTGCCCACACTGCTTTTGATGCAGAAGGTCTGATCTTTCCTTTAATGTGTCTAATCTTTCCTTTAAAAGCCTTGCTGAAGTATGTTTTGAAAGAAGGACTTGTTATTTGTTATGAAGTGGTCTTTGTGTCATGTTTGATAGCCATTAAGAGCTGCTAAGGTTGGCTGAGTTACAAGCTTTTGAGAAATTATTGTTCACTCTACTTGGTAGATAATCACAAGAGCTGGAAAGCTCAGTTCCCTCTTAGTCCTGCCAGCATGGACCCCTCCTTCAGCCAAGAGCTGGCAGGACCTTCCAGTAATTGCAGTTGTAAGATGTGTCCCAGATCAAAGCTGGGGGTGGAACTGAGAAGGACTGGGAGGAAAAAGAACAAAACAGTGCCCAGCCCAAGACCAGGGTGCAGAGAGAGGGAGGGTCCAGAATTTCAGTGCAGAAAGTTTAGAAATGGGAGTCCTGTACATGGGTGGTGGAAGGCAGCACCTTGGCTGTGTCACTTTGTGTGACTGACCATGTCACTGTTGTGTGTGTATCTCTCTGTGCTCAGCTTTGCTACTGGTTGAACCTGCAAATGAGGGAGCAGCAGCTGCATCTCAGCCTGGGCAGAGCCCCCGTTCCCTGGGGGCATTGGGCTGGGTTCCAGCAACCAAGCAGGAGAGGTCCTGATATCCCTTAACTATGCAATAATATTTTTGGCTAGAATTTAAATAGTTTATTTTAACACAAGTGGAGTTTCATGAATGGGCTGTGGCCAAGGAGGAAAACACAAGCATTACAACATGACTCATCAGCTGCTCAGGTGTTTCCATCAATAAGAAAAAGTATTGGGGGATGCATTGGTTGAGGTATTTGTGGTGGTTCTGGAGGAGTATTGACAACATAATACAAGGAATGGCAAATGCTGAGTTTGCCACCTGTGTTCAGAAAGGACAGCCAGAATTTGTCAGAGATATTGCAAAATGTCATATGTGTGACTGAGGAAAGGAGAGTCAGTCAAATGAGGATGGAAATGGACAGGGTGTGGGAATATTTAGCAAGTACTGTATAATTTGCTAGGAGAAAGGTGTATTAAAAATACATGTTTGGGTCATAATGTGCTTGCATTTTAGATCAATTGCTAAGCAAAACCCCAATCATTAAAAATATACCAATGGAGAAAAATGGTGTAATGATTGCTTAGGTTAATTGAGTATTTGCTTCATCATTGTCCTCTATTTGTGCCTTCCGAGTTTGGATATGTGTTTTGACTGGACAAGGACAATAATTACTTTTTAATCTCTTATTTGGCTCAAAACTTTAGAGGCTTGTAAGCTTTGAAGGGCAATTACCCTACAATGGATGGAGATTCTTGAATGAGTAGGCTGGATGAAGCTTCATGTGGGGCATTAGTTTCACAGTGTCACTAAAAACACATTAAAGGAGTGAAAGAATCACAGAATCAATGAGGTTGGAAAGGACCTCTGAGGTCATCAAATCATATCACAATTAAAGATGATAGATAAAATATTCGGTGGCTTAGAAATCTAGGAGCTTCTTTCTTTTAGTACTTTTGCCTGAAGTGAAGATTATTTGTTTCGGGTTGTTTCTAGCATGGCTGAGGAGTGTACAGGCCTTTGTATTGCAGCAGCATAAAACCCAGAAAATAACTCAGCAGTACTAACATTTGGCAGAGTTTCCATTCTGCATGGGTTTATGTGCCAGAATTCTTGAATGAAGGACGAGAGGAGAACTGAAAGTCTTTGGTGAAAATACAATGTCAATATTGCTCCCACTGTATGTACAGCAGGAAGATAACTGGTCTTCATGGCTGAAGGTTCAAGTACCCAAAGGATAGAAATATGGATTGATTTGTGCCTCTCTGTCCTTCCAAATCTCTTTTTCTATCCTTTTGCTTTCATTTTGCCCTCGGCAGTGCTTGTCCCTCTTTCCTCATGTTCTCCTGAGGTCTATTTCCCACTCCAAGAAATGCTTTCAGATTTCATGCTGATTTAAAAATATGTAAACTCCTGAGAGAGGGAGCAGACCCAGCCCCCTGTTCCCAGTGTGTCCTTTTCAGCACACAGAATCAGGCTGCCTTTTCTGTTCTCACAAACCTTGACTCTGTTGGCTGGAAACTGGCCCCTGACCACTGCTGAAATGGTTTGGGGAGATATGGCCTTCTCACTGAACTGGTCTGAAAGGCCTCTAAACTTTGTGGTTTTAACCACTGTTCAGTGTGACAAAGAAACTCAGGAGGAATGCTGATGTTGTTGGATATTATCTTGTTTCTTTCCTAACAATGTAGCCAGTAGTGGTATGTGTTCCAAATGCTGAATCCTAGAATCTGTTTCCAAAAAGCACAGTTTACAAAGTATTAAATGAGAAGAATCGTGCTGAGACACTGCAGGTTTATCTGGTTGTGGAGGACAATGTTTTGATTAGTACAAGGAGAGAGGACTGATTTCAGTGGGTACATTTGATATCATCATCCCTGCTTATCACTCAGAGTCTCACATGTCCTGCTGTGGTTTCTCTGTTCAATGATGGAAGAAATACATTGAGATCAGCTGAGTTGTTAAAAGCTGGAAGTCTGGTGTTATTTGAGGTGTACCAGAGCTAACAGTATCCTTGTAAGGCTGGGAAATCTGTGCCCTTCTGGAAATGCAGCTGAGGACCAGACAGGGTACCCTGCCCTCTGCACGACAGAGCCACTGCCTGCTGTTGCAGGAACAGGTACAAACAATGTGGGTTTCCCTCAGTGCAGAAAGATTTTGCCAAGTAGTTCTGCATTAATACTATGGCAGTAACTCGTGCTAAACACCGGATATAGTCCAGCTCTTAAAGCAATATTTTATTAGGTTAATCACTCTGATCTATTCAGTAAGAGCTGTTGTGCTCAGGAAAATATATATTCAATTTACTAATTTCAAAGCATAAATATTTTGTGTCACTGAGGTTTTAAGAATTCCGAAGGGAAGTTGGAAAGCAGATATGCCTAATGTTTGCTTAAAAATCCCCAAACAGTTGTCTCCCTTCAGTACCTATTACAAGCAATAAATTATACCTATGTATATGTACCTTATTCCTTGAGAACATCCAAGTATCCTTTACAGTAGTGCTTTAAACCTTGCTGTGGCCGTTTGAGCCCACATATTGCTGACATCTTAGGAACTAATTAAGATGCTTGCCAAAAATCATGAAGCCCCTGATGTAACAGTGAACAGAACCCAGCTCCCCCGACTTCCTGCTTTTATGTCATGATCAACTGCCTCTGCCTGACTTTGCTTTTGTCTTGTACTGATTTCTAAAGCCCCAGTTTAGCTCCAGGGTACCTTTTTTGCATTGTTACTTCATGAAAGCCATTGCTTCTCAGGCCTTCCTCTGGACTTCTGGTCATAATCTGCCTGACCTCATATATTGAATCTTCCCTTTTCTTTGCTTCCCCTTCCAAGTACTCTCAGATGCTTTTATGTGCTGTAAAACAGAAGTGAACTTGTTACACTGGTGGATGTGACAGAGCTGTCTCAGTAGTGCTGGAGCTGGGCATACAGGTCCTGAACTGGGCAGCTGTGACCAGTGGCTTTCTTCTTCTTAATATCTTGGCCACTCTTTCACTCCAAGGTGTACCTGTCAGCCTGTGCAACACAGGATATTTTCATGCCATGCTGCCAAGTTCTGTTTTAATACTGTGTGTATTGTGACAGTTCTTGTATTTCCTAAGATCTGTTCACCACTGCCTTATTCCCTGCTGCTGTTCCCATCCAGGGAATGAGCTGAGGGATGTTGCTGACTGCTCTGTCTCAATTCCCTCCTGTTCTGCTCCTTGCAACCTCTCCAGCTGCCTAGAGCCAGCCCTGTTCTCCAGCAGCAATAGCAACAGTGAGTGCTAGAGACTGAGGAGCTGGGAAGAAAGGTGGAGGTCTTAGTGCTGATGTCTGGATGTAGTTGGGGAAGTGGACTTAGAGCTGAGAGTTAATACAGATGTGCCCCCATCCCTTTCTTTAAGTCTCTCTGGGTTGTAAAAGTTATTATTGCTTGTTCTTCTCTGGACCCTTCCACACGTTGTTGTCTGTTTTTATTGGTTTCTCACAGCATCTTCTGGCTGTTGCTAAATCTCATCCTTTCAGAGTAAACCCTTACCCTCTCAGGGTCTGATCTTGTGTGCAAATTCAGTCTCACACAGAAGAACTGTTATGTAGGAAATCAGTATAACAGAGCTGAATGTAAGATCTTGTGGCAGTGAAAAGTAATTCTCTTCTGAAAAATCCCTGAAGTTTCCCAATCTCACTCATTTTTCAATAGATTTTGCACACTCACACCCACAGACTGCCAAGCATCAGTTCATGTGCCAGGTGGTCACTGGTGACCAGGATCATTTGTGTGCAATGACAGTGGCTGTCTCATTCAAGGGTGACAAAGGACTGATCTGGGACTTGCCATTGATTCCCTGAAGGAATAGGTGCTGTTTTGGATCTGTTGCATCATTTTGTCTCACTCCTTGATAACTCTGCAGTAAAATTCTTTAATTTCACTGTTCTCTTGTATTCCCCTGTTGTACATTTTAAGGCTCCAGTTCTTTACTCCATCTTCTTGAAACCTTATTTTAGGTAATTTTGTTGTTCTTCATTCATTTGGATTAAAACCCCGCATAGACTCCTCTGTAGTAATCACTGCATAATTTTCCTGTTAATCATTATTTTGTATTTTCTTTGTGTGCTTTCACACCACACACACTTAGTCATACTATCTTTATATAACAATCATAAATACTTTTTTTCCCCCAAAATCTCTGCATGTGAAAGGAAAGAAAATAAAAGGGTGCAAGCAAAATACCATGGATTACAGACAGGAAAAATTCAGATTAGTTACAAGTAATGAACTCAAACAATTGATAAAGTATTCACAAGAAATGAGAAAGCTAGATGTTTGCTTCTCTCTTTCTTTTTAAATTATTTTCTTTTTTTTTTCTCATAGAAATATTGTTAGATTATTTTAGCACATTATCAGGTACTCCTTGTAAGTGCACAGTTGGAATCCAGTTCTCCATGCTGTTGTGATAACCTTATTAAATATGACTGAGATTGTAGAAGTACAGGAAAGGGTTATAAGATGGCTGGAACATGGATTCCAAGTCAACAGAGGAAATAGAACAAGCTTTTGCATATCTATTTAGGATAAGGTCGAGAGGGAGGAGGATGTGGAATCCCACTGTGTGCCAGCACCCTGAAGAGAAACACAAATATAAAACAAGATCATTAGCAGGGAGTGTAAGTCAGGGTCAAATGCTGCTCCTGGTTCTGCTGAGTAAGGAATTCAATGGGACGTGTCCTGAGGTCAGATAATATCAGCAGAATTTGCAGTATTAACATTTTGCCCATCATATATGTGGTTATAGGCTAAAAATAGTCCAAGAACAGCACAGTTTGGGCCAAAGGATTTTTGTAATAGGATTTGAAGTAAAAATCTTCTAAGCTCAGAAATGCCTGCTGAGAATTAGCAAATAAAATTAAATATTTTCCTGCCCTACTTTCCTTGCTCAGCCATTCCTGTGCAGGCACGTGGAATACAGAAAGCTGTGGAGCAGCATACTGGTCTTATTAAAAAATCCTCACAGATTCAGGGTGTTTTGTGGGCCCTGTGTTCTAATCTACTCCTGCTTCCTTTATAACTCTCAGCTGCTCTTTAATATAGTTGCAGGGGTTTAATTTTCTGTCTGGATTCTGGAGACATGGCACTTGTATCAGAATTGCAGCAAAGACCTGCAGCCAAAAATGCAGCTGCAATAGGGGTAAGAGTAGAGAGGGTTGTTGGGTATTTGCCCATGTTGCTGAGCAAAGACTTTCAGATTTGTGCTAAAAGCTGTATGGATTCTGTGATGGAGATTTTCCTCAAGAGGAGGGAAGAGGGGAAGAGGAGACTGAGGGGAGACCTTACAGCTGTCTATAACTTCCTTGGGAGGGGCAGTGAAGGGGCAGGCTCTGATCTCTTCTCTGTGGTGACCAGTGACTGGACCTGGGGGAATGGCTGGAGCTGTGTCAGGGCAGGTTTGGGTTGGATATCAGAAAAAGGTTCTTCCCCCAAGTGATGGTCGGGCACTGAACAGGCTTGCCAGGACAGTGGGCACAGCCCCAAGGCTGCCAGAGCTCCACGAGCATCTGGACAACTCTCTCAGGGACAGGCTGGGACTGTTGGGGTGTCCTGTGCAGGTCCAGGAATTGGACTTGGATGATCCTTGTGGGTCCCTTCCAACTCAGGATATTCTGTGACTCTATTTGTCCTTGGGGTCAAGTTTCTGCCTTTCCACTATAGAGAGTATTGCAAATCTAAACAATGACTAATCCTGAGACCACTGTGAAAGGCTGGAACCAGACAAGCAGAGGTTCATTCCACATCACAATGTGGCTTTTCCATCATTGCAGGTGTGGTGAATACAACCTGTGTTTGTGGCAGTGAACATCTTCATTGTTCCTTTTGTTGCTCATCCATTCTACAGCAGGAAGTTCTATGATAACTAGACAGTTCTGCCTTCTCTGACTGAGCCTCTGGCTGCAGATAGCATGGGACTTGTGTCTCAGTGCACCAGCCAGAGGTAGAGGTGATGATTTGCCTCACTTCTGTGTTTTAAAAATCATAGCTCTAATGATTTAATTTCCTTGCAAATTTGACATTGACTTTGTCCAACATCAGGAAAAGAGCAAGCAGTTAATTCTAAAGTATAACCTTGAAAAAAGAAGTCATTGCTACTCTTTTAACTCTGATTAAGTAGAACTTGTTCTATTAATTTGAGAAATTTAGGGCAGCTCTGTACAACTCAGTACAGGAGCATTTTGGGTCTGATTTTAAATTGAGAAAATCTGTCCATCTTTTATGTGCTGCTTTACATATTTAGCTTCAGGAGCAAGTTGTAGCTTGCTGCTATGTGAGAATATCTTGGTGGTTTGGAACAGACCCTTGTAGCTCCAAGAGAACCTTCTGTATAGTTTTGGAGTAGAGGTGTGGAGAGAGTAGGAGGAAATTCTTCCCTGTGAGGTGGGCAGGTCCTGGCACAGGTTGGGCAGAGAAGCTGTGGCTTCCCCATCCCTGGAAATGTCCAAGACCAGGTTGGATGGGGCTTCCCCATCCCTGAAAATGTTCAAGGCCAGGTTGGATGGGGCTTGGGGCAACCTGGTCTAGTGAAGGTTTGCAATGAGATGTTCTTTAAGGACCTTTCCAACCCAAACTGTTCTGTAATTCTATGTGTGATGGAGAAAGAAAGGACAGAACTGTGACTCAGCTGCTGGAAAAAATTTAGAGCAACGTGAAGACAGCTCAGTTGTAACCATTGGATGATCTATCCATTTTCCAGCTGTGTATCTTAGCTTTCTATTTGTATCTTGGGCTGTCTGGAGTGACTGCAGGCAGTAAGGTGAACATAGAGTGGAATGCATTCCTGCATAGGGAATAAACACAAAACATTTATGTTACATTTTAGTTGTCACAAGGGACTGAAGTTGCATGTAGGTCTGCTTTCTGGAGAAAATGCACTTGAATTTAGCAGCTCAGTTATAGGTTAATAGGTTAATGCCTCCTTCAGGTGGTGTTCTGAAAATACCAGAAAGGAGAAGGGTAGCAGGTGTGAGACAGGCAAGTCTCAGTTCTGTCTCTTTCTCCTTTTCTTAATTTTCAGTCAGTGAAAGGTCTGCAGCATTTTGGATAACTTGAAGATGTCCTAAAGATGGATTAGGCAGGCTTGTAAAAGGAAGTTGCAGTCAAAGTATCTTTGAATAACAAAAGCAGGAGTTAACCATTCAGTACAAGGGGTAATCCTGTTAGTGCCTTAGCAGGGCAACTCTGCTGAAAAAAGGAGATTTTGGCCATGTCTTTTTGTGCAGTTTTGTGGCTCTGAACTGACTATGATTGCCCAGATATAGAACTCAATAAATTAAGCATTGAACCCAAAACTTAAGATACGCTTTTATGTCTTGACATTAGTAATTTTTTAACTTGGCATCCTTTCATAGAGATACTAATAGGAAAGTAACACACCTGGAGAAGTCATTAAGTGAGCAGGAGAGCAAGGAAGAAAAGTACAAATGAAGGAGGAGAAAACACCAACCTCCCCAAAAGCAAAACCCGATCCAGCACAAGGTGTGCAGGTTTCAGGGAGGGCATTGATAGTCAATACTTCGGACAGAATCAAAGGCAAACTCAGGTCATCATTAAAACAGCGTGATCCCAAACCTGCAGAATTGCCAGCTCATTGTCAGATCCAAAGTGGGCAGATTCATGGTTTAGGTGGTTGACTTCTGAAAGGCACTTAGGAGTCAGTAGGGAGCAGAAATAAAACTGACAGGCATAAGTCAGTATGTGTTATCAAGAGAGGGAGTAATTGGGTACTTTATACAGTCTTTTATAATGCAAACCTGACTTCTTTTGCCTGTTAAAAAGAGGCATTGGAAGGTTCCTAAAGAAAATGCCCTTAGTCCTCAGCAGTGAAGAAGGTGACTGTTCCTCGTATTACTCCTTGCCTGTACTTTTGATTCTCACCCTCTATTTTTACACCTAGATCTCCATTCCCATTGGTTCTGTGCCACTGTTTGTTGCTTAGCTTCCTACTTCTCTGAGTTGTGTGGACAAAAATGAAGGGAAAAGGAGACAATGGCCTACCTTATCAGCATAATTTAGGAACAGAGTCTGTTTCTTGTCTATCCAGAAGGACAAATGTAAAGGTGCCAGGATGTTGAGAGGAAAGAAATATGGATCATCAACATAAAGAGAGAAAGTGAGTGGATGACTCAAGCAAAAATGAAAGATGTGGGAGGACTGACTGAAAATGGAGTAGAAAATGACTGAATATGCTGGAGGTAGAAGACGGAAAGAAAAGAAGAGAAAATTCAGTGGAAGAAGACAAGATGGAGAAAAGCCTAGAAACCAAAATGAAAAAGCCAGATAGTAGTTTAAGTAAAGGATGGGAAGTTGAAGTTAAGCTGTGACTAGTAATATAGAAAAATACACGGAACAAACAATTAAGAAAGGGAATAGACAAAGACAGGGGGGAAAAAAGGAAAATGATGGCTTTAAAAGTCAGGTTGGGTAAGAAAACACTGACACATTTAGAGCCACCAATACAACTTGGATTCCCATGTAGGAGAGCTCAGGAGCCATTAGTAAAGACTGGAACTAATGGAACTGTTCAAGTCTAGTAGAAGATCTTGTTTAATAGGATAAATAAAGCAATCTGTGAAGCGTCTTGGTGCCAGAATGTGTCTGTTTCTCAGGAATATGAGTTATTGGCAGGTATATGCATGTCACTGGACAAGCTAGGAAATCTTCCAGAGTAATTGGTTTAAAGAGAAAAAGATGGGAAATAGACACTTCAGATTTGAGATCTTCTCAGAAGAAGTGTAACGTTAAAAAAGTACTAATATGCCTAAACATGAGAATATTATGTAAGAAGTGCTTCATGTACAGGTGTGAATCCAGGTTTGGATAGGGAAAAGATGTCATAAATAAAATTATGTCATAACCACATAGCTCAATATTTCTATATTAAAAATATTAAAAAGTTAGCAAAGAATAAAAGGTGTTATTGGACATGCAGTGGTACTGGCTGTGCATTGTCTGTGACACAGTGTCATCAACTCCTGGCACATGGAGCATGAAAAGGGAGAACTCTAGCTGTGAAAAGGCTTTACCCTCACTAACGAACACTGATGTGTGTGTAAGAAGTAACGTAAAAGTTGTAAAACTCTGGAAATAGTTCTGCTGTGGATTATATCCCAAGGTGGGTTAGTATAGAGTGAATTAAACATCTTAGAGCATAAACAGGTTTCTACTACCTCCTCCTTTCTAAGTGAGTACCTCGGATATCAGGATACAGAATGAGACTTCTTTTATTGTTGTTGTCTGGCATTTAAAATGGTGTAAGTTTTTGTCTTGTTTAAGTAAGGAGGCAGAGGACATCCTGTGGCCTATGATGAAGGCATTTTCTAGGGAGTTGAGGACAGGAGCTAGAACTCCTTAAAACAGAAAACTAAACTGAGTCTTCAGTTTCTGGGCAATTACTCATATTCACTTATGAATTCATGTAGACATACTCGATTAAACATTCAGATACAGTTTCAAGAGGGTCAGAGCTACCTTGTAACCTTATGCCAGTTCTCAAACTCTAGAGGGGTTTGTGACACCTGTGAATATAAGTACAGGGTGAGACAGTAGCCACAGCTGAGAAACAAATTAAATTATAGTCATCTGGAAGAGATTGGTTTGACTGCCATATGTCTCCCAACCAGTCAGTTGAATTTCAGTGGTGATTGCTTGAGCTGAAGAATTACAGCCTGCATTTAAGATTGGTAAAGACTAAAGATAGACAGTGGTGGTAAAGGAAAATAGTCCAACCAAAACCTTCAAGAAAATATTAGGCAGTAGAAGTAGCATTTGCAGTCTTTGTGGTGACTTTAAAAAGGTGAAAGTTATTTTGTCAGTGTCCAAGTTGTTAATATTCTTCCATTTAGAACAGCACAGTAAATTACTAAAAGGATTTTTAAGTCATCAGAAAAATATAGCAGAAGACAAAAAGGATGAGTCAGAGATATCCACCCTTAAATTTTATCCCAGAAGTGAGAAATAATTGAATGTACTCTGGGAACCAGGAGAAAAAAAGAATTTTTTTGTGTCTGTGTTTGTGGTTTATCTGAATTCAGATTTATAGCACTGATCCCTCTCCATACCCCAACCCACCACTTCTTTCTCTTTACATGCCATTTTCTAGAACAAGCAAATATGCTACTGCAAAAAATTGTGACCTAAATACAAATAGGATTTTTTCTGGCTCTTTAGCAGCCTTGGTTCCCATAACAGCAATGTTTTAAATAGCCTGGCTTCAGATGCTTGTGATACAAAAAGAAATTCTCACCAGTGTTAGATTCATACCACAGGAAAATGGATTTAAAGAAAGACATGAAAGAACAGAGCCAATCCAACTGAGCAATTTGGCATAGGACCTATTTCTAACATGGAGAGGCAGGTTCCAAGTGAAAAGATGACTTGTCAACAAGTAATTCAAGTGTGGAAGATGACTTTAACACAGGAGCAAAGAAGTTGGGTGTAGAAACAAGCAGTTTACATTGCCTCAGGGAGGTATTTTGCAGTATTTTTAGGAAAAGTGGGAATCCCATCTCCCTAGGAAATTCCATACAGAGAATGCAGATCATATACTGAAAGAGATCTGGTTTAACTGCAGGGCTTTGTTTAGGGATTTCTCAGTGGCTCTGTCAGACTGTCTGACTGCAGAACCTACTCTCCCATATTTTGGGATCTCTGAGCTCAGATTGCTAAATTGGGACTGATGGAGGCTTGTCAGGCAGGGAGACTCTGTAAGGTATGAATTCTTCTCAGTCCTGCCTTTCCTTTGCCTTATCCTAGGCAGTATCTTCCTGAACAGACAGTGCTTGAGACATGGGAAACCACCAGACAAAAATTTGGGTGGAGTCTCCTTCAGAGAACAGTGAAGGGGGGACCTGGCTGAAGTAGGTAGGGTGCAGGAGATTGCAGGGATCTCATGAATATGAAGTGAACGATGGGGTTGCACTGAAGAAGTAGTGTGAATGTCCTCTGAAAATATCAAAATGGCTTTTCCCCATAGATCTCATGAATATCTATGGGCTAGAAAATGGTGACACAGTTGCCTATCTCACTGGAAAAACCCCCACCCTGTATAAAAGAAACTCCACAAATTCATCATTCCCTTACAATTTATTGGTATTGTTTTCCATTTTGGTTGATATAATCTGGCCTGTGACTGATGGATGTTCCTTTCTCTGGACTTGATTTAATTCTAAGTCAGGCAGACAAATTGCAGGCACCACATACAAACAGGCACTTAGAGAAAAATCTAGGGTCTTTTCTAGAGAATGACACCACTTACCTGTTTGTTAATGGCTAAACTATATGGATTCTGTGGACTTGTCTCCATATTTTTTGCACGCAGTTGTATCAGTAGGCAGAAATTGTGTGTGCATCTCTACAGTATTCAAGCAATCTCGTTGCTGCTAATAATCTATGTGCTGACAAGTACATGAAGAAATCTAGAGTCTAGTGCTTGGAGCTGGTCTCTTCCCACCAGTTCAGAAAGGACCTACATCATGACACTGAGTCACTGAATCTAATGTTTAAGGGATATGAGGTACTGAAGGTGAAATTATTTACAAAGAAGTAAAGTGTCTTTCCAGATGTCAAAATACCTTGGAGTACCTCAGTTTACTTCTTGTATTTTAACATCTTCCTGTTTTCTAGTATGTCTTTCCCTCTTCTTTTCCTATGTGACACTCAGAAGTAGCCAGAGGAAGGACTTTGCATAGTGTTCTGCAGCGAAGCAAACAGTGCACAGATTTATTGCTGCCTAAGCAAATTTATCTGATTCTTGTTACAACGTTATAGAAAACTACTAATTTTACAAGTGTGATTTGAAATGGCCCTGATTTTCAAGGGACTAAATAACTACAGAACACTCTGTATAACTGTAGCACTATTGAAGAGAAATATCTGCACACAGAAATATTTCTGAGGCACTGCATTAGACTGCTGCTAATTTAGGCTCATCTATATGTAGAACTGTTTTAAGGAAGACTTGCATGGGAATATGAGGACTTTTCATACTAAAATAGTTTGTATTACCACATAGATATGTATCAATGTATCACTGTCTTGATATTTACTTAATTTTCTTAGGTAGGACTTGATAAAATCAGTGTGTTCTTTGCTCCACCTGTATATTTGTACTTGTACCATTTCATTTAGCTAAGCTAATTAAAATGGTGCACTTTTAGAATGTCAGCAAAGCTCAGAGGCTTGTGTATACAGACACTGCACACAGGCAGTACCCAATCACTTCAGGGTTATCAGGTTTATCAGCTGTTTTTGCTGCAGGGTTGAATTCTGATTCTCCTGCTTGTGTGCATTGTTCTGAACTCACTGGGTACATTTGTCTTTGGTGAGATTTGAAGGTGTTTCAAAATAGTTAGATAAAATTTCAAGAAATTTCTAAAAAACAAAACTCTGGGAAAAAGAAAACTAGAAGGTTCCTAAGCCTCAGTTCAGTTAAGACAGGAATTACATTTTATTCTGTTTCAATTTTTGTCTTTTGCTAGAAAATCAATATTACTACAGACCAAATCCGAAGTATTTTCTCAATGGACATTTTTCCTGAATTAAAAATCATGGCCTGCAGAATTGACTCAGCATTACCCCTGAAGGTGATGGAAATAACTAAAATTATTGTGGCCATTGATGAATTTTATATGGATTTAAAGAGACTTGGGGAACATTTAATCAGAACAGAACACATTTCAGTATGTCACTTATAAATTCTGCGTAGTCAACACAAACTGCATAAAGCAAGTATTTTGAGAAAGACTGTGACATTTGTACAGTGCTACTGTAAATAAGCCAAGCTACAGTATTAATTTATACAATGAATACCAGAGTAACTATTTTATTGGTGCTATAAAACTTACAAAAAGGCAAGAAGCCAGACAATCCTAGATCTTATGATTCTGAAAGTAAGAGAAAATATTTCTAAGAAACTGAGGTTTAGGGATGTGTTTCATGGGGATGAAAATCTTACAGAACCTATGTATATTCATCTCTTTTCAGTTTTATATTCTGTGGTGTTTTGTAAAACTTTGGGTGTGCCCAGCATTATCTATCCACTGAGAGACAGGATGTGAGGGAAGATGAACCAAGGTAATGTGAGAACAGTGGGGTGGGCCAGGATTTGAGGGTTCATCAGCCCTTCTTTGCTGAAATACATTAGAATAGAGCCTGGAAGTCTATCAAAAGTAACTCACTGAGGTCCAGAAATTGTGTGAAAGATTCCTTGCTGGTATTAAATCCCCTTGGATCTGTGATTGGTTTTGTTTCGTTCACTCTGAATAAAACCAACTTGTGTCAAGAAAGCCATTGCCTACAGAGACAAGCTTTCTTTTTCCACCACCTCTTGCCCATTTCCTGGAGAATGTTTATCAACATCTTCCTTAAGGCAGGAGGTTTGGAGTTGCCCATGTTGCTTTGGGGTTTGGCCCTTTATTGCTGTTCTATATGTTTGTAAAAGGATTTTATGGGTGTACACCTGGGAGGTGTGGGGCAGAGATGATCTGTGGATTGTCTGGATGAAATCACTACATGATTTTCTGGAAAACTGAGGGTGTGTCTCTTCAGGCTTCAGATTTACATGATGACTGCAAGTTGCTTTGACCCATGGCCACATAGTCCATGTGTGTTAGTGCTGCTATAGCTTTTATTTTTATAGCTTTTAGCAGGATGTCGTGTATTTTGATGGATGGGGCATCTTTTTGGTAATGGTGTCTTTTTTTTTTTTTTTTTGGTGAGATTATCAAGGCATTTTATTCTGAATAAGTGAGTATTGTGGTCTTGAAGATGGGTAGTCAGCCAAAAAAATTGAAGTTGACTTTTTTTTAAGTGTTTGGCTCCTGACGACTAGTTGAAATGGGCAGTTTTCCAGGTGTTCTAGGCACTTGGCATCTCTAACTGCCCTTCTTGGTTGTACAGACTTACATTTATCCTACTTAAAAACATCAACAGGGTTAGGTGGCTTGACAGCAGTACTTGGAAATACTGGAATACTGGACACATTAGAATTAATATGAAGGCAAACATTTGGGCCACGAAAACGGGCTGAGAAGTAAAGAAATCATTAGCCAGTATGGGGTAATCCTGCTTTTAATGCCGTCTCTGCTGGTAACAATGGTCACAGTTGAAAACGGATAGACTGTTTTTTAGTGGTGTTGAATTAGAACTGGGGCAGTTGTACTTCAGGGTTTGTGCATCAGATAAGTTAGAGTAAAAACATCAGAGATTTGTAGTGTTCTCAAAAATCATCGCACTTTGTGAGGGGTGCCCAGGCCAAGAAAAGGCAATGTAAGAGGTTTTAGCTGAATGTTGGGGTCACTCCTCCCCTTGATATACCAGCCCAATCCAGAGAGGATTTCTTGGATGTTCCAAAAGACTTTGTGGGGTAGGAAAAGGAAAAAGAAACATCAGGGAAAGAAATACTAGTAAAGAAGCAGTTTCTGCACTAAGTAGCAGGTACAACATAGTTGCACACCTGAAGGACTGTATCCTATGGTTTGTCTCATTAAATCTGTCAGCCTAGTGACTAAGGTGTTGTATGAATGAAAGCTCAAGTTTATTGTCTTTGCTGGCATCGGGGTATAACTCACTGCAGCTGCAGCACCCTCACCCCCACTGCTGAGTTTGCTCAATTTCCTGACTTTGGTTTTTGCCAGTCCTACATCACAAGGGTAGAGGAGGAAAAAAGTGTAACTGGAAAACAGATCATGTTCCATCTTCTCTCCAGCTGCACCTGATCACCTTGAGCCTGTGCATTGTGTTGGATGAGAAACTGAAGCTCACCTTAAATGCTCATAACTCATGGGTGTGACTTGCAGAATTCTCTCAGCCGAGCGGAAGAGGGTGGAAACAGCGCAGGGGTGCCCACAGAGACTGGGCAGGGGGATGGTGCTGCAGCAAGGATGAATCTCCGAGGGTGCAGAGAGGGGCAGGTCTCCGAGAAAGAGGTCGTCAAACCTACTGCAGCAACACAGAGTCGGCACCAGACCTGGCTGGAGGCCCTTTTTTTTTTTTTTTTCTTTTGGAGCTCTGCGCTGATTTAACCCTCTCAAGCGGATGTACTTCAGCTCTGCAGCGGCAAGTCCACAAGTGAATGCGGTTGGCAGCTCGCCCCCGCCGCCTCCCCGCGCCCCCAAAGCTTCAGCACCGAAGCCAGGGCGGAGACGAGGAGCGGCGGGGGCGGCACAGGAGCCGCGCCCCTCCCGGCTCGGCGGCGAGAGCCCGCGGCCACCGGCACCGAGGAGTCCCGGCTCGCCGAGGGTCCCTCAGCTCAGAGGGGCCGCAACACGTGGGCGCGGCGGGGCGGCCCGTGGGCTCCGGGCGGGGCGCGGGGGCGGCTCCCGCCGTGTCGCTGTTCCCGGCCCAGGTGCTGATCCGGCGCCAGCCGCGGCTTAGCGGCCACCCCCGCCTCCTCCCGCGCAGCAGCTGGAGCAGGGGAAAGCGGATCCGGCGAGTCCCGGTCCCTCCTCCTTCCTCCTCCTCCTCCTCCTCCTCCTGGGAGCCGCCGGAGGGAGAGAGGTCGGAGCCACCGCTTCGGGCAGCCGGCGAGCATGGACCGGGCGGCGGCGGGGCCGGAGGCGGCCGGCGGCTGCTGCTCGCCGCTTGCATGAGTCGGCCGGGCGGCGGCGGGGAGTGAGGCCGGGCCGGGGCCGGGCTCGGCGGCTCCGGACTCCGGCAGCTCCCGCACCCACCCCCGCCCCGGCCATGGCGGCGGTGCTGGGCCCGCTGCTGCTGCTGGGGCTGTGCGCCGGGCGGGTGGCGGGCAGCCCGCTCCGCTACTCGGTGCAGGAGGAGCTGCCACACGGCGCCGTCGTGGGGAGCGTGGCGAGCGACCTGGGCGTGGATCCGCGGCGACTGGCGGCCCGCGGAGCGCGGCTCACCTCGGGCAGCGGCCGGCAGTACCTGGAGCTGGAGCTGGGCCGCGGGGCACTGCTGGTGAGGGAGCGCATGGACCGCGAGGCGCTCTGCGAGCTGAGCCCCGCCTGCTTCCTCAGCCTGGAGCTGGTCATCGAGCAGCCCATTGAGGTGCACAACGTGGAGGTGGAGGTGCTGGACATCAACGACAACGCGCCGCGGTTTCCCCGCCAGGATTACCGGCTGGAGATCAGTGAGTCTGCAGTGCCCGGGGCCCGTTTCCACATTGAGAGTGCCCAGGACCCTGATGTGGGCACCAACTCTGTGCAGAACTATCTGCTCAGCCCCAACCGCCACTTTGCCCTGGACCTGAAAGGTTTCCAGAGTGGCAGCAAACTCCTGGAGCTGGTGCTGCAGCAGCCGCTGGACCGGGAGCAGAGTGCCCTGCAGCAGCTGGTGCTCACTGCTGTGGATGGCGGGAACCCCCCCAAGTCTGGTACAGCCCAGATCTCTGTGCGAGTTATGGATACCAATGACAACCCTCCTGCCTTTGACCGCTCCACCTACACCGTGAGCCTTCTGGAGAATGCCCTGCCTGGCACATTAGTGGTCAAACTCAATGCCTCAGACCCTGATGAGGGCTCTAACGGGGATGTGATCTACTCCTTTGGCAGCTACACCCCACAGAAGGTGAGGCAGCTCTTTACTGTGGACCCACATTCGGGGGAGGTGCGGGTTAATGGCACTTTGGACTATGAGGAGGCATCCTCCTATGAGATCTATGTACAAGCCACTGATCAGGGCCCTGTTTCTATGGCTGGCCACTGCAAGGTGCTGGTCAACATTGTGGATGCCAATGATAATGTTCCTGAGGTGGAACTGACCTCCCTGTACAGCCCAGTGCCAGAGGATGCAAAGGCAGGAACTGTGGTGGCCCTGATGAGTGTCACTGATCAGGACTCAGGGCTGAACAAGAAGGTGAGCCTGCGTATTCCCCCTGGCCTCCCCTTCGCACTCAACTCCTTCAAGAACTCCTACACATTAGTCACCCAGGGAAAACTGGACCACGAGAAAGCAGCAGCCTACAACATCACAGTTACGGCTACTGACTCTGGGAGCCCCCCTCTGTCCTCCCAGAAGGTGATCCATGTGGAAATCTCAGACATCAATGACAATCCTCCACGCTTTGAGGAACCTGTGTACTCAGTTTACATCCCTGAGAACAACCCCCTTGGAGCCTTCCTGTGCACTATCAAAGCCACTGACCCAGATGTCGCCGAAAATGCTTATGTGTCCTATTCTCTACTAGATGGGGAGATTGAAGGGCTACCTGTTGCTTCCTATGTCTCCATTAAATCTGATAGTGGCAACATGTATGCTGTTAGGTCCTTTGACTATGAGACACTAAGGGAATTCCAGGTGGTTGTCCAGGCTCAGGATGCTGGAAAACCACCACTGAGCAGCACTGCCACTGTCTACATCTACGTGGTGGATGAAAATGACCACGCTCCACAGATTCTGTATCCTACCTCAACCAACACTTCAGCAGCCCTGGAGATGATCCCACGCTCGGCATATGCTGGATATTTGGTAACCAAAATTATAGCCATTGATGGAGACTCAGGACAAAATGCTTGGTTGTTCTTCTACCTGGTGCAAACTTCAGACCCAGGTTTGTTCAGGATAGAGCTCCATACTGGGGAGATTAGGACTACTCGCAAACTAGGGGAGGACAGCATGCCTACTTTCAACCTGACGGTGGAGGTGAGAGACAATGGAGAGCCACCAATGTCCTCATCAGTATCCATCACTGTTGCTGTGGTGGACAGAGTTTCCAAAATCATCCCTGATAAAAGAAGACACTTTAAAAGTCCAAGCAATTACTCAGAGATCACTCTTTATCTCATTATCGCTTTGAGCGCCATCTCCTTCGTTTTCCTTTTCACAATCATTGGGCTTTCTATTATCAAGTGCTACAGATACAGTCTGTATGGGAACTCCTGCTGTGCAGGGTCCTGTGGGGTCAGAGAACGGAGCCCTGCTGAGTTGTACAAGCAGGCCAACAATAACATTGATGCTAGGTTGCCCCCAGGTTTAAAAGTACAACCCCATTTCATTGAAGTGAGGGGCAATGGGTCTCTCACTAAAACCTACTGCTATAAGGCATGTCTGACTGCAGGATCAGGAAGTGACACTTTCATGTTTTACAATACCTGTGGCCCAACAGGAACTACTGGTCCCTCTGCAGTGATGACTGAGAGGCATCTGACAGGACAAAGTGGGCAGAGTGCACAAAACCTGATCATACTTAGAAATGACTCCATTACTCCTAATGAGGTGAGGCTACGTTGGTAAATGGTCTGCACAGTTCTCTGAGCAAATCTGTACTGAAGCAGAGGTTCCAACTGGAAAACTCAAAGGCAGTCTATTCCTTCTGGGGCTTACTGACACCCAGTTATGAAACTTGGTTGTAATGAATCTAATCTGTGCAATGCATTTTGTTTCTAGGTAAATACTAAGACTTTTAGAGTCCAGTTGGTAAGTTCAGTATATGCATCTGTTGTTTGAGATTCACCTCATTTTTGCAGCATACACTGTACCAAGTATTATGTCCTTCCCTCTTCTCTTACAGATCTAAAATTACCTGCTGCCATGGAGCCCTAGGGAGTGACACATGTGGTCTCAAAGTTTTAATGCTAAAACTAACATTGCAAGAACAAAATGGTAAAAATCACTGATTAGCCTGGAAATCAAAAGGTTACATTATGACAGTTACAAATGTTTGCTGCTTTGCTGATTTCATACCTAAGCAAAGCTGTTGAATTTAGATCATTGCAATAATATGCTTTCCTTACTATCAGGGGCATGTTTTAGTTGTCTGGAAACTGCAGCCCCTCCTTTGATAATGTTTGCTCTACCCAGTGCTGCATTTGATGCTTTCTGCCCAGCGACAAAACAGTGACAGCTTTGTAGAGACTTACAGCAAGTTACCATCATTAAGTTACAGAGTGACAACTTCTAACCTGCTGGCTTGCTATTGAAAATTGTTTAATACCTGTGGTTTGACCAGCCATATATTAACCTTTGCAATATTTTCCCACAGTGAAGAATTAAGGGTTACTTTATTCTGGCATGCAGGCAGCCTGCAGTTGGTATGTGGTTTGCATGATCTGTACAGTTCCCTTTTTACTCATACTGGGACTGAACTCAGAGGAACTCACAGGAGAGACTAATTCTGGTTCACAAAAGGACAATATTGCAAGTACTATGTGTTGTTTGTACCCCACAATTGTGCAGGCATAAGACCAGTTCATGCATTAATGTGTGCTATGCCTCCAGACCAGGAAAAGGTAGGGGAATAACTGATGGGATAGAAAGGAGCCTGACTTGTATATTCTTGCCAAAGAAATAGAACTCATTTATTTATTTATTTATATTTATCCACATATGAAGACATTAGCATCTTCTGTGACTGTTTAATTATGCAACGATGCCCAAATCTTAAGGTCTAGCAAGTCTTCCATAAAAATGCTTTTAGAGAGTCATGAGCATCCATTCAACATTAATCCATTTAAATTTAATGCAGTGTTTTTCTGTAAATCACAGCAAAAGGGTGTGGAGGAAGGATGTTTTCTTTTTGCAGTTTTTGTACCTTAATTTTTCTGAGTGTAATAAAATGTCTGGAATCTGTTTGGTATAGGAGGGAATATGAGACATGCTCTATAAGCTGAGGAATCAAAGAGTGAAATATACACTCTACATCTGATTTTTGGAGCAGAAGGAGGAATGGGAAAGAGAAACAGGAACTAAAAACTAATTCACTTTGGATGCAAGAACAAGGGAATTAGTTTAACAGATTCCTGTCATATTTTGGGAATCACTCCACTGAATGAAATGAATTAGCAGGTTTTGATTAGCAGAGCAGATCAGGCAGTGGCAGCAAATGCAGGCCAAACTTGGAGTACAAAAGTAGAGAGATATATAGAGTAAAGTAATGAATGCTGCTTGTGTGAAGTTATGATCCAAAAGAGGAATTGATTATTCAAATAGTTCTGTATGATTTAAGCAGAGATGAAGTTCTGACAAGTTCTACTTATCCTAAATTCTTTTCTTTGGTCTCTGCTTCTTAACCTGTCCTGTGGTGAGACATTCTATGAAGATGCATCAATGCCATGTGTACATGAGAAAATGGGCAAATGTAATGGCATTCACTAATTACTGGTTCCTAGCTAATTACATACTAAAAATTGTTTCTTTTCCCCTATTTCAAACTCAGCATTTGCACTGAAGATGCCATCAATTGCTTAGCAACACTGAATTCTACTTTTTAAGGATAATAGTCTGTGTATTGTTAGATCTTCAGAGAACTGTGTTTCTCTCTTTAATTATAGTGAAGTTTGAATCAGCTTTAAAAGCTGATGCCTTCACCTGTGAAGCACAAAAACAGGCATCATCATCCTCATGTTGATTTGCAAAGTTAATCTCTGATCTATATGTTACTTTTGGATAATGTGAACAGGTCTTTTTTTTTTTTTCTTCACTCCAGATTTTAGAAATGGATTTTCTTTTGGTTGTTCAGTGATGAGGATGGGATCAGGTGAATGGGTTTTCTATGCATGCATGTAGAACATAGGGTTTCAGAAATTGTTGTGAATGTTGTTTATACAGTGAGAAGAAAAATATTTCCAAGGTTTTTGGGATTCATCTCAGTAACAGTCTGATCAATAAGGTCTTAGTTCTTTTCCTATTTCCTGGTAAGGGCAAAGATATTAATATTTACAGTAAGCTGTGGCTGACTTTATTGTGTCATTAGAGCAATACACTGGAAGGGAAAACCAAGTGCAATAAGGTTACGTAGGGGATTTTTTGTACCTGGGGAAGCTCTGACTCCTGTGTGACTATTCCTTTTTTATGATTAGTGCTGTGATGGTGGAATGGGAGCTTGTTTCTGCAAGACAAGGTCTACTTCTGTGTTCACTCTGCTTACCTGTATGGTCCTTTAGAGGTTTATAAGTATGATTTAAACCAAGGATGTTTCTAAAAGAAGAAATGTACTAATGCAGCTGCACAGAAAATCTTGGACACTGTTATTGCTGGCAGGAGGCTGGTGATAAGGATAAGCGATGCAGGGTTAATGGGTATTGCTCTCTCATCAGATAACTACTGCAATGGGACCAGACAGGCAGTGTAGGCAAAATATAGGAATGGAAAAGTACTGTGGCTTCATTTCTGGCACAGTGTGAAGTTATGGGCAGCTTGGATTCCTGCCCTTCAAAATGGGAGTGCACACAGCTGTGAAGGGGGGATGTGAAGATGTGATTTTATTACTGGGCACTGCTGCAGCCATGATCTGTCGTTTTCAGGAAAGGTTTCAGTGCTTTAGTCTGGAATCTGTTTCCTCATATTCCTGTGAAGATGTTGAATGATGTCTGGGTAGTGTCTGGTCCTCGCTTTGTCTTTTCATCTTTCCTGTCTTGTTCTTACATCCTGTGCAGTTAAGCTTGTTCCTTATGTCTTGCATCTTATGACAACTTTTTCTCTTCAGTGCAGGAAATAACAATCAAACCAACCTGTTTTATCAGGACTGTTCTACCCCGGAAGGCATCCTGGTGCATTCCTAATGATGAGTGGGCAGTTTGGATACTTGATAGAACTAAATATAAACTCTTTGTATTTACATTGCCTTGTAACTTTTTTCTGTGTTGTGACACAAGTGGCTGAAAAAATATGATATTTCATGTGTTGTTCAGATATGAACTTTCATATTGATCTATGGACACTTTTAAAGAAAGTGAAAAAAGCTGCACGTTAGCAGTGTTGGTAAGACCCAGGGATTCACTGGAGTTTTACAGCTGTTTGTTTTGCTTCTAGCTCTTTCTCTGCAATTTCCCCTTCAAAACCAGCTTGCCAAACACAGGAAAAACCTAAAGCAACACTTGAGCTGAACACATCCTGATATTGCTTTAAATGCAAGTATATTTTGAAGTGTCTAAACCTAGTAAACCCACAGCATTGTTTGTAGCAGTCTTTCCAAGAGATTTCTCTCAGAGGATTTAAAGGTATTAATGGTGCAATATCTTAAAATCTCAGTTCAAGAACTTAAGCCTTTAAGAAATTCTCCAGCCCCACAGACATTGAAAAGGTTAACTATAAATGTTTGTTCTTTTGCTTAGTGGCAGTGTCTGAACCTGCCCTCCTAAGCAGGGACAGTGGTCTGTGCTTCAGGGCAGTCAGAGGCTTGGTTTGATGTTTACTGCTGTGCCAGCAGAAATTTGCATCCAAGATTAAGCAGAGGTGTTTTCCTTCTCTTGGAACTCATTAATTGTACTTTACAGAAGCATATACCTGTTCTCTTCTGTTTTCTCAGAGTTAGGAATGCAAATGAACACTGCCAGGAAGAAAACCTTTGGGCTTCTGAATTACACCTTTTCCCAGTTTCCTTTCTGATTTCTTGTATGATAAACACATGTTTAAATAGTTTGTTTTACTCATCAAATTAATTTTAAACATTTACAGAAGGAAAGCAGAGATAGAAGCCTCTGTTTCCTCACATCTGTCAGCACTGACTCAGTGGAAAATAAGCAGAGCCTTATGTGGTCAGGAGTTCTAAAAGGCTTTTATTATCTCTTCAAAGCAGATATATTTGATAAATATACTTTATGTCATTCTGGTGTGCATTTGTGTAGAAACAGAAATGGAGTGGAATGTTTTTAACAGTCTCAGCATCTGGCAACTGTAAATGTTTGATTCCCCTTTCTCTACCTCAAGCAGGTTTTGTTCTAACAAGCACTGAAGTGAATGGTAGCATTTGCATTGATTTACATGAATATGGGATAAGAACAACATTTTAAAAATTTAAACATTGCCCCCCTCCCAGGGACAAATTCTTACTCTGTTGAAGCAGCTAAAAAAGAGAACTGAGCATAATGTTGGTAACAATATATTTTCAACTGAATTTATTCTTCACAAACCAATGAAATGATTCTTCAGTTAACCCCTTTGAAAACAACTGTGTGACATTTTGCATGAGGTTTTTTGCTCCTAAGGTGGCTCTGTTTTATATTATACATTCACTTTGCTTGTCAGACTTCCCAATATGGTTTTTTGTTTATGACTAGTGGCATTAGTGCTTGTGGTTATGTGGTTGGCAGAATGTAACTCTGGTGCCTGGAAGAACCAGCAGGAGCAAACTGGTGGCATGAGATGTTCACCTGATGTGGTGACAACTGTTTCTATATGCCCCTGGATAGATTTTTAATTGATCTCACCCTATGATGACATGTGCCATTACTGAATCAGAAAAAGCATGTGATGGGAGAAGAGGGAATGGTTCATTATTTCTATGCTGGATCATGAGATTTTTCTCACCTTCACTGATGAGTGGTGTTGACAGGATCACTGAAGTTGCTAAATGACCTTTAAAATTCTCTGAGGGAAATATCTAGCTAAAATTAACTTTAAGTTAGAAGAATGTGCTGAATTGTGATTACCATGGTCTTGTAATGAGTTGGGAGCTGGGGTAGTAAAAGGAATGATAACATTGTGTGACATAGTGAGAGTCTGAGGATATACAAGTGGGAAGCATCTGGACCACTCCAGAGCTTCTATTCCTCTTCGTGTTTCTTTACTCACACTTCCTTGTCCACTGTACCTTGTCTTGGTGGTGTTGGTTCATGATACAGCTACACATCTCACAGCCAAGTCTGTCATGGGGCTTTGCAGAGGAAACCACTGAGAGCTGCTGTACAGTCCCCTGGGACTGCCTCAGGACTAAGCTCTGCTTGGAGATGAGTCATGTTATGTCATGGCACAGTGACTGTGGGACACGTGGCCATGTGGCAGGTTTCAGGAGGTGGGCTGGTAAAGGTGGGCTGTTCATAGCCAGAGATATAAGCCAGCTAAAGCATTCAGACTGTGAATTCCTGGTGGATCTGTAAGAATCAATACATCTGACCTTGGGAAAACTTGCATTTTCTGCTGTGCTGGACTTGTATTACTGGTCATGCTTTTTTACCTTCATAGCCCTGTCTCCTTTAGAGATGTATTGAACAACTTTTGTCTTAATACCAGAGGATCTGAAACAATTACAAAAGGAGAAGCCAGTTATGCTGACAAAATAGAGATTTCCCTGACTTTGCCAGCTGTGGGACATTGACCTGTGGTAACACAAGTGTGGGGCAAATGTGTCTCTTGCTGAGCTCTGAAATTACCCAGTCAAGCAGTGAGCATATGATAAAATGGGTGAAAACCAGATTGCACAAAGGCAAACTGTTGCCCAACTGCCTGCTCTTCCTCTTCTTCCTGCAATGACTTAAAAAAGAAGTCACAGACATTGACTTCTTTTCACAGTTAAAAAACCAGCCCCAACAGTCAACTGTGGCAATAGACCATTCCACCTCCAGAGTACATTTTTCTCATCCTGCCCCCTCCAGCCCTGGAGCAGATACAAGATGCCACTGCTTCTGGATAGTAATCTTTGAAAATACCACAGTCTCCTAATGGCTGTTTCTCTTTCATTGACATGGAGAGTCTTGGTCCATAATGTGAAATGTACAGATGATGAATTTCTCATGGATGAGTTGCTCCTGCCATCACCCATTTATGATCTGATATCTGAAAGTTCCCACTCCAAACAGAATATGTATTTTTGTCTTTGAGCCAAGAGCTGGAAAGCTCTCAGCTGAAAACAAAAAATCTATATTCTGTGAGAGAGTGGCCATTTCCTCTTTTCTCACTTCTGTCCAGCTCGTGTCAGACTTTTCCCGTGACTTGATGTAGTCTCACTTCCTCTGTGTTTTGCCTGGGACTGTGGTGAGGTTCCACCTCCTCACACTGCCTACAAGCCTGTATGAATTAGTAACCTGTGCCTCTCAAATTGGGAAATAGAACAGAGAGGCTTTCCTTCAGTCCAGCAGTTCCCCTGCTATAAGAAAAAGTCCCCAGTAGAAGGAAAGCCAAATCTTGTGGTGTCAGCACCCTTCATACTCAACAAAGGCAAGTTCAGGAGAGGATCTGATCAGTGTGGGTTGTTCTCTATCCTCTTTCATTGGCTGTTACTACATGGTTGAGTTTAGAGTTGCTTTGACATCCCTGGGACTGGGGCCAAAATGGAATTAATCAGAAAATACTAGAACCATGCATAATGGGCTTCTTGTCAAACCACTTTCTGCTAAACTCAGCAGAACCTGAGCATGGCAGAGGACAGGGGGCTAAATGGGAAGGAAATTGCTAGCACAGATGTTTAATGTGGGGTTGCAAATAGCAGCCTCCTCCCTTTTGTGTAACTTAGACCATAAAGAATACAAGTATATGCATTATCCAAGAGCATCTTAGTCTTGAGTGATGCTGGACCTGGAAAGGATGGTGATAGAGCACTACTGTAAGTTATAATTGCTCTGGTTTTGTTTGAATAAAACCCTATTGATCCAGGGAAGAGCATACCCCAAACCTCAAGAGGAAAGACAGAGTTGGCTTTAAATAATTCAGAATATTCAACACTTTCTTTTTCTCTTTCAAGTAATGGGGCCAAATTCATTACTGATCTGCCTCCAATAATTTGAAGAGAATTAAACCATTACTGTCATATATTATTTGTGTGCTTGGCACTGTGCAAGACACATCAGGAATGAATGTAGTCCATTATGTTTCTGGAGATAAGTTCTGTCTTTGAATTCCAGTGCCTGAATTTAAGCACTGACTGCAATATCACCTACAGAGTAATGTTTGAGCATCCTGAGAAATAACCTTGCTACGTCCTTAGGGCTTAATTTTAAGGGACCTGAGTTTGCATACAGTGGCTGTAGTTGAAAATTATAGTGATGGTCCCCTGACCATGCAAAAAAGATTTTCTGGAGTAGTTTTTTATCAACAGAGGATTTCTTAATTATCTCCTTATTTAGCAAGTCACTCTGCAGCACATCAGCATATGCTGGGGTATGTTGGGCAAAGGGTATTGCTGGCTGTTTTCCCCTTGTACTTCCTATGCCCTCTCATGAATATGGAGTATCTAGTAAGTTTTGGTATTATGGAAGAACATGTCTGCTTTTAATAAAAGACTTGCTGCAGTCTGCAAATCTGACACCATCCAGTGCAGTCCCCTGCAGTACTCTAAATTCCAGCAGGCACCTCACAGCAGTCAGTGCCCCACACATCCCCTTCCCAGGGGGCTGCATTTACACACCCTGAGGCAGATGCTGTTCAGTGCAGGAGTTCGAGTGTCCTCATCAGGTAAACAAACAATGTGTTTTCTGGATTTGTGATGTTTTTCTATCCTATGCCCAAAATGTTGATGAATGTGTGAAATAACTGCCCACCAGTTTGCAGCATTAAATGTTGTTCCACAGAGATCATCTCTAGCCCAAGGCCTTGGCATTCAAACAAGCTTATTACAGAGATGCTCTCTGTGTGCCCATTTGAAAGTTTCTTGAGATTTATAGGAAGATTTGGCAATTCATAAAAATTGAGTAGATCCACATAGAGTTTCCTGACAAAATTAACCAGATGCATATGCTTTTTAGCATGTTTAAAGGACATTAATAACGTTATCCTGGGCTTTTGTTTCTACAGCCGAAACACCCCAACCCGGACTGGCGCTACTCTGCATCCCTGAGGGCAGGAATGCAAAGGTATGTGTGGTCTTTCTCCAGTGAAGGGAAATTATTTGTCCTCTCTGAAGAGGGCGAACTGTGGCTCCTCTGATGCCCCACACTGATGTTATCCATGCTGAGATGGAAAGCACCTGAGTTCTGCTGCTGTCATTTCCAATCTCCAAGTGCTACAGTGTCAGTCTGACTTGTGTCTTATGCTGTCTTTGCAATACTGAATATCTGTGCTTTTTTATTTTTATTTTACCTCCTGCTTTTGTATACATTGATTGTCAGGGCATAATTGCTGCTATTATTGAATCATTTAATTGTGATTATATACTTTTGTTTATTTTAAAGCTCCCTGTAATCATCAAGGCTGATGTTTCAATAGGCAGTCTGCAGCACTGCTGTGTTTTCCATTTTCTTGTCACTCATTACCATAAAAGTAGCTGCTCCTGCAGCAGGTTTGTTAACCACATGGTGCAATCAAGAAGATTAATACAGTTGAAAGGCCTTTTTGAAGATATGAGATGGATTTTCAGAGAACTAAGTCAGGCTTTTGTCCAAATCTCTTTAGATATCTTTGAAAATCCACTGCCTATTATTGCAAGCAATCTCTGCTATAATTTGCTACTAGGACACCTGGAAAAGGAGAATTATGCTAAAGTTGGTTTTGTAGAGCCTAAATCAAACAGTATGTTTGCTTTTCCAGAGCAGATTGGAAAACAGGTTTTATATTCAGGTGTAATCTGATGTGATTATTAAGACTACTGTACAGGTTTAGGTTCAAACATAGGGCTGCAGTAGTTCCCAGTGGCATTACAAAGTGTGGGGTGGTTTGCTTTTCCCAAAATTCTTGGTGCAATAGGCATCACCTCTATCTATTATCCATGGGGCTGAAAAGCCTTCATAAGGCTGAAACCCTAATTTCAGTCACACTGTGCTTCATTTGGATGAGGACACAGAGTGACTCCCAGCTGACTTTGAACTGCTGAGTAAAAGGGAATCTAAACCTCAGAGACCAGAAGGAAAGGAAGAGCAAGCTTGACTCTGTGGCCTTTTGGGAAAACTGCCTTCTTTGTTTTATGTTCTTTCTGTGGCTTTAAGATGTTTTTGTAATCCCTGACTGCTTACTGCAAAATGAATTAACAGGGTAGGGAGCAGGATCTTGATGCAGGAATTCTGCCTACCTGAGCACCTTATCTGCTGGTCCTGAGTCAGGCGTGCTCTTGTGTGTTCCCAACGTGATCCTGTGGATCCACATTCCTTTCTATACAGAGTTCAAGATCTTGGCCGAAGTTACTTCAAAAATTAATGAAAAGTCAGAGCTTATTTAAAACAATTCCTCCCACAAGCAGGGCAGCTAAGGGAGCCTTTCTGGGAAACTGTGTATGTTCCTCTGTTGTAACACCAGCCCCAAACCTTTCCCAGAACCTCAGATTCTGAGTCTGTGTGCCCTGCCCAGCTGATAAAATGCTGATTTTTCATAAGATTTGTAGAAATGTAATATCTATAGGACCCTTAATATCTACCACATTTGGTTGACACTGCCCATGAAGTTCAGCTGGCAGTGTGGGAGGCAGCTGAAAAGCAGATGAGTAGAGGCAGGGACACAGCCAGAGAATCCTGTTTCTCTAAGGAACTGCATATAAATATGTGCCTAGTTTTGCATTAAAAGTATCAGATTTTTTTCTTTTCCTTCCATGTGAGGTGCAAATTGATGCTTTCAACACCAAATGCTCATGATGTGACACTGTAAATTTTGCTGTAATAGTTTCTGCATTTGAGAAAATGTATTTGTCTTCCTGGAAGTAACCTAGGAAGGTAGAATTTGATAATGGCAGACGCTCAGAACTAACTCCATTTCCTTTAGTGCTAATACATCACAACAGCAAAGGTGTGTAACTTCTTTATTAGAGATTCCCAGTCAAAGAGAACAAAGTGTGCTGCAGGTATGTTTGTTTTATAAATTATGCCACAACTGGGTTTCAGTAAATAATCAAAGGTATTTTTTGCAAGTCAAAACAGCTGGTTCTCCTGTTCTCCAGCAGAATTTGCAAACATAATGCAATGCTGTGATAAACCATTCTGAACTTTGAAGAGTAGCAAGAAAGGGAAATGCTATAAAGCCCAGGGCAGAGGGGAACTGTGTAATGTAACTGTGATCTATGCTTATGCAGTGCTGTGCATATGGAGGAGGCAGGAGTCCTGCGTGGAGGACCAGGAGGGCCTGAGCAGCAGTGGCCAACAGTCTCCAGTGCTACAGCAGGTAAGGGTGTGAAAACCCAAAATATGTGTGAAGAACTAATATTGGCTGCAGTTGTCCTCCTAATGCTCCCATCTTCGTTTGCCCTCTATTTTGTGCCTTGGAGTGAAGTTTTTGTAAATTAATTCATGGAATCTAAATAGAGTGCAACCATAAAGCGTAAAATACATCTTTTTCTTTACTCAGTTTCACATGAGCACTGGAGATAAGAATCCTTGATCCCAGCTTTGACCCTGCCTTTGGAGGTTATTGGTTTATGTAATGGAATAATGGAATAATGGTTCAGTTCTGATGTGTGTATTCAGGTGTGTGTATTCCAGAGCTGATTTACCCTCCATTTCAAAAGAAAAATAAAACTGAGGTAGAAGCTTATCATCTTTCCTTTTGTTATTTTTACAAACCCAGTAAGTCTCTTTGAATGTCTCTTTTCATTTTCATTTTCTGTGGTGAAATCAGACCTAATTTTTTTGCTAGCTCTTTTCATTCACTAATACACAATGATGGAAACTAAACTGTTATTTACTTGCCAAAATAAATGACAAGACCCATGTTTTAGAATGTAGCTTCATTTACTCAGTCACTGACTGATGAGTTCACAAAGGTCAATAAGAATTGGCAGAAAGTCCTCATTGAGTTTAGAGAAAATCCTATATCTTTTGCAGTGAAGGCAGTGAAGTATTCTAATTTTTTATGTTGTAGCAAGAATAATATAGAGATATACTGGAGCAGCCAGTCACTAGTGTGATAGGGAGTTTCAGTCATGTCCAAATTGATCTGTAGACTTCATGAATGCCCTGCGTAGGTTGGTGAGCTCTGTATGTCAGCTCTGTGAGCACTGTCAATCAAAGCTTCAAATGAGAAGGGATGCTCATATCACAGAGGCAGCTCAAATGCTCAGAAGTGGAATCTTCAGCAGAAAATATGTGAGAGATGCTTAATTTAATCCTTTTGTGTGTGTGTGTGTGCAAACCTTTCTTTTAGCTTCAATGGGAATTTTGCCTGGATAAAGGGCTGAGGAGGAACTTCAGGATTTGCAATCACAGTTACAACATCAGCAAATTAATGGTGCCCAGCAAAACCTGCAGTGGTGTTGCAGAAGGGTGATTTGCAGAAACAGATTTGGAAATTAAATTAATATATAATGGGTCCCTAGGCTATAATTACCTGGGGTTTCTGTGCCCTTCCTTCTGTTGCAGACTTTGCAGGAAGATTCAGCCTGTGCATGTTATGAAGGGTGTGTGACTGTTGAGCTTACATTTGAAAATGTCACCACAAGTACACTCTAACCTTTGCAAGGGTTTCCCTCAGGCTTTCAGCTGCACTAATCATCCTTGACTGAGCACTTAGGGTATTACCTTATACCAAGTTCAATATGGCTGAAAATATTCTCCCAGATGTTTGCTTGCTGGTACCACAGATTTCCAAGTCTCTCAATGTAAATGCAAAGGATAGGATGGTCCTGTCTTCTGAAGAGGTCCATTGGCATTTGGGTCCCAGACCCCTCTTGTGTTATTTAGACTCCTCATTGCTACTGGTTTTTTGGATATTATCATTGTAGATTCACTTTCTGAACCTGAATATCTGGTTTGAGGACCAGCAGTAACCCTTGGCTCTTATTGCTCCTTCCCTCCATGACTGTGCAGTGAGGCAGCTGTGCAAAGAATGCATCCCTGCACAAAGAAGACTCATTTACTTTGTCCAACTCCCAAGGAAATAGTGACCCTGACATAACATTAATTAGCACTTTTTGTGTAGTGGGTTTCAGGTAGTATTTTTCTCCACTCTTTGTAAGCAAAAGCTACAGGTATTCCTGACTGTAATAGCAAACAGGTGTTTCATAGGGAAATCTCAGGATTAAAGACTGTATTAGCATTCCTAGCCTCAATACATCACATTTTTAGCCAAATACTATGACTGTTTTAAAATACTATCTGTGGTTTTCCACAAGTATCTTTTGCAATGCTTTTTTTTGTTTGTTTGTTTGTTTTGCTTAGATTCAAGACCTGTAATATTTTTCCTCAGGTTAACATAGAGGAGTGAGGCTTTCCAGAAGGGACTTAACTCATTAGGGTTCAATTACAGTCGAATGAGTCAACAAATTCATTTTCTCTGGACATACATTTGCATATGAACAAAGCACACCTGGGTCCAGATGAACTCCTAGATAAGCTGTTGTCTTTGTTATCATCAGTGTACTGAGGCAGCTGCAAATCCCTCCTTCTGATTACTGGAAACCACTTCAAAGTCTGCTCTGTGCACATATTCTCCATGCAGTTGGTTTAGGTGATTAATCCAAATCAGTTTGTCACTAAACCATTAATTTTCTTCAACAGTCCACAAAAGCCACGGATAAGATACTTCAGAGAGTTAATTAATGAGAGTATTCAGAGATGATGTCATAGGACCACTCTGAGAAGGATGAACAAGTCAAGGGTTGAATCAGTAAATCCTTAATTCTTAATTCATAGCTGAACTCGAACATCCCACATTTTTCAGTAAATATGTTGCCAAAGCAAAGCCTGGTCCACATTTGACTATCAGCACTCCTGTTGGTTTTATGGCATAGTTCACCCATGCCAAGGACAGTGAATTTTCATCTGACATTTTTAAATTGTCTTTGCATTTTCTTATGCACCAGGTCAATAGTTTGTAGGTTTGCAGTCAGGAAACTTCCAGCTGAGGTGGGACAAGAAGGCTTGAACTCCCTTTGACATTGAGTTTAGCTCTCTGGGGCATCTTGTTTGTCCCTCACAGGCTATATAGTGAGCCCAGGGAATGCAGAAAAATTTCTTATTTTTGCACTGTGTCCTTCAATAGTTTTGCCAGTTCTATCAGGTTTTCTCCAAGTGATCACTTATCTGAGTGAACTTTGGGTTTTGTTTGCCTGACTCAGAATAAATGGAGCTTAATTTGCAGAAATGGTGGGAGCCCATAACAGAAACTAAGATGAAAAGAAACTGCTCTAGACTTGAAACACTGAAGATTTCTGTATAAATCAGAACTATGCATAATTCAGAACTCAGAGTAGTGAGCTTTAGCATATCTGTGTGTACTTCTCCGTGCTTCTAGTTCCAACCTACAAAACAGAAGTGGTAATGCAAGTGCTTCAAAAGTAGTCTAAAGATATTTTCACAGCACATGTGAGACTCAGGAGAACAATAAGGTTTTGTGATGAAAAGCAGTCATGAGAAATTTCAGATCCTGTATTCAAGGCAGGCTTTATAGATATAAAGCAGTGAATAAGCACTGGACCACACACCTTATATAGAGAGGGGAAAATAAAATACTTCTATTCAGATAGCTCTGTAAACAAAAGAGGAAAGGATCTCATGATACAATTTGTATCGTTATTCATAAGTGTGTAGGTGAAGCTGTGGGTGAAATAATGGGACCTCTGAAGACCATGGCAAATAGCCCACTGACTTCAAGGAAATTAGGATTTCAGTGTCTAGCTTACAAATATGCACAAGGGGCTGAATTAAAGTTGCTTAGCAAAACGCCATCCTAAAATACATTATTGTGTATCTCTGATTTTGCAGTGGTAACATTTTTCCAAGTATATCTGTAATTTTTCTTTCCTGTTTCCAGGTAATTAGCTGGGGAAAAGAGGTGGTAGCCTTCTTTTTTAAAGAACTCTTATGAGATTAGATTATGAGAATTATATTGTGTGAGAATCTACTGATCTTAACATAGGCAGTCCTTCTTGCTTGGCATTCATGGTGTATATGTTTGTCTCTTGAACTCTTTTACTAAATAGCAATAGGAATATTGGCTGCTGTTCCTTAAGGGAAATAAGCAGGGGAGCCAAGTTAGCTGTAGGTTTCATAGCTGCTTGAAAAGAAATGGGAATATTATAATGATAGGACATGAGGGATTGGCTGGAGCTGTGTCAGGGGAGGTTTAGGTTGGATATCAGTGAAAGACTCTTCCCCCAGAGGGTGGTGGGCACTGAATAGGCTCCCCAGGGCAGTGGGCACAGCCCCAGGGCTGCCAGAGCTCAGGGAGTGTTTGGACAATGCTCTCAGGGACAGGGTGGGATTGTCAGGGTATCCTGGGCAGGGCCAGGAGTTGGACTGGATGGTCCTTGTGGGTCCCTTCCAACTCGGAATATTCTATGATTCTGTGAACCAAGAAACCCAAAGGCCAACTCTAGGCCTAAAAAGGACTGTGTGTGCTATATATATTTATACAAAGAGAAAATATATATATAGTTATACAAAGAGAAAGACACACACACACACATAAATATATATATATATATAAAACCCCTCTTTATATGTATTTAGAGCTCTCTACATCCCGTCATCCCAATCGGAATCTTTCAACATTTGTCCTCTGAAGTTTGTGTCTCTCACAGCTTTCCTGGTTTTATTCAGTTTTTCCTACTCTTCTTACCTCCTGCCTAACTGTGACCTTTTCACACGTGCTGTGCTGGCAAGGGATATTCCATGCTATGTATCATCAGATTGCCATGGATTTATGTTTGGAACTACAGCTGCTCTGAAATAGATTTATGTGCTCTCAGAGGATGGTTCCTGCTGCAATCAGCTGGAATGCAGATGAGGTCCATTGATGGGGCATGAGGTGTAGAATAAGTGATGAATACTGAAAACTGAATGTGAAGCAACTATAAATATGGCAAATAAGCAAAGTTATCTGAAAGATAAAGTCACTCTTCCTAGTGAGTTTTCTGCTGCAGGTTTGTTCTGTTGTCAACAAAATGATTGTGGGAAAGGTTTGAAGAAAGGAAAGGAGTTCTTGTGTGGATTTAAAAAAATATCCAAGATTTCCTTGATAGGGGAAGAAATTATTATAATTATCTACTGTAAGTTGTGACATACAAAATTTGGTGTCTGTGTCACACGCTGATTTGGATGTCAAGTCAGTAAGTCCTAATTGAATTACAATTTTGTATCTGAAAGAGATACTTTGTTCCAATGAAGCAGTCTGAGAAGGACCCAGATAAGAAACCCAGTGTTAGTGTAAGGAGAGATCTGAGCAGAGAAATCAAAGGGCATGAGAGGAGACACCACTAAAAAACTTGTAATAGGAAGGTGAGCACAGAGGATCTGGTAGAGGGAAACAATTGGAAAAGATGTTAGAAGGTCTACAGGAGGCAGATAGCATTGGGAATGGCAAAGTATGGATTTTTAAGTAACTACTGAGCACAGGTCATTGGAAAGAAGATTGGCTGAGGTTACCCACTGAGGCTGGGTAATAGATTGTGATGAGGGGGACAGAAAGCTCCACTGCAGTTAGTTGTTCTTTTCATGGAATAATCATTTGATCTGTCTCCATCTTTGAATTCGTGCAACATCTGCAGTGAAGGAATGAAGAATATTTTTTTGGTTGGGATTGACTCTCCCTGTTGCAACAGAAACTGTTCCTGAAATCAGGAAGCCATTACACTCCAGCAGAAGCTCACAGGGCCCCACAGTACTGCCATAAAGTTCTTGGGCTCTGAATTAGTCTTCTAAAAAATCATTTTAAAAAGAAAGAGCCTAAGAAGTTAGAGAGTGATGAGACCTGAGTTATAATGTATTTCATATGATAAAGCTTTACACTGTGGCTGTAAGTGGAGGACAATTTCTTCCTAAATGTCAGTGAGTTTCTATTCACCTTCTTCTAATAACCTTCCTCACCTACTGAAAAAGGGTCTGATTAAGACTCATCAAGCAGTCACTGCAAAGAATGTGCAGAGGCTGAAAGTGCTGTTTCTTTGAGACTGTTAAAGGTTAATTTACAAATAACAGCAGAGGACACTTCTCTGGCTTAGCTTTAGCAGTTCATTGATTAAAGCTATAAAAGTTAATAACTAATTAGCAACTCAGAATCTAAAACTGTGCTCTTGCTTTGTTGCAGGATGCTGCAGCTGTTTAAAATGGAAGGAGCTAGAAAATGCAGCTGTGCATATCCATAGCCCCTCTCTGGTTTTTTATTAATAATCAATGTTTTATGGAATTTTGTAATTCCAACTTTTAAAACCAGAAATACCTATAATCAAAACATCATACCATAAGTGGTCTAAGAAACATTGTGTAATATTTTTAAAGGACAGAATGGGGAAAATACAGAACAACCAAGTTATTTATGTTTCTCATGAAAATGAATCTTCGAGTCAGTGACTTAATAAATTCCCAAAATGAAGGTCCTAATCAGTTCCTAAACCTCCATAGGAAAGTACCATGGAGATTTGGTTCACAGCCCCTTGTATCATGGAAAAAACCATCCCCATAAAGCACACTAAAGTAATTTTTAAAGTTGCAGTATCTGTCAGCTCAGTGGAGTCTGGGGAAGGAAGTCAAGCCAGCTTTCCCATGTAGATGCAGAGCAATGACATTGCACAGAAATAGAAATAATCTGCAAGGGCCACATAAGGATAAATCCCTTTGTTTTATCTCATGTTTGGATCTTGGTCATTGAATTCTCAAGTTCTTTCCACTTAATTGATGAGATCTTCAACATGATGTACAGTCCTCAGTTTTGCCCCTATTCCCAGAACACTTTATTTCTGGGATATTCCCTGCATATTTTCTGCTTGTTTGGCTTTCCACGTCTGTTTCCTCCATTTTCACCCCTTTCATATTACCCTTTTAGTTTGCCAAGCAAAGTCACCTCTGTCTTCCCTATTTTAGTTCATAACTTTTTTATTCCTTTCATCTAATGACTCTTGTCTCTTCCTGCTCATCTGTCCACTGTGTCTCCCCCCTGTGTTGTTATTCCAGGAATGCTGAAATGTAGATCATCAACTTGGCCCCAAATCACCTTTTCAATATTTCATATTGAACTAAGGATTTTCAGGGATAAATGCTTCTCATTTCTGACAGCCTGATGGAAACTCAAGAGGACTGAGAATTTCAAGTGCTGCTTGGGCTGCAGAACAGCATTTTGAAATCAAAACAATTTTCCAAAGGAACATGTCAAAAAACCCACATATTTTTATGACAGATGCTACTTGACATGATTATTATTTTTAAAAGCTGATGGCTGTTCTGACCTGGATCTTGTCTGCTTCACCACATCCAAACTACAGTTGAACCAGCAGTTTGGGCTTCCAATATTTGGAGTCAGGACTAGGTAAATTAATAGCTTAGTTTAGATTTCTGTTCAGCTGAGTGGGCAAAGAAACGAGGGGATGATAGATCATATTATACAGCAACTGCAGTCATGACTTGGCTAAAGTTAAATGTGCTTTCTCTCAATTTGTTTTCTTTACTGCAAAACCCCCGTGACTGACCTGAAATACTGTTTGTGATCTTTATCAAGGGGTCCATTATGTTTCAACAGAGTGTACCAAGTAAATGAGATGACATGGATGAGAGATTTAATAGTGTGTGAGACCTTAGTCCTTGAAGACTCAGTGAAAGAAAAAAAAAATAAAGGGCTCATCAGAACATGGAAAAGGCTAATGCCAGAAACTTCTTAGTTGTTTGGTCTATTTGTCTTGTTGTATTTGAATAAGACTTTGTGTTCATTCTGATTATCAAAGTGAATAATTTTGGAATAGTTTATGTCTTTATATACTATGGCAACTTCTTGATTTCACCTACTGCAAATATTTGTGAGAAGAATTAACCTTTCTCATTAGACCCAGGCAGTGGAGAATGCACTTGTGCATCCCATCATTTAGTCCAGTCCCTGTGTATGTGCCTCCTTCCTTTTGGGTCAAGACCACATTTGTCCCTGACAGGAGCCAGTTGTTGAATCTTCCCATTTGGAGATGACCATGTCCACTTCTGATCTCCACGTGGGGTAATTATTCTAATGCAGATTTCTTGGAGGTTTATGTGAGACTGATAACTCCAGCTGAATAATAATAGCACAGAGGACCTGCAAAATTTCTGAATCCAGGAATAAAATAAAGGTAATGGAGGTACCAGGCTAGAGGTTTTCCATGACTGAATAATATGAATAAACTCTTCTGAAACCATGGACAAAAGCTACTGCTGCTCAAAACTTTGTCGTTTTAAGGAGCGATAAAGAGCTTTCACAAAAGCAGTTTATCTGGCTATAATTTCTATATTTAGGCACTAGGAGAAAGTTTAACTGCAATAACTCCTTGTCTGCTTGATTCATCCTGTCCTGTAATAACCTCTTTGCTTCCTCAAAATGGAGAGTAAATTTGCCCCTAGAAAATAAAAATATTTCTCTTAACTGAAAAAAAGAAAAAAGAGGGGGAGAATACAACATTTGCCAGATTATGTGATTACTTTTTAGACATCTGGTAGGAAATTACTTTGTAAAAAAATGAAGTCTGATTTTCAATCTAAGCAATTTTTCCACTGTCCATAGCTCTGGGCATATAGTTCTTTCAGATCTTGGTAACAGTACCAGTGAGTTTGCCTTGTCTGCCTACTGGTAATATTTTGTAGCTACACAGCAGACATGGATTTTGATTCCCATCTTTATTATTTTCTCAGCAGTTCCAATAAATAAATAGAAAAATCACTCCCTTGCAGCTGTACTACCTTGGGTTGCAATCTTGTCAGAACTTATAAACTAAACAAGTGTTTATCTGGTCAGTACTTCAGGGAATTGATGGTAATCAAATTGTTTCCACTTGAGGTTACAGCTGCTTTATTTTCTCCCTGTTGTGCCTTGCTTTTGTGTACATGGTTTGAGTGTTGTTTTTCTTTCCTATTTCTCTACTGCTGTGGGCTTAATTTTATTCTATTTTTTTTAGAAAGAAAGAAAATATTCTCAAGTAAATGTTAAAGCAACCTATGATATTTATGATCTCAGAGGAATTTCAACCCTGTTAACTCCTCCAATATACAATTCACTATCTGATAGAAAATAGGTGGATAAAATAAGGATGTTTCTAAGTAATTCTAAGAAATTGTGATCAGGAATGTATTTATATTGCAAGTGATGGAAGGAGAAAAGAGGTTGAGGCAGTCCAGACCACTCTGGGATATTGAATCTTCCCTTAATGGAAGTCTGCCTGTGTGCAGCACTCTGCCATACACAAGGGTCATAAATGTATTTTTCATGTGTTTATTTTTGTAACCAGGCATTGCTTCAGCATCTGTTGTTAATGTTGTAGTGTGGCAGTGCCTCTCAGGTCAGATGGTGCTACACAAAGCCCACGTAAATCGCAAAAGACAAGCCTTGCCTTGAGGAACTTGCCACTGACATGAGCAGGGCAGACAAAGTCTGGGAACACAAGGGAAAGGACATGATGGTTATCTTGGGTTAAAAAGAGGAAAAACAAAGTACAGAAAAATTAGAATCATTCTTATCACAGAGTGCTCTATGGGATATTGATCGACGTCCACCTGGCACAAAATGGTCTCACTGCAGCAGGAGTGAGCAAAGAATAACAGTGTTGTGAGACTGTGTCAGGGCTCTCCTTCCCTGCTCCTCTCCAGGCTGCTGAGCCACAGACAGTCCATTAGGTCAGGACTTCCTGAGCATTGTGCAATTATTTTTTCAGCCCTCGTGTTTCACTGCAGTGCTTACAGGCCCTTTGCTGTGAAGTCTGACCTTTAGCAGCTCCCAAGTTGTGCTTTTAAAGAGGCTGGCACAGGCTGCTTCACATTCCTCTGGGCCATTGGAGAAAGATTTTTTTACAAGGACATGGAGTGACAGGACAAGGGGGAATGGCTTGAAACCAGCAGAAAGTAGGTTAAGATTAGATATTAGGAAGAAATTTTACTCTGTGAGAGTGGTGAGACCCTGGTACAGGTTGCCCAGAGAAGCTCTGGTTGTCCCATTCCTGAAAGTGTTCAAGGCCAGGTTGGATGGGGCTTGGAGCAACCTGATGTAGTGGAAGGTGTCCCTGCCCATGGCAGGGGGATTGAAATGAAAGGAGCTGTAAGTTCCCTTCCAATCCAAGCCATTCTATGATTGCATATCTCTCTTTTGCACCTCTGATCTCTTTGCTGTACCCTTATTTTGTTGGGGCTGCACAAAACAGAGAAAGCAGTACAATGCATGTATTTCCTGCACACATTCTGACTATTTATGTAACACTGATCCAGAGATGCTGAATTTACTTCAAGAGCTAAACTCTGAACTCATTCGGTCATTACTCGTGTGCACTCACAGGGTGTAATGAGAGATGTAAAACAGCAATAGCAGCACACAAAGGCATCCCCTTCATTATGGGGATTTAATTCTCATGAAATCAAGGCTCTGGCTGTGGAGGGAATGAATCTGAATGCAGCTTCTCTGCTCTTGTCTTATATAATTAGAGTCAGCCATCCCTAAAAGCATCCCCTCTTAGCATGCACACGCAGCTAGCAAAATAAATGGGTTGATCAGGAAGAAAAAAAACCACGCCACAAACCCTTTGTGGTCTTGTGGAAATTGGTCTTATGTGTTTACACTTAGAAAAAGACTGTGTTGCTTCTCTTTGCACAGGTAGACAGGACAGGTTCAGAGAAGACAAGGTAGGCTCGATACAGACTGTGGGACCTTGTGTGGAGCCCAGTCAGCATGTAGGGTTGGGATCAGATACCAAGAGGTGACCAGACTAAACAGTTAACAGCAGCAGCTCATCCCACAGCAAAACTATCAAGGAGATTGAAGCTAGAACAGAATTCAATGGTAGTGGTTGGAATAGGATGAAATTAGACTGCTTATATTTGGATGGTGTTTGCTACTAGGAACAGAACAAGTGTTTCAACAGAAAAAGGGCATGTAGTGGGTAGGATGAAGAGGAATGAATTCAAACTCACAGAGAATAGGTTTAGACTGGACATTAGGAAAGAAGTTCTTCTCTGAGGGTGGTGAGGCCCTGGCACAGGCTGCCCAGAGAAGCTGTGGCTGCCCCATCCCTGGAAGTGTTCAAGGTTGGACAGGGCTTGCAGCAATCTGGTCTAGTGGAAGGTGTCCCTGCCCATGGTAGGGAATGGGAACTAGGTGCACTTTAAAGTCCCTTCCAACTCAAGCCCTTCTATGATTTGCTGTCAGTGTCCCACTTCTGTCTTGTGCCTGTTTCCCGTTGCTTGTTTTTGGACTGTTCTGAAAAGGAGTTGTTGAAAAAGC
>JAWWEV010000029.1:2523819-2546424 GCA_035583235.1 Hafferia zeledoni | reverse complement strand
TTGGAATAGGATGAAATTAGACTGCTTATATTTGGATGGTGTTTGCTACTAGGAACAGAACAAGTGTTTCAACAGAAGAAGGGCATGTGGTGGGTAGGATGAAGAGGAATGAATTCAAACTCAAAGAGAATAGGTTTAGATTGGATGTTAGGAAAGAAGTTCTTCTCTGAGGGTGGTGAGGCCCTGGCACAGGCTGCCCAGAGAAGCTGTGGCTGCCCCATCGCTGGAAGCATTCAAGGTTGGACAGGGCTTGCAGCAATCTGGTCTAGTGGAAGGTGTCCCTCCCCATGGCAGGGAATGGGAATTAGGTGCACTTTAAAGTCCCTTCCAACTCAAGCCCTTCTATGATTTGCTGTTAGTGTCCCACTTCTGTCTTGTGCCTGTTTCCCGTTGCTTGTTTTTGGACTGTTCTGAAAAGGAGTTGTTGAAAAAGCAAGATTTGTCTGGCAAGAAAATCCTGTGCCAGTGGATTCACAGACTCCTGTGGTGTGTGCTGTTCTGTTGCACAGGGAGGTGGGATTTGAGGGGCTCAAAAAGGGAGTTCAAACTCCATTTATAGGTCAGACCTCAGGTGTATAATGCTAAAGCACACACAAGAAAGGCTGCTGCCCTGGCTGGGAGTGGCACTAATTAGATACCTAATTGTGCAGTTAATCTCCTTAGGCTCGCTTAGACAATTAAGGGCAAGAGAGTTCCTCTGCCCTTCCCTCCCTGTGTTTGTCCCTGTGGTTACTAGAGCTGGCCAAAGGATTTTGCCTTAGGCTATGCCTTCTTATCCTGGAGCCACAGATCCTTGGCCTAGTGCCTGGTCCTGGGGATTGCTTGTTCTAGCTAGGTTATTCAAATCTTGAAAAAGAAACAGATAGTGATCTCCAAGAGGCAAGCTCTCATCTTCAAGTAATTTTAGTCGTTTTTTTCACGTTCAGATTTTTTCATTCATTGGGAGGCACTTGAAAATCCAGAAACCAGACAGTGCTCAAAAACAACCAGGAAAGTCTTGAGCCTTCTTTAAGCCGCTTGATTAAATTTTCTGATATTTTTGTTTCACATAATCACTTGAATGTGGTAGCTGAATTTAAAGGAAGAATGTTGTGAGACTGAGAATAAATTGAGAGGAGTTTTGAACCAAGTGAGTGAAAAATGGCAAAATATATATTAAAAATACCATAATACTGAAAAAATGCAGAATGTACAATTCCTCCCCCAGCTTTCCTTCAGACTCTGCCTGTAGACCATAGAACTTTGCTTTTAAGAACTGAAATCCAAACTGGAATTTTCATTACCAAGGGTCATTAGACACTAAACACATGTCAAGATTTGTGGTTGCAAAGTACATCCTATTCCTTCCTGCTCTCTGCTTTTCACTATCCTGTGCTGTACTTGTTTTCCATGATTCAATGTGCTCCCAGGAGCAAGAGACAGTCATTTTAGTCATAAATCAACTTGCACACCTATAGTGGTGTTTAAGTGGTCATAATTAATACCAGCAGCAACTGAATACTTTGTCCTCACACTACCATTTTGAACAGCTCCTGTTGTCATCTCAGACAATAAAGCAGACAGACTGTAATGGTAATCAGTGTCCCTTCCAAATGCCTGCAGTCAAATGTATTCAGTCACAAGTACAGGATAAGCTCGCTCAAAAAAGTAACCTGGGACTGCTCTATGCATGGACTATCAGCAAGAGGAGTGTGCCAGCGCCACCCTACTCTTTCAGTTTCCAGGGGATTTGTTCTCTCTGGTTATCATGTATAATGTCATCTCTTCATGGTGAAAATTACCTGTTCTTGGTAGATTATTATCTTGCTGCAAATTTATGCTAAGTAGGTAGCAGAGTCTCCCACATGTGTAGCTGGAAACGGAAGAATTAAAATAAATGAATAATATTAGTGTCAGATTATCTGCTTCATTTATTCCCAGACTTCAGCTGGGAGAAATAAAGCCCCATGACCATCCCATTTTGCTTTTAATTGAGCTTATTTCCTGTGGGGCAAGAAAGGTCAGAGTTTCCCAAGGACCACCCATGCTGTGGGCCCCTCTGGATCGCTGCCTTTACTCTTTGAAGAGTGCAGGTGCAGTTATGCAGTACAACTATTTTCTGCAGTGAAGTCTGGAGACAGAACAAAGGATGTTCCTGTTTTTCCATGCTGTAAACCAGTGCATCCATCCCAGTGTACAGGCTTTCAAACTGCAGCTGAACCTATCTAGAAGACCTGTTAATGTGAAAGAGAACTACTTACTTCAGGGCTGACAGGCCGAGTTATTTGGTGATCTTAATCCAGTTCCCCACTGGCAAATTGCCACATTTAAGAAAACACTATCACAACTGAAACTAACTGGCAGCCCTAGCAGGGAGGCCAGTGGGTCATGCAGACTAAATCCATGCAGGTCAAATTCTGATCTTCTCTGAGGCTTGTTGGCCAGACAGCGTGGTGGGAAGCTCGGGGCATTTCTGCCAGCTTTGTTTCTGTTCTCAGTGGAAAATATATTCTCAGCCATAAATACTGATGCTCTGAGTGTTTATTTCTTGATGCATTTTTATGAATATTCAAATTATATGTCAAATATAATTTTAAAAGCTTAGTCCTCATCAAGGTTTACAATTAACCTCATTATTCTTGCCTGGTTTTCCTGTTTTTGCCATTCACAGATGGCAAGTATTTGTTACAGACGTTGTAGAAACTGCATCTGGGTCCTTCATGCCTATAATATGACATCAGCTCTGGCTGGAGATCTTTGATGATAACTTCACTATGATCTACAGATTTTCCTTTCCATTTGTTCATTTCCCCTGATTAATTTGATTAAATACTAGTTTAAGAGGTCTTCACCATTTCTTCATGTGAAGTGAAAAATCACCAGAGAATGGAATGTAGTAAAAGAAAAATGAAGATGTTATTAATCTTTTAGGCAGCCTTAGACTGCAGTTCACTTGTACATTAAAGCAGATAAGAGGCAGTTCAGGATTCTAAAGTATTTCTGATGAGAGCTGCAGCAACCCTGTGTTAACTGATGCTCAGTACAGAATTATGCCGAGTTGGCCTTCAGAGTTGCTAGGAAACCAAAATAAAAATCCCCAGTCTGTAACACACAGATATCATGAGCATGATGATTTTTGCTGCTATTCCTCTCTTTTTTTTCTTCATTGGTAGTGGTTAAGCACCATTGTGGAGGACGGAAAGAGGCTGCAGAAAGCAGTTTGGGGGAAGCATTAGGAAGACGATCTCTGTGTGATGCCTGTGGTTCTATCTGTGTTACAGGTTTACAGCGAGTAATTTTAATTTTTCAAAAGAGTTAATTTTCAACTTTAGGACAATGGAATACTTTCCTGCTTTTGATCAACTGGTATTCCAGGAAACATGGAGGCAGCTGGCAGGGAAGATAGTGAGGTTTGAAGCAGGGAAGAACTTGTCTGCATTTCAGTGGGGCTATGAGGGTGTATAGGTGGGCTTTGTGTAGTTCGATGTCAGCTTATACCCATCGAAGTCTATCCCTGGAAGTGTTCAAAGCCAGTTTGGATGGGGCTTGGAGCAACCTGATGTAGTGGAAGACCATGGCAGGAGATTGGAATGAGAGCTTCATGGTCCCTTCAAATCCAGGTCATTCTATGAAATCTGTGATTTTTTGTTTTGCTTTTTCTTTTAGTTCTTGCCATATATTCCAGTTCTCTCTCAAATCAGCATTGTTTCTGCTCTGACTGTAGAGTTAGCTGGTTCAGGGAACTTACCTGCCTGAAAAGGTTTGTGAAGACTCAATTTTCAACTCGATTAGCTGCTGCTGAGTACGAATACTGGCACAGAAAGGGTTAGGGATACCACAGACTAAATGTATGGAACTGCATGTTCAGAACAAAGTACTGTTGGGCTTGTAGAGAATTAAACCAGTGAAAACAAGGCAGAAAGAAGAAACAAGAACTGATCTTTTTGTAGCATTGATCAGAACAGATAATGAAAGGAAAGATAAGGACTTTCATTATCCAAGTAAGTAAAGCACAAACAATGAGAGAGGTAGTATGTCCAAGCATAATAAAGCACTTGATAAGAGGTTTGAGAAGTATAGCAATGCCCTGACAAAATTATTTCTTCTAAAATACATTGGATTTGAAGTGTATTTATTAACTAAAATATTGAATAGACATTTGCTTGAAGATCATGGAACTCCAGCACTGGAGACACTAATTTTGAAAATTAGAGAGGAGACACAAATGAGTTTCAGCTATGCTGTAGGAAGTCAGACAAATTAGAAACTAAAAATCAGGGGGAAAAAACCCAGAGGATGGGTTCTTGGTTTAACTTCAGTCTCTTGTGGCATCAATGATAGCATCCCAGTTGGTCACACAAACCTGTGAGCTGAGGCAAATTCTGGTGGAGAGAAATGATGTGTTACATTTTGTCACTTCCTCAAGCAGGTAGCTGAAAGTAATCTGATCAATTATCTTCACCAAGATCCTTTTTGCTATTATTCGAGTAAACTATCATCACTACTGGAAATGCTGATATCTGTGTTGTAGATGGAAGTGAAAATACACAGACTCGTGACTTCTCAGTTCTTAGTTAGGGCTGTAACCATCATCCTGTGCTGGAAAAGACAAACAGTGACACTGAGCATGGAAACAGATTTCCTGGATACAGTAGCCATCCAGCCTAAAACAATCTGGGGACAAGAATCCACCCAATAATGTGGAAATGTAGGATGAAGATGACACTTGTGGTATGGTTTAGCAGATCCAGACATTCTCAGTAGGTATCCTCCTCAGAAAGTGCTGCCAGACATTCAGTTGCCCTCTAGGCAGCCTGATCAATGACCAGTTCCATTTCAGATGGATTGTGCTGCCAGCTGCAATATGATCAGTGATGCTGATAAGCAGCAATACTAGGTTGGAGAACATGACCAAATCCTTGTGTTGCTTTATCTGAGCTATTTATGGCTAGTGGGCAGTTGCAGCCTGTTGAGAGGAAACCCACTAACCACAAGACAGTTGGAATTCATCACCACAGAGAGTAAGCCTTGCAGAGTAAGCTGCAGTGTTACCTGAGCATATTGACAAGAGAGGAGAGAGAACTCATCTTGTCTTCTTCCTCCCATTCCTGTGCACTCTAAAGATATGTTTCTAAGAGCAAGCTGAAGTCAAAACAGGATCCACTGTTCATGAAACTACTGAAATGCAGGTGGCCATCAGCTGTAGTAATACCATTTAGAAAGGACTGTGTCTGTGAAGAAAGGAAATTGTTACATTCACTAGAATTAGAAAAGGAAATCCACAGCCAAATAATTATATAAAAATAAGGTAAACTGAGAATCACTATTGACAACCCATTGATAAAAATATCAGCTATTCCCACCATCTGAGGACAAAGTGACCTGTCCAAGGCAGCCTTTTGTGATTGTGGTGCAAGGACTGTGTTCTGTCAGGCAGAACTGACTGACTGTCTCTGTCTCAGCTTTTGGGAGCGATTTCTGGGAGTAAGTGTTTAAGGGCATTAGGGCTTGAAAAAAATTTTTATTGGTATATGCAGACAATAAAGGAACTCCAAGACCTCTGAGTGGCACTGAATTACCATTTATTGGATAATAAAGTAAACTTAGAGAAAAATCATGCAATCATATCCTAGAAATGTGTAGGAAGTATGAAGCAAACTATCTACCTTTCATTGCAGACTCAGTTTTACAGTGTGTTTAAGTGAGGTTAAACCTGTCCCAAGACAGGAAAATATGGCCAGGCAAACAAGCTGAAGAAGACAGAAGAAATCCTAGACTGAATATAAACCTAATATCTGAAAACTTTACTAGTCCATAGGAGACTGAGAGTCTGAATGGACATGTCCAAGCTAAAGGATAGGAAAATAGTAAGAAATTTATGGTGCCACTCGCTGCTTTTTGAATTCTGTGGTTTCTTACCAGTATCCAGGAAGCCCTTCAGGTTGTTAACTTGTAATAATGCAGCAAGATCACGTTCTTGGAAGAGTAAAAACTTCTAATTCAGAGTTCCTGCCTGTATCCACTCTCCTTCCTTTGCTATCAACCCTTTATCGAGATTTAACTATGGGTAAGAGCTACAGGTTTTGTGATGATTTCTCAGAATAGAGGAGATCTTTATGTATTTATTCTTTTTTTCTGGTGAAATCTTCTTCTGCAGGGCCATAATTTTTCTCTATAATCCACAAATGTATAACACCTTGTTATAGTTTCCTCCCTTGTTCCACCATCCTGTTGAAGTGCCAGTGCTGTTTTCATATGCTTGTACCTCACTTTGAGGTAATCAGCATCATTTTCATGCACTGAGCTATTGCTTTTAACATCCTTACCATTGACTTGAATGAGGAGATGAAGATCTGACTGGGAAGTAGAAAACAGGATATTTATATTTTGTTCTACTTGAAACACTCTGTGCTGCTTGTTCTCCCCAGTCCACAGTTGCCTTGTTGCTCTTGGGGACTCCTTCCCAAGGGCAGGAAGTTTGATTCCCCCTGGAGACATGACTAGGTGTGCTCATGGCTAAGGAGTCTCAGCCTTATTTTGGCATGCCCTTCCTCCTGGCATCATTGAACCATTGTGCTTCAGGCAGCTCACAGACTGTCACTGCATCTCCTGTTCTAGGAGCAGCCCTAGACCAAGACCAGTGAGACCTGGGTCTCTGTGAGTTCTCATTGCTTTCAGTTTGTACTGAAAAACCAGGTTATCCAGTCACTGTTGTGATAGAGCCCCAGATTTTCTTTTGAATCCTGTAAATGAGTGAAAATCTTCCATACATGTTTATCCTGTGCTTTCTGTGGAAAATGAGGCTCTGTGCTGCCAAGCAAGTGGCTGTTCTCTCCAGAACTAAAATGCTGAGGTTGTGGCAAAGAGACTCCTCATTGGAGACCCTCATTATCTGTATCTTTTTTAATTTTAGCTCATTTATGGAATGTACATCACCCAGTCTAGTTGATGTCCTCCCTAAATAATACTCAGTGCCTGGAAGGCCAAACAGTTTTTTTTTCATTTCATCAGTCTTTGATATTACTGCCTTGGATTTAGGTAATATGCTGATTGATTCTAGGAAAAGTGGACAAGTTTGTACATCTACTATTGAGGTACAGCCTGGGAATTAGAAGAAATCAAATTAAATATTTGCTTTACTGTTTTGGCTTCACGACAATAACTTTTCCTTTGAGCTGTGCAAAACATTATACTTGAGAAAATCTAAGAAAACTAATTATTACCAATCCCATGCACAGACTTCAGTAGTCAAAGGTCATGATTAAAAAAAAAAAAAACTACTTGTGTGTTTTTTCTACATCATGAGTTATGATTATTTTTATTTCCTTCTCCTCCCTTCCCATGGATTTTCCCTAAAGCCATAGGGATTATAGATTTGATTTTGTTTAAATCTGTGATTATGTAATACTGGAGCAGCCTTTGAGCCTTTAAAAACTGTAGCAGCCATCATGTAGCATGAACAAAATGAGAGAACGGGCCATTTTGCATTTCAGAATAACTACTGGTAAAATGTGGAGCTGTGTTAATTCCATAATTACTGGTAAAACATGGAGCTGTGTTAACCCTAATTCTACTTCCTTCATATGTTGGGTTAATAGTTAAGGTCAGCTCAGATACTGAGTGAAACTGATGACTAGATATTCCTGTAGAGCAGAAGTGGCTTTCTGGTCTTTATACAAAGTACTACTTTTACAGGGGAATTGAGGAAACCAGAGATGATTTTGCTTTGAATGGCTTTTTTTTTTTTCCTGCTTTGAAACCTTTTGCAGGTTTTTCTGTACAGGGTATATGATCTGAGACTGTGCAATTCTGATGGTAAATATGAAAAATACACAACATGGATTAAGGTAAGGAGAATATTTGGATGTTGAGATACATTTAGTGCTTGTGGAAGTGGACAACTTGCTGCACCTGCCAGTGAGATCTGCTTAGAGTTGCTGGGCAGAAATTCTACCTCCTCTGCAGATCTGCTGCATTTCATTTTTGACTTGGAAGAATTCAGGTCAACAGCCACTGGCTATTTCTTATTTAGGTGTTAGTAAGTCTTTAATTTCTCTGCTGAGATTGTCATTTAGGGAAAAAGATGTAATTGTTATTTGTGCTGTGGAGATTTGTCCTCCCACTTCTTGACAGACACTCATCACTTTTTAAGACGTCGGCTGTGAGGAATAAGGTGCAGGAGATTCTGGAATCTGGAAGTGAAATCCTCCAAATCATGCCAATTACTAAAGTGTTTGAGATACAGACAGTGTCACACAGCTGGGTTTTTTGAATTACTTGGGTGCACCTTTGTGCTGAGACAACAGTTTGAATGTACAAACAGAATTTCTAGATGAGAATGTCACTGCCTAATTGGGAGAAACATATTCAGGTCAAGTGCCAGATACAGTTATGCAGGATAACAGTGTTGGTCCACACAGCCTTTAGGGAAGCAGCATAATCCTGGAATATAGAAAAAACAATCCAGAAATGGCTGCACAGCTTTGAAGGAAGCCATGGGAAGATATTCCTCTGTCTTGAAGATGATGATTATTGATTACTCAGTTCTGTGATTCCCAGACATGAGCTCTTCATTGACTGGAATTAGACTTATGAAAGTGGCTGCTTTCTCTGCAGCAGCAGCATATGCATAACATGTTCTGTTTGTCACAGAGGCCTGGGTAAGGAAAAGCACATGTTATTAAATGCATGATGGTGTAGAGAACAGAATGGATAAACAGACCATGAAATTGCATTGGGTCAGTCCTATGCTGCCAATCCCAAACACTCAAAACTTATGCTTTGAGTGACTTCCTTTTATTTACTTCCTAGTGCATTAGCAGCCGAAATTAACTTTTTTTTTTTTTTTTTTTTTAAATCTCTGTGTGAAACCTGAGATTCCCACAAAACTACTGATACTTAAGTAAAGTGACCTGGCAGGGTGAATGGGCATGACATGATCCCACTTCGCAAAGATTGGAGTCACAAAAATCCCACATGGGTGGAAAAAGCTACATGAGAAAATCCAGGCTGCAGTTTATGCTCTTTCATTATTTAATTGTGATTAAAATACAACAGCCACAAGGGAACAAGCTTGATTTCATTCTCTGTGTGTTAGACTATGGCAATGCCACCTGCTCAGCATTTTTCTATCTTAATGCAGCTTTTTTTACTGAGCCCAAAACACAATTACCTGGAGGAGCAGCAGAAAACCTGCAGAGGTTTGTAATAGTTGAGGATTAGGAGGCAGGAAATGGGTGATTCACTTTGGCTTTGAAGACAAGCATGAAATCAAAGCTGTGGGCAGGAGTGGGAAGGGTATTTGCGAGAAGTATGAACTGATTCCTAAGTCACTTATGGAGGGGGGGAAAGTGGGTTTTGCCTTAAGAAAGGTCTGCAGATTTGGGTGCAGTTGCAGACGTAGTTGGGAAAACAGGAGACTTAGGGTGGAAGGAGAAACAGAAGATTCCTCCTGTGGCTGTGGATCAGAGTTTATCTTGGCTTCCTCAGTAAGGGTGAAGTCACCCCACCTGGCACCACTTGGTATATTTTGGTGAGAGTCTGAGGCCCTGAAGAGAGCAGTTGAGCAATTAACACATTATTTTCAGTAATTGCAGTTGTTTTATTGATGTATTGTTGGTTTTGCCTCTCACTTTTTTTTTTAATTATGTTTGTCTGCAAAAAGAAAGGACTAAACCCAACATAATTAATTTCTGTTATTTGATTCTCTCAGATGTTATAAGCAAGGCTATAATGGCTCATGTCAGCAGAATCATAAAATCCCAGAATGGTTTGGGTTAGAAGGGACCTTAAAGCTCATCTTATTCCATGCCCTGCCATGGGCAGGGACACCTTCTACTAGACTAGGATGCTCAGATCCCAATCCACTCTGGCCTTGAACACTTACAGGGCTGGGGCAGCCACAGCTTCTCTGGGCAACCTGTGCCAAGGCCTGCCCACCCTCACAGGGAGGAATTTCTGTATATGTAACCTAAATTGCTCCTCTTTTAGTTTGAAGCCATTACTCCTTGTCCTATAACTACAGTTGCTGATGAAGGGTCCTTCTCTTTACTACTGAGCCTACATATTTGTCCTCTTTTCTGATGTTGTCCCCTCCTGGAGACTGACACTTTGAGCTTTATGCAACTGGCAAATTTGTTCAGGCACAGAGATAAAAATCTGTTTGCCTGTTCAGTGAGTTATTTCACTAGAGATGCAAATTGGATAATTCCTGAGGAAAAAATAGTAGCTGCTTGTGGAAGATCTGCATGCAGGATTACACTGTTTTTACAAGAAGAGTTATTAAATATTCGTGCTAGTTTCAGGAAATACACACAGATGTTTTTGAATATAAAATTCAGAATTCTGTGCCTCCCTGGTGAGGAGAATGAACTAGATCAAGCACAGCATTTTAAAGCATCCTTTTGCTGTCTTTCTTCCTCAGTGCAGAGTATATGTGCTTTGACTGCACTTCCTCCAGCCTCTAAGCTGCTGCAGAAATTCCAGCCACTGAGCAGCTGTGTGTATGCTTGAATGAAGTGTGTGCTATTCCATGTGTCAGCAGGAAGAGATATAAATAGAGCTTTTTTCTCCTTGTTGTCATGGTCTATGTTTCTGCTGGCTACCCCAAGCTATTTCTTCTTCAAGTCTGGTGTAAAGGGAATACATTTAAGTGAGGTTCAGTGCTGCAGTTGTGGATCATAGAGAGCATATGAAGCAATTTAAGGTTTGCAGCCATTTACACTTAGTGCTTAGTGGGACAAGGCATATCAAGATTAATGAATGGCAACTCTTGCTTCTGTCCAAGCAACTGGCATTTTGCTGCAGAAGTTGCCTTTCTTTTTTCTTTTTTTTTTTTTTTCCCCTTTTTTTCCAGTGAGGAATATTAATATTAAAATAGATGAAAAAATCCCCCCTTATGGAACTGTCAGGTTGTACAGTCTGAGGATGAAGCTCTTTTGACTTTTTGCTCCCCTTTTGACACTTGCTGGTCTCACACCTTTGCAATGAAACGCTGGTACTCTGGCCAACTCATACACCAAAGCTGAGACACTTATCCACAATTCCAAAGAGCTACTGGACAGGATCCGGAGAGGCTAAAGGTGATTAAGGGACTGAAGCACCTCTCTTATGAGGAGAGATTGGAGGAGCTGTGTCTGTTTAGTCTAGAAAAGGGGATTGAGAGAGGATCTTCTCAATCCATACAAGTATCTCCGAGGGATGTCAAGAGGATGGTGCCAGACTCGTTTCAGTGGCACCCAGTGACAGGATGAGAAGCAATGGCCATAAACTAAAACACAACAAGTTCTACCTCAATATGAAGAAGAACTTTTTTCTATGGAGAATAGCAGAGCACTGGAACAGGCTGCCCCTGCCCAGGAAGGTGGTGGAGTCCTCTCTGGAGATGTTCCAAACCCGCCAGACACATTCCTGTGTAACCTGCTCCAGGTGACTCTGCCTTGGCCGGGGAGTTGGTCTGGATGATCTCCAGAGGTCCCTTCCAACACTATCAACTCTTTCATTCTGGGATAGTAGTTGCTCAGCTACTACTCCAGAAACAGAGTTTATAATGCAAGAAGCCCTTTTGTCCATGACCTGACCTGGTAGTGGTGGGGAAAGATGATGGAAAGATGATGGGAAAACAGATTCTGATGTGTAATAATTCAGAAGTCAGTCACCTCCTCAACTGTCACAGAAATTCAAAGCAAACTACTAAATTTTCTATTTGAATGTATGTATACAATACACAGAACTGCAATATGGGGGGAAAAAAGCATAATGTTTAATTCCATATTAAAATAGTTTTAAAATATTCTACATGTAGGTCCCACCACATGGTGATTTAAAATTTTGAAGTGAAATATTCAAGAAAGAATAATATCACCTTTTAGCCCTTATGAACGCTAAGATCTTTTAAATGTTTCTATTCTTTGACAGCTTGTCCTAGTTACCTGAGCATATGACATGTTTCCTAGAAGGAAAATAACTATGCTATCAATCCATATACAGTCTGTCCTTGATTTTCTCCCTGCATCTTCATTTAAAGGAATCACAGCTACAAGAAACGTGAATTTTCTCAAATTTAATCAGGGTAGTCAGCCTACATTAAGCAATAATGTGGAAATGAAGTTAATTTCCCTTTCCTTGCTCTCAGGCATCCATTTTACATCCATTATAATCTGTGTGTAATAATTCATTTCCCAGATTTGATCATCCTGTTCATTTCAAGCCAGTTCTTCCATTTTTAATATTTCCTTCAGAGAAGTGAAATGGCAGGAATATTAAATAAATAAGTTTTTGATATGTTGCTACAACTGTTTGAGCCTTTCTTGAGAGAGAGTTCATTAGTAAATGAGCAGTTCCTGAGTATAATATAAAGCATCATTTTACATGGAAGGACAAGTCTGAGCCATTTCTCCAATTATTCCATTGAGGGAATAATTCTTTGCTTAAGGCATTATTTGGGCTATAAAAATAAAATAAAAATAATTGAAATATAAAACACATAATTTACTAACTTGAACTGGGATTATGAGAGCTCTATTCTGAAAAGGTTATAGTGATCAAAAATCAACTGGGATAGCTCTACCCACTTTTCATGTAAGTGTCAAGTTTCCAAGAACCTCCCAGACTTAGTACTTACCATGTGATGAATATTTAAGAAAGTAGTCTGAGAGACAAGACACAAAGGCATCTGCAGCTATTAAAATGGCTGTTGCAATGTGGTACCATCCATTTCGAGCAACTGCCAGCTCTGATCTGTCTTACATAGATAACCATCCTATAATACTCTTTAAGTGTGTATTATCCCCCCTCAACTAATCTTTTTGTTAATTTTTTTATTATTATTATATGGCCTTTACCACACATCACCTGCTGTTCGTGATTTCAATTTATGTGACCAAGTAGAATAAAGCACTGAACAAGTTAGGAGGTTCATAAACACATTTAAATGGGATTTTAACATCCAGCCAGAGCTGGGTGTTTTTTTATTTGATAGATCTACATGCAGACCTACCAAATTCACCACAACTACACCTATACACATCCTTTGAAAACCTATTTCAGACTTTTCATCATGTGGCTCAGTTTTGAGAGGACATTTTTATGTGCAGGGGAAGGCAAACAGGTGGAAGGTTTGACTCCATGATACTGTGGGGCCAAACTTCCCGAGCAGTCAGGCTGGTTCATCTCATCAACACAAAAAAATATGCTTTAAAGGGTTAAAGACCTATATGACTCTGAATGATCATAATACCTAGATTTATTTGCAACCTAAGAAAAAGTTCTCTAAGTGTGGACCTTGCAACCACCTGAAAAAACAAACCTATTTCTTCCTTAGGAGAAGGGGTATGGGCAGCCTTTGCAAGGTCACCTCCATTTTCTTCTCAAATAATGTTTTAAAGGATTCTGGAAAAGAGAGAAATTGTGTAGTGTGCTTATCCAGGGGGCTTATCATATTGTATTAGCACTTCCTCATCACATTTAATTAAGATTCCTTTTTAACTGATGCAAAATATTATTAGCTCCATTCATCCCATATCAGTAAAAAGGAATAATAACGGGATGTGATCCTAACAGAAGATGATAGGAAGCTGCTAATGTGACATATATATTGTGGAAGGGAAAGATGGCTGTGACTGCCAAAGTCTGTTTTGAGATCTGTGTTGCCTTGAGTTTTACAGCCCCTTCCTGTGGAAGGTATTACAGAGACAGACCTCTTTCAGGGCAGGTTGCTGCCTGACAGCCGTATCAGTGAGAATCAAAATAGACACTGGCTGGTGTTTAGTTAATTGGCTTTCACAGGAGGAGAAGTTTGTAGAGGTTTAGTGGTAAACTAGTCAAAGTAGGTCAGCTGAAGGATTTTATGTACTTATATGGTATAGTTCACTTTTAAAATGAAGAAATCACTTGAGGATAAAAACATCAAACTAAATCAAACAGTAATAGTACCATTTCTTCCCCTTTATGATGCAGACAGAGAAAAGACCAATTGCAGGTTTCACCTGTAAAATACCAGTAAAATTATCCCTTTATTTGTGGTCAGTGCCAGAGGTAACCAGGGAACAGGTGTCAGCTCTGAGGGTCAGAGCACGGAGCCACCTTCAGCCTCTGAGTGACAAGGAACTGCACTTCCCACTCTCTGAAGCTTTTTGTGTTTGGGTTTTTTAAAAGAATATCCAAGCAGAAAGCTTTACCCTGTAACCATCTGGTGTGGAGATTGCAATGATTTGGGCTGCAGGTGTGGGAGCCACATACAAGAGGAATAGTTGAAGTCTGTAAGCTAAACATAGATGGTGAAGTAAGAAAAAAGAGTTGTCTTTTATGACTATTTCTCATCTGTCCCTGATACATTACTCTGCTATCCTCTCTGAGTGGTGAAGCTCACACATTCATTCATGTCTAAAATAGATGCCTCCAAGAGCACTGACATAAATGTGTCCCTTTTTCTTTCACTACTACTTCAAGTGTCCAATTAGTTGGTTAAAATTAGATTCTGCCTTGAAAGGCTAAAATTGGTGCTTCAAGTTTCCATAGTTGCTGTCTTTCTAATAACTGTACTCAGTCAAATAGTGGGGATTCTCTGTTGCCTACCAGCACTGGATTTTGGGAGCTGTGCTGGGCACTTTCCCCTTTGTGAACCAGCAGTAATATGGGCTGTGCTCAGGTAAGATCACCTGCAGAGGGTTTTCAGAGCTGTAGAGACTGGTTCTTGGTAAACAGTTTTGTTAAGGGTAAGCAGAGGGGACTGAATTAAACTCAGTCCTCTCAGCAGTGTTCACTGTCCAAGGTGGACACAAATAAAAACAAGCTCTGCCTGTCCGAGAAATCATAGAATGGCTTAGGTTAGAAAGGATCATTTTGCTTCAACCCTTCTGCCATGGGCAGGGACACCTTCCACTAGTCCAAGCTTGTCCAAGCCCTGTCCAGCCTGGCCTTGGACACTTCCAGGGATGGAGATACACAACTTCCCTGGGTAACCTGTGCCAGGGTCTCACCACCCTCACGAACTGATACCTAATCTAAGCATGCTCCCTGCCAGTGGGAAGCCATTCCCTCTTGTCCTGTCACTCCAGGCCCTTGTAAAAAGCAATCCAACACTAGAACATTTAATCCTTCCCTTTAAGTAGCCTGAAATTTTCCTTTTTTGGGCAATCAATCACAAACAGGCATCAAGATGGGTGGCTGCAGTGGTTGTAGTCAGGAGTCCAAGCTGATCCTGTTCACCCCATAGAGGCAGAGTGGCCTCCAGTGGCAGGAGTCGACTGGGATTGCAGTCTGTGCTCTTGGCCTTGGTTCAAGAGCTCATCTAGCAGAGAGCACAGGGAGGAGGGGGCTGGCTGGCTGCAGGGTACTGTTACAGGCTCCAGCAGCAGCCAGGAAACCCTTCCTCCTTTTCACCTTCACAGCAGGATTTATGATACTCTGTGAGCCTGCTGTCTTTCACATAAAAGGGCTTGTATGTAAGAGTCAAATTATTTTTTATTTATATTTGACAGAACACAGTGACTAGAATTGGCTTTCCATAACATAGACTAAGCAGTAACCAGATCTGTGTTGTCTTCCCAACATTCAGAGCTTTGTTTTCTGCAATGACTTTAGCTCTCTTTGCAATATTTCGTGTCCTTATATAACAGAGGCAGCCTCCCCACCCACAGTACCAGCCTCCTGGAAGTGGTTAGGCTGCCATCCCTCTCCTGGTCACATCCAGAGGGAGATTTGAACCACAAAGCAGATATCCAAATCTGCCTCAAAGTCCATGTTTTTGGGATGTGTCACCTAACACTCGTAAAATCAGCCTTCTGCAGAGGTCTGGGTAGCTGCTCACTGCTCTAGTAATTCAGTTTAGGGCATTTAAGGACATTTAATTAGGACATTTAGGCTACAGAGCACTTGGTTTGACAGGAAGGCAAAGAAAAACCTTTGCTTTGGTGGAGGTGGGGTAGATGGCAGCCAGACCAACCCACCACAGGTCCTCAGGGGAGCGTTGTCCCCAGCCACTACCCAACCACCTCTCCTTTCCCGAGTACTGAGGGGCAGAGCAGTCCCCTCAACCCCAAATTCAGTTTTCCTGTGCTACTCACTGATCTTTACCTTGGACCTTGCATTAAAACAGGGGCAGAAAGGCTGGTGCTTTAACTACCCATGGTGTATTAGCAGTACATTTATAAGATGAAAATAATTTGGGGGGAGGGGGTTGTTTGGTTGGTTTGAAGTTTGTTTTGTTTGGTTGTCTTTTTGTTTGTTTGGTTTTTTCTGTTTACAGCTATGAACTCTTAAAAATGGTAACTGTGAGCCTGCAGGCACAGGGAAATGTCCAAATAAAATATATATCTATCTTATATTGCAGGGCTTATCTCTCCCTAATGACCTCTGCCTGAGATGCAAACTTTCAAATGTTGCATCTCCCCCAAACCAGCATTCAGTGAGAGCTGAAAAGATGACAGGGAGCATCCTGGGTGTGTGCACATGCTGTCTCAGTGATGCAGCAGATTAGTCCTCAGTTTGCTGAGGCAAAGGTTAAAATTTGTACTTTCCAAGGTGAATTCTACCTGTGGGAGCAAGACTGGGCACAATACAGCACTAGAAGGATATTAGCTGAGAGGGTTGATATTTTTAAGAGAGGAAAAGCCTCTTTTAGTGAAAAAAAGTAAGAGGAGCTGCTCTGTTTGCTTCTACAGCAGCTGTGAGAAGCAATTTCCCCTTTGTTGTGCTCTGGCTACAGCAGGCTGTGGTAGCAAGCAAATCAAATTTTGTTTCCAGATACATCAGAATATGCTGGCAGAGCTATTTGGTAGCTGAAACAATTACTTTAATATGCAGTCATGTAAGATTGGTTTCTTCTAACAAGGTAAATAATCTCTATCTAATTTAATTGTCAGTGTCAGCACGGACAGTAACCTGGGAGTGAGCTGGAAATGACCTCCATGTCCACCCCCTGCCTTGTGCCTGGATGTTGGAGCAGTGGGGGGTTACGAATCTGCCACAATATATGTGCTATAATTACCCTCTTTAATAATACTGAGTTTAAATCCAAGCACTGGATTAAAGCTACAGGCTCCTTAGTTGGGAGAAGTTTTGATTTGGTTCATTCCTTCTGTCTTCTCTGATTCATTAATGCAGAACAGGTCAAACAGATGGGAGGGAAGAGAGAGAGAGAGAATTATTTGGGTGTTTCTTTAAGACTCCAAATTGACACAGTCATTAGAAGTGGTTGGGGTTGTTTGGCAAAGTCATCGTTAAAATGGCTCAATTTTGTTCTGACTGAATCATTTCTCTGTCTTTCAGTTCTATGTCTGTCATTTTATCATCCTGATGACAGATTTTTATTTGCTTTCTTTTTTGCGGGTTTGCTGGTTTTTTTTAATTTGTTTTGGTTTTCAGAAAAAATAAAAAAAAAAAGATTAAATGGGCATTTTAATCTCAAAAAGCTTAGAGCTGATCAGTGAAGCCAGAATGCCCGTAAAGATCCTCCAAATGACACAGAGAGGGTTTTTCAGAACACGCTGTTTGCATTGGATGTGCTGTTTCAGAATCAGTGCAGAATGTCAGGCTCTTTATCATGGTGAATATTCATTAAGCCTGCCAGAGGCAGAGGCTGCAGTCAGTACAGCATCAACAGAGGAGGCAGGGAAGAGAGAAATCAGGTTAATGACTAGCTTTCTCTGCAATTTGCTTCCTGCTTATTGCCTGATCTCAGTTTTAAATAAATTAATTTAATTAATGTGTTTTGCTACTTTGACCTGCGGACAGAAGGGGCTGTGATTAATGATGGGGTATTCTGAGTCTCACGGTGGCTTTAGTTGACATGTTCTGCTGTCTAAAAAAAAAACCCTCAAAATTATTTCCTTTAATATTAATAGAAGTTTTGATTGAAAGCTTTTATCTAAATGATTTTCTGAGTCCATGAGGCACCAAATTTTTAAAGACAGGGACAAAGTGGTGAGTGGGGAGGGATGGGACAGAGCCAAAACAAGCTGCTGTCTTGGCTGAGTATGTCACACAGTGAAAAATGTCTCTGTAGGGAGACAGAGCTGCAGAGAAATGCTTTCCTCTTCTCCCCCTTGAGCAGGGGCACATCTGTTCTTACATGAGTTAGCCTTCTTCTGACAAAGGTTCTTTAAGAAAGCAGCAGAGGCATAGGAGGTAGAGACGATGTACATGACACTCAGAATATATGGGCAGCTCGCATTATGGGAAGTGAGCACCACCTGTTCCTAGTAAACACCAGATTGGTGCTGTGGGGCTATAGAGGGACAGAAAAAAACAAACACGTGACCTCCCCAAAAGAGAGAAAAATGTCAGTTAGATGGAAATTACAGGCTTAGCCCAGACCTGATGGGATATTGATTCGTGGGCTGAGTGATGACATCTTGCACGAGAAGACATTTTGCCCCAAATTTAGAAGACATCTCAATTTCAGACTGTTTGTACCCATCACTCAGTATCACTTCTTAGCTCAGATGGTTTTATAAGCTGAATATAGCCAGCCCTTCAACTGAGAGAATTTGCAAACTCTGCATCTGAAAAGACAGCACCTGAAATCTCAGTTGCAGGCCTGTGCTTTGGAGTTCTACAGCACAGGTTCTAAGCTGTACTGCGGTCTTTGCTGCTGTAACTCAAATGTGGTCTTTTAAGGGGTGGAAATGGTGCAGCCTTAACAATGTGGCTGAGCATTCTCAGGTATTTCTGAGCAGAAGATGCCAATGCTTGCCCAAATGAAAATCCCGTGAAAGGATTAGGGCTGAGAAAGTGGCCTCATCTTGCAAACAGTTGCACAGGATTTTTTGTGGCTGTCACCGTTAAAGAGATTAGTTTCAAACTTCTTCCTTTGTTGAAATACTCTGGCATGGTCATTAGTACAACACCATCCCAGCCATGGTGCTGCTTAGCTTGCTCGTGGAGGGTAGAAGTCAGCTCCTTTTTCTCTAGCCATCCACAAGTTAGATGTCTAGTGTAAATTTTCTGGCTGGGCTTTATTTGTAAAGAAGCAAAGGTGATACAGCTCCAGTAGAGAGAGGACAGGAAAGGAATAAAGAAAATTCAGTGCATCTAAACCCAGGCTTTTAAGCTAAGTGAACTGCCTTGTGAGGGTGTCTGCCTCTCTTTATGTACTGTAGCAACAGTTAAATTAGACAGTGGATGCCTGTTTTGGTGGCTGAATTTAGATGTCTAAGAAAAAAAATGAAGGTGCCTACAGCTGATCCAGGCTAAATTTTAGGGGACCTGTTCCTTGTAGTGGATGTCTGAGCTCCCTGCACACAGCACGAGGAGAGCAAGATAGCTCTGAAAAACTTGTGTGCTGAGAGCAAGACTGCCTGGAGTGTGCAAGTGAGGAGCTTGGTGCTCAGTGAGGTGGCACAGCTCACCTGAAACCCTCTCTATAGGATCTTGGAGGCTATGACATCCACACAGAACCATGGAATGGTTTGGATTGGAAGGGACCTTAAAGCTCACCTTGTTCCAACACCCCTGCCATGGACAGTGACAGCTTCCACTAAACCAGGTTGCTCCAAGCCCCGTCCAACCTGGCCTTGGACACACCCAGGGTTGGGGCAGCCACAACTTCCCTGGGCAGACATGACACTTTCTATCTGACAATGTGTAGGAAATCAGGCACTTTCAGAACAATTAGGGCTTGCTGAACAAGTGCCTGTTGACTGAGATTTCTGTGTTTTTCAAGTCCTGTGAGAGGTAGAGGGCTACAGCATCTGACCAGTAAATGCTTCTGAAAGAGAAAAAAGAAAGTAGCTATGCACCATACCCTACTCCCTCAAGCTTTCAGATAGGTGGTTTGAGGATATATTTGGGGTTGTTTTATGTGTAAATCTGCCTGTGTGGTTCAGACAGCAGTCACGAGATAGCAAAAAAGTATTTTGAAAGACAGCCTAGAAGTCATTTCATGCTATCTAAATATGTGATTTACTCGACTGCAGAGTCTCTGCTGCTCTGGGTTCCATTTAAAGTCTACTGAGACAATTGTATTTCAGTGAGAGTAGAAAATGCAAGGGGTGAAAAGTTCATCTCCCATTTTAGCTTGCAGACATACAGGCAAAGAAGCATCAGGACCTGCAGGTGCAGCCTAGATTTTGGGTTCTGCTGCATGCAAGCATTTAAAAATTTAATTATTTGGTCATTGAACATGAAATCTGCCGTATTCCTTGAGAATAAAGTGAAGGGGCAGTCTCCAAAGTAATCTTATGAATTACACCAGGAAATGACCAGACTCTGAACTTTATGTGGGAACATTGGCAAGTCCCTCTCTGTACTGTGGGAAGAAAAGAACTATAATGCTTTAAATTAAATGTTATTAATATAACTGGCAGGTTTACTTTATTTAGATTTTCCTCTAAGTTTAATAAACAACTTTGAGGCATTCAGTAAGACCCAGGATATATGCAAGACAAGTACAACTAATCCCATTAAATATAAACTAGCACGTAAGTTGAAAGCTTTTGTTGTTGAATTCCTGCTGATAAGAAACAGAAGAGATGCTTAAGGAAGCTTTGGAAATAGGTAGTAGATGACATTTATCCTTGATCTGAAATGCCTAAACATACAACATTGTTAGTACAGCTGAACTGTGACCTTCCAGCCTGCCAATACAGATAAACACACATGTTATCAGGTAAATCAGGCAGAAGAGAAATTTCCTGAGGAGACTGGTGAAGCCCCACTCTTTGGAAATTATGGCTATTAACTCATTAGGTTCTGTCTGTCTCCATCTTTTTGTATGTGAGCTCTCCACACAGCTGTAAGGATAATTAGTTTCCTTTGGCTTAGTGAGTATTAAGGATTATTAAAATGCTTAGTTTGTATGGGTAACAAATATATTCAGGCTCTGGGAGAAAACCACACAGAAAGGGAAGCAAACCCCCAAAGTCTGACAGAACCCTGATTCCAGGGTAGGTGTGATGAGTTTGTTGTGTTTGGAGGCATGTTGTCAGATGGTTTTGTGGCAAATGTTACTGACTTCGTTTAGTGAGGGGATTTGTTTAGGCAGAACCAGATTAAAGGGCCAATATCCTGCTCTGAATTAGATTTCAGTAATGCAGATGTGTATGTGCACCTGATTAGTTTGGCAGGAGGTTTCATGCAGAAGACACTGTACCTTAGGCATACCCTGGATTCCTCCACATTACTGTATTACTGTGGTCAAAGCGGTAAGATGAAGTCCTGTCATTGTCTTATGTCTTGTGTCCATCTTAATAAATTAGAGGGGTGGAGCACCCTTTCCCATGAGAAAAGGCTGAGAGAATTGGGATTTCTTAGCCTGGAGAAGAGAAAGCTTTGGGATGATTCAATTGCAGCCTTTCAGCACCTGAATGGAGCTGACAAGGGAGATGAAGGGAGACTTTGGACCAGGGCCTGGAGTGACAGGACAAGAGGGAATGGCTTCAAACTGCCAGAGTGGAGGATTAGATGGGATATTGGGAAGAAAGCCTTCCCTGTGAGGGTGGTGAGGCCCTGGCACAGGTTGCCCAGCAAAGCTGTGGCTGCTCCATGCAGCGTCCAAGGCCAGGTTGGATGGAGCTCTGAGCAACCTGGGCTAGTGGAAGGAGTCCCTGCCCATGACAGGGGGGTGGAACTGGATGACCTTTAAGACCATTCCAATCCAGGCCATTCTATAATTCTGTGATTCTGTGCTCACATAAAAATGGCATGGCCACACAGCATCATTTCAGCTGTGCTCTGGTGGCCCTGTGGTCTATGGAGTTGTCACACTGTACTGTTCAAAGCAATTTTTCTGCTATTCACTGCTGCAGGGTTGTCCCCAGCCAGAGCAAGGATGGGCCAAACATGATTTGAGGTCACCTTCAGCTGTCTTTCTCCTGCCAGGAACAGAAAAAGAGCATTGGTTCTGGGCCAGTGTTGTTTGGAATTAATGTCATATGTGCTTGTTGGGAAAAAAGAAAGGATTTATTTGTCAAATAGGGCTTAATTCATTAGGCACAATATGAAAGCTCACATTTTTATATTGCTGTAGAAAGAAAATTGATTAATAATTTGTAAAAAGGCCAAGACACACAAATTCACCTTTGTAATTTACCATCTCAGTAATACAAATGGTACCTGAGCAAGACGATTTATTAAGCAGAAATGAAAGCTGGTTCATATTAATGTATTTTTTATGAAAAGGACTTTCTAAGACATTGCTGTTACTAACAGAAGACATGCAAAAAATCTGAAGCTGCTAGTTAAGACTGTAGGAAATTCACAGAAAAAGTTATAACTGATAAAATAGAGGAACTTTCACATTAATACTAACTTCAAAAGTGTATTTGAGGCTAGGCAGGTTAAAGTCACTCAACTCCAGCAGTTCCTGGAATTAATATAAACTGAAAATTAAAGCTTCTTCATCATTAAATACAGTCTTGGGGTGAAAAGAAGTGTATGGTCTCTTCTAGTTCTTGATTAAATATCACATTGTAAAAGTAGTCATGTCACCTCCACGTGCCATGAAGTTTAAAGATGCCAAAGATTCCACGTGCCAAACCTGTTACATAGGTGGTTGCAGAGACAATTCCAGTATGTTGTGTATACACATTTCTTTGACTCGGTAACATAGAGTGTAATGGGTTTGATCCATGGCTTCCTCAGTAACCAGGGTATCTAAGGAAGTGGACTTTACAAGTATTCCACACG
>JAWWEV010000029.1:2504677-2516534 GCA_035583235.1 Hafferia zeledoni | reverse complement strand
CTTTGTTAACGGTTGGCTAGGGTCGTTAAGAGTGGCAGGGGAGAGAATTTACATAATAATTCCAAACTACAACACTGGGCTCTTTCTCCTCTCTGTGGCCTCCATTCCTCCCTAGAGGATCCTGTGACGCTGCTCTGCATCTTGCAAGTGTGTGCACAAGCATTTCCATAGAAAGCCAACCTGTCTCAGGGGCTGCATCCAAAGCAGGATGACCATCAGGTCAAAGGAGGGGATTCTGCCCCTCTGCCCACTCAGGTGAGACCCCATCTGCAGAGCTGCCTCCAGCCCTGGGGCCCAGCACAGGAAGGACATGGAGCTGTTGGAGAGAGTCCAGAGAGGGCACCAAGATGATCAGAGGATGGAGCAGCTCTGCTGTGAGGAAAGGCTGAGAGATTTGGAATTTTTCAGCCTGGAGAAGCTTTGGGGTGATCTAGTGTGGCCTTCCAGTGCCTGAAGGGAGCCTACAAGAAAGGTGGAGAGAGATTATTTACAAGTAGGAATGGCTTCAAACTGAGAGTAGGTTTAGATTAGATATTAGAAAGAAATTCTTTTCTTGAGCCCAGGATGGTGAGGTCCTGGCACTGGTTGCCCAGCAAAGCTGTGGCTGCCGCATCCCTGGAGTTGTTCAAGGCCAGGTTGGACCGGCTTGGAGCAACCTGATCTAGTGGAAGGTGTCCCTGCCAATGGCAGGAGGTTGGAACAAGATGGTCTTTAAGGTTCCTTCCAATCCAAACCATTCTATGATTCTGTAATTCTATATATAAAAATCTTGGACCTGGTTAAGTCATTGCACAGAATACTGCAACAGCTACTGTCAGTGGTAATGCTGCTTAGGTATTATGCATATCTGATTTTTCCAAGTATGGTGGTATTAGACACCTGCTCCTAGAATATTTGTAGTTCAGGTGCCTTTGTCTGGCTTTGAGAACTAAAGAATGAAATCCTTCAGCATGAAGCACCACAGAATTGTCTCTCTCACACAGTGAGAAAAGCATATCTTACACTGCACCATGGATTCCCTTTCATATCCCGGCATTGCCTCCATGCAATCACTCTGACACAGGTATTAACATCAAAAGATGACAGGGATGTAGGGAAGTAAACATCTCTCAGAAGCCACACAGTTTGAAAATATTAAGAATGTTTGCCTGCCAGTGGTGCCCAGAGCTACGTCACTGTTGTCTGCAAAAAGACAGCAAGTGACTCATCCACAGTTAAAAGCTGATGTCTGGAGCATATTACAAAACAAACATGCTAGGCTTTAAAACTAGATTTTAAAACCAGAGCACTGACAAAGAATTGGAGGTATTAAGCCAGTCTTCATATCAGACAGAGCAGCCCTAAATCTGTTGTCACTCCTAGTCCTCAACAACCTTGTTCCTCCCTTATGATGGGGACACATGTGAGAAGTGGGACATGTCATGAAGAGGTAACCCCATTTATGCTGCCAGGTGGGACATCCTATAGGCCTTCCACGGAAATGAGGCACATAAATGAGGTGTTGGGCACACCTACGAGGCTTAGTATTAGGTGAAAGCTCACCAGGTCATCTATGTGCCCCCCCAGCAGGAGTCAGAACTGAATGTCTCACCAAATGTGAGACCCTGAAGGGCTCCCTGTGGGCTCAGCAGTGGGTAAGGCATCAGTGCTGGGATATTACATGATTTTAGGCTTCAACACTGAGATGGGCTAACATCAGAGCTGGCCCTTGCAGCCCTGTTACAGCTCCTTTGGTGATATTTTATGGACAGTTCAAGTGTCTTGGCACCACTAGATCTGCACTGAGTAGAATTAGAAAGTTCTTGCCCATTAATTACAGGAATGGCACCACACAAGAAACCTGACAAGACATACTAATTGTTAAAACACATCAATCACAGCCGTTCTAGACTTTTAACTCTGCAATAGTTTTCCTGTTATATAAATCCTTCAGCTTTTCTGTGACTACAATTTCATTCAGTGCAGCCTCAGTGGGAACAATGAGTGTGGTTCTGAGGGAAGCTGGACTTAAAACTGTGTATAGATGCAACCCTCTGTCCTAACTGAGACTCCAGTGTATCAGAGCCCTTCTCCGGGAAGGCATGAATCACTCCTTATCCTAAAGACCTTCCTTCTGTAGGTGTTTAAACAATCTTACCTGAAGTCTCCCAGATGTGAAATGGTGTGCTAAGCAATTACAAATCAAATCAATTCTGTACACTAGGACCTAAGGCCTTTCAGACACCTCCACTCCTACTCCCAAATGACCTACTCTGTCAAAGCCTTTAATGACTAGTGTCTACCTTCCTCTTCATCACCCGTGGTGCAAACAGCCTTTGGCCCAGTGAAGATTCAGGGCCTCATTCCATGGGCTGGCACAACAGGCTCAGGACCTGCCTAGAGCAGCTTTGCCAACCTGGCTCTTCCCAGACGCTGCGAACCCCGACTGTGAGCAGGTACATCCATCACCAGGGTCACATGGTGACAGGATGAAGGGGCTTAACTTTGCTGAACTTGCTCTCACCTCTGTACCTTCAGTGGGGAAATTACCTGAGATGCATGTTAGATAACAGACAAGCCTAAAATAATGAAAAAATCTAGCCTAAAATCTGCTTGTCTTCTTAGATGCTTAAAAGGGGATTAGACAACATTTAGGTACTGACATTTGAGGAAATGATCCACAAAGCTCCTGATGGGTGTTTACACGATAAAGAGGATCTGCCTACCCCCAAGGGTGTGTAAATTGTGTTAGTCCAGCTACTTGTAAACTCAGAAGGTTCTTTGTAGGAATTTAAGCTGCCACCAAGCATCACAAAAGCTACCTTGATCTTTCCAAAGCCACATGTAACAATCTCTTGTTAATCTACTTCACTGCAGTCACAATATAAATGGAATCCTGAAGATGAGCTGCATCTTACCCTGAAGGGTGACTGAACTGAAAATGGCTGGCACGAATGACAGGGAGCAAATGACACTAAAAGATGAAACTAGTTTTGTTTTTACCTCTGGCTCCCTTCACACACACAAAGGTAGGTCTCAGCTGGCCAGATTGGGTCAGAGTCTGACCAGCAGCACAAGCAAAGAAACATTTATTAGCCAGAAAGTGTTGAGAGTGTTATGTGAGTGAATTCTTTCACAGCATTAGAAGATACCAGAGATTCAGTGTGACAGGTCAACCCAGGGCACTAAATGCACTTACTTTCAGTCAGAGGGAGGGGCTACTCTGCTTATAGATCTCACTAATGGCCCCTTGGGTCAAGCAAGCTTTCACAAATGGACAGCCCTTATCTTTAAAGCTGCCAAATATGTTGTTGGGCTCATGGCAGGAACTGCTGACCTGTGAGTTATATTGCTCCGGTTTTTTGTATCTAAGAAAAAATTAAAATTCCTATGAGGTATCTTTCTTAGGCCCTTATTGTGCACTGCTTGGACTCCCCCTGTGAACTTGTCAAGCCATGTAGGTTCAGTCATTAATATGCACACAGGCTAATGTAAAGCAGCCTGGAAGTACCAGGATATTGCAGTGCTATAATGCCAAAGCCTTCACAGCCTGATCAATATTGATGGTGCAGTTAGTTCTGCATTGATCAACTTCCAGAGTAAAACCCCTACAGCAAGTGAGTTTTGTGGTGAAGCTCTGCTGCCACCGTGTCTGCCAGAACTGTGCAGCTGTGTGAAGTAATAAATAGGTCACAGGCAAACTGCAGGTGTAGGTGTGTGCAGATGTTACTCTGTGCAATGAACACTTACAGGATGGCTGCACACCCCGCAGGGTAGACTATGGAATTTATGTTATGCAAAGTCTTGTCCTTCCCCAGCACAGAGGTTTGTACTAGAAGCTCTTCAACCCCAGAGGCATTGTCCATGCTCCCTGACCTCACTGTGTAAGGACATGTGTATGCTGCACCATATATGTCTATATTGTTGACTGGAGGTGCCAGTGGGCTTTGGGCTGCTGGTACCTGCTCTGTGTAAAGGCGCGGGGCTGGCTGCAAAATCCATACATACTGCCAATCAATGGTGGGATTATGGTGGCAAATGGGACAGATGACCTGATACTCACCCACCCACAGGGCAAATAATGATTTATTTGAGTCCATCCTGAAAGATTCCAAGCTTCTTCATGTCTCTGCAGCTGTGTGGGGTCAGGTTCCTCTGCTTTGGTGAGTTAGTTCAGCGACAAGTCCTGTGTCCTTTTTTACATGTGTGAAGAAGACTACATCTTGCTGCATTTGTTATGCATTTCCTTCTCCTGCCCTGGTCCAGCTACCCTGGAGGGCAGAACTGGGCAAGTTCAGCAAGACTGGATTTCTGCCCATGTCCAGACACATTTTAAATGAAGAGACTGTCCAAACACTTCCTGTCTAAACCTGTCATATCACCTTCTCTTCTGCTCTTCTACCAACTCACCTACCCCAATTTCTGTTCCAGAAAACTGATTAAAATGCTTTGAAGAACCACTAATGGCTCATGAATTTGTAATTTTTGTAAATTTGAGTGGCTAATGTCTAACACAGACCAGGAAGTCAAACATCCCTAACCTCCACCAATCACTGTCCCAATCCTTCCCTGGCAACACTTACACATCCAGGGACAATCCTGGATCCAGCTGACACACTGAGCATAAGCTCACAATGGACTTGTTCAGTGACTAGTCCAAAGCCCTGTTCAATACATGGCTGTTATGGATATGATTTCTCTAGTCAGACACATGACCTACATTCTTGATCATATAAGATAATGCCTCTGGATGTCGTAAAGTAGCTGAGTCTCAGTCACTCTCCATCTTCCAAACCAGTTCAGGTTAGTCTATATAATTGACCTAAGTGTCTCATTTCTGATAGTATGTGCCATCTGCATGTTTTTCCTTAAATAATTATGTATCTTCTTCTACACTACTAATTTAGCAGCATTTGGTCAATAAATCCTCTGGAGATACAGAGAAGATGCCAGAGAAAGATTCACACTGACCACATTCTATCTGTTGTGAGACATTTTGTAGCCAGTTTATTTGATGATCCTTGTGGGTCCCTCCCAACTCAGGATATTTGATAAAACTGTGATTACAGCTTTCTTGTATATCATCACAGTTATGTAAAAACTAAGGCACACAATTATATTTTGGGTTTTTTAGCACAGTTTTCTGTATAAATCAGTCCAATGATCCATTAAAAAATTGTATTACACTTATTTGACAAGATCTGTTTTTCATAAAACCACAGTTTCATTCTTTACTGTTTACATACCATACAAGTATTTTCTTATTTTTTTTTCCTGGCACAGATTTCAGGCCCTTTGTCCTCTAATTTTCTAACTCTTGCCATTTGGCCTCTTTCATTGGTCTCTCTCCAGAGTTTCAAGAGGTGTTAAAATAATCCATCACTGAAGGGACCTGATCCAATTCTTGAATTGTTCTCCAATGAAGATACAGGACCATAGAACAGAATCACAGAGCAGTTTGGCTTGGAAGGGATTTTTTATGACCATTTAGTCCAATCCCCCTGCCATGGGCAGGAACACTTTCCACTACAACAGGTTGCTCCAAGCCCCATCCAACCTGGTCTTGAACAATTCCAGGGATGGGATAGCTGGAGTTTCCCTGGGCAGCCTGTGCTGGGGCCTCACCACTCTCTAAGCAAGGAATTTTTTCCATATACCTAATGTAGATTTCCCCATTTTCAGTTTGAAGCCATTATTTCTTGTCCTGTCACTACAATTCCTGATGAACATTCCCTCACTGGCTGCCTTGTAGGCCACTTCAGACACTGGATGATGCTGTGAGGTCTCCACAGAACCTTCTCTTCTCTGGTCTGAACAGCCCCAACTTTCTCAGCCTTTCCTCACCTATCTCACATACCTATGTCACCTGCCATCAGCTCCAGGTTCTCTTACACATGCAAAAAATATAAATGCATGGAAACAGGTGCTCACTTTGTAGTATTTTATCTGTTTTGATCGTCATCACAGCAGAGGTTTATTTTATACTTAACAAAGCAGGACAGCCATTTCAGGTGAAGCCTATGGAGCCAATACTCTGATAAAAAGTATTTAGGTACTTTTGATAAAATTGCTGGTTGAAAGTCAGACACAGCACATAAGGAACCCATCTGGAAAAGTTCTCATTTCTAACACTCATTTTTGGCAGATACTTATCTAGCAATTTCTCATTCTCTTCAAGACTCTGTAGGATCAAGTTCTCGCAGCTTCTTGGGACCTGCTTCTTATCTCATAGTTACCCTTACATTGACAGTGGTGTGTATCAAAGCATGGACTCTGATGAAATCTTTTACTCAGGCCACAGTGAAGTGTGATATTCAATATAATGCCTCTGCCAAATGTATTTCAGTGGAAGATAGGGAAATGTCACAAATCTAATTGTCAAGGCCATGTACATGCTGCTGCAAACTAAGTCATAAATCCTACTTTCAAGTATCTCATTCCACAGTCCCCTGGTGCAAAAGACTAGAAATTTTGCAGTGTTTTCATTTTCAGTGGCTCACAAAATCAGTACAGTTCTTATGAACTGTTTCCTTTAATATGAAATTACATACATGACATACTTTTCCTTTTTTCTCTAGAGCCCTGATTGTCCTATTCTCAGAAAACAGTCTCAGAGAAAATGTCAAAAATTATTAGAGAAGAACTGGAGATTTTAACACATGAATGATGTGGGAGGGAGTTGTAGATATAGGAACTTTTCTGTAAATGTGAAGAGAAATGAAAGAGTTAAATACATTGATTTTTAAACTGTGAATGTTTCATTTCACCATTTTTCAGCTCTTTGAGATGTGGCAGCTCACATTTCTCTGGCTGACTGGTGACTTAGGACAACCCCTTCAAAGTGGACACACACTGTCAAGATTGTCTTCTGTGTGACAAGGACAAGCAAGAAATAACAGAAATAATACAGGAATTTGATCATGCAGTGGCACAAGGTCTTTCATCAACCTCTAGTTTTTTACAGTAATGAAATGTAACATGCCACGATAAAAGCTGGGGGCAAGTTTGTCTTTGCTGGCATGTTTGGGGAAAATTACATTATTACACACACTGCTTTCCTCAGTCAGTACAAAAGATTTTCTGCTACAGTCATGTAGTTGGGCTTCTTCTTCAAATACATCCAGCAGGGTCACTGTGATCATATCATATTTCTTTTCGGCTAATATAGGACCATCATGGCTCACTATGAACATGGGTAAGAAAAGGCTCATGTAAGACTTGAGGCATTAACAGGTTCCATTTCCTTTCCATCCAAGCAATATTAATGGCAAACTGTCTGTTCTTTGCATGTGTCTGCTGTGGGCAATGACCACATCAAACATTACAAGAAATCAGGACTGCTGCTGTTGGAGAAATGGTCCAGAACTGCAATTTTTGGACATTGCCTTCCTAAGAAATCCAGCACAGGGAGTGGTTACCAACAAAGCACTAGCTCTGAGGCAGGAAAAAGTTTCAAGTAGTATTAGGTAGTAGTAGGTGTTAGTTATAGTGTTTATTATGTAGAAGTTGTTTTCCTCAAGAAATAAGTTTTTTCTCACTGTGAAAAGTTTTAGGAAGGCATTTCTAAGATGGGACCTCACACAGCTGGACACTGGTCTGAATGCTGCCTTTTGAACTTTTTTTTTCTGAACAACACCATGTAAGAAATCTTGGCTATTTTTGAATACTTGTTGTAAAAGAAAATCCCTTGTTTTCAAACGTGTGAAATGTCATCCTTGCTTACTTAGTCCCCAGTGTTGCAAACTGTCATCAATAATTTTGCTCCAAATTGTAAGGATGAAACTATACTGTTGAAGACTGTTACATTCACAGATAGCTGTTTGCAGATTTTCCAGGTTAGTGTCCTTCTCTTCTGTAATAGTTTTGTTTAATCACCACTGAATTTTTATGCATAGAAAACGCACTGAAAAACCAATAGCATAAACCACTAATTCAAACAGAGCAGCCTGAAGAATGCAGTCATGTAAATTGTAAATAAGGCAACAGCTTCTTCATTAGAGTAATGAGTATTTGTATATTTGGACGAGGCACTTGAGACTGAGAGCTCCTTCTAGAGAAGATGAGGCTTTCAAAATATCCGTAGCTGAACTGGAGGCCTGTTGTACCCCTTGAAGCAGAAACTCCATAAGCAGGATATAATTAATATCAGCTTGTTTTGAATTCAAACATGAGGACAATTATGTTGCACAACTGTGAAAAATTGTATGAGCATTTTTGTACCTGGTGTCCTAATAAAAGTGATGTTGGCATTGCTGGGCACATGTCACAGGCTTTATGTGAACTGTGCCAGATTCCAGTCCTGTTCTTTTAGATGTGTCAGCAGCTTCCTACAAGAGCTTTATGTGTGAACTCGAGCTTGAACTGGGGTTTTTAGCTATATGCACAATTTAAACATAAGGTAGCAGTGAAGGCCTTGAAAATATGGGCACAGGTTGAAACAGTCCCAGAAATAAATTGATCATTGGTGATCAGACAGTGGTGATTAAACATACCCTGAAAAACTGGGAAAGGACTGTTTTTGCAGTGAGGTGGTGATGGCAGGAAGAGCAGCAGCTTATCAAGAGATTAAAAAAGCAAAAGAAACCACATAAATTCTAGCACAAAGAAACAAACAGGCTAAGACGTGTGTAGTAGCCTGGGGAAGTAACACCCCCAGCACATTGCAGTGCACAAGTGAATGGCTTGGAACTGTCAAGAAAATGAAACACTTACAAAAGGAGGAAACATTGATTTTTTTTTTTTTTTTTTTTGACAGGGATGGGGAGGGATGAAGAAAGAATCTCCCCTTCTCAAAACTAATCACCTTCATCTCATGGACTGAGATCATCAGGGACTGGAGCTCTTGGCCCTGACTAATATGACCCCCCTTCCATGGTATTGAACACTTGCATTAAAATTAGAATAAGATTTAAAAATTAATTATTTGACTACAGGCTGATGATTATTAACAATAAGTATCAACAAATGTTAATTTCGTGTATCTGACAGGCCAAATGGGTTGATCTGGTTTATCTGGCCTCTAAATGCTCCATCTCAACAGTCTCCCTTTCCTTAATCAGCACAGTTATACTCCGTTGCAGCATGGTAAGGTGTCTACTAAGGAATTTTATTTTCAGTAGTGAAGGAATTAAATACCTAATATTTAATACTGTATCCAGTGTTTATGTATTTTATACTACTTAGGACAAATGGGAAGTGCATGGGCAAGATTTACAAAATCTAGTGGGATTCATCTCACCTAGTCTGAGAAGTCTGCAGCACAGATATCTGCATCTGATCTAATCTTTGAGTCTCCTTTCATATCCAGTGGAGGGAAATAAACTCTTCTGAAATTCTAGTCATTTGTCCTATCTTTGAGTGAGGTGAGGTGACCCTTGAAAGGCCTATTTCTGTCTCTTTGTCATGAGAGCCCAGACAATGAGCTCCAAGGTGACAGTCTGCACCACGAACATCTCCACTTTGACAGGGGAATCTCACCCTTTGGCTATTAGGGTTGTCTGCTCCTGGAATCTTGTCTAGCCAGAGGTTCCTCTTCTGTCTGTTCACAAGGGAAGCTACTAAAATATTAATTTAGATGGAGTAAGAGAGCCCAGTAAGATTACTCTCTTTTTTGTTATCTTCTGCAAGCAGTTCAATATTTGGGGTCAAGTGGTTGTTGATTAGTTATCAGTAAGCCCCTAAGTGAATGTGTGATGGGGTTATTTTTCTTTTTCCCTTGCTCAATTGTTCCCAGTCTCCCTTATCTTTAAGCCTTGCCACACCCCACTCTGCTCCCCAGTTTGAATTCCATGTTGTTTGAATGTAGAGGAATGAAGGTTTCTATGCTGATTAAAAGATTAAAAAGATGTTTGGGGGAGCAAATTATGATAAAAATGCAATTTATACTAGTTAAGGTGAAAGGAAGACTAATGTAATGAAGTTCAGGATTTTCTAGGGGTCACCAGCTAATAATATAGGACAAACAGACACAGAAAGAGGCAGTGCTGTTGAAGTGGGTCTAAGGATTCATGGAGCAACAAAAGCCCCAGGAATTAGGCAGTTGAATTCCTGAGCCTCAGGTATTTTTTTCTCATGATTGAAAAGCAGTTGCTGACTGAACAGCCTGGACTTCAAGAGATGCAGACATGAAAGATCACAGTAGAGAAGACCTGTAATAGATCTGGTCCTTAACACAGGTCCTTATGCTACTCCTTCCCCAGGATCTTTTGGCTGCTGTGAGCCCAGAAGTACCTTAAAACTCTACTAAGCTTCTGTACCCAATGCTTTATGCCATAGGAGATGATTTGGGAAGCAGTGGGGGAAAAGAAACACTGCAACAGGCCATGGATTAACGAAAAATACACTGAAAGGAGAAATATTTGCTACCATCTTCAAGCCTGTTGAAAGAAGACAACCCAGACACATAGGGGTGTACCTGTCATGGTGGCTACTCTTGGGAGCCTTGCTCAGAGCACATGTGCTTGCATTTGACTAAAATAGCTCCCAGACAAAGGAAGAAATAAATTTAAAGTGACAGCTGCTAGAATTCAAGGTCTAGTAAAGACTCTAGGGATGTATTCTTCTATAGATTGCAGACAGATTAAAGGCATGGAACAAACACAAGTGGTTTACACCAGCTGCGTGTTGCTGACTCAATGGAAAAAAAAGTTACATTCCTTTTGCTTATATTCCTGTGCCATCACTATCTCCATAACCTCTTGTACAACTTGGGAACAGGATGCAAGATGACTGCTTTGGCTTAAAATCTAAATTATGACATGAAAGTACAGGTAGAGAAAGACAACAAATACTGTAAAATGTTTTCTACTCCCTTTACTTTTATTCTCCTGTCACCAGGCTAGTGGTGCACTTTTGGATTCTCTGAACAATTCCAGCTCCTGGAGCTTAGTGTCCCAGGCTGACCTTCCCAGGACTCACGAGGCAGATCCAGTGTGACCTGTGCAGATTTCTGTGTCTGTTTCCAGCCTTATCATGCAAATACACTGGAACTTGGTTCTATTATTATGGGAGATAGTAAAGAGCACACATTGCAACTTGTCTCACTGTTATTCCTGACATGCTGCTGCTGTTTTCTCTGCATTAATAACTTCAAATACTAGGTGAAAGCAAATAACTCTGGGATTGGAGAAAAGTGATTGGTTGTTGATGTAATCAAGAGGCTGGCAGTTGGCTAAGTGGCTAGTCCAACAATTAAAAAGAATCCTTTCCTGCCTAGACCCAGAGGGAACCATAAAACTGTTTAAATATACCTTGTACTTGCTGGTGAATTTTGTACTATCAAGATGGGTTTTATTGTTTTTGTTACAGTGGAAGGGAAAAGCACTTTTCTTTACTTTGCTCCTACTAGGTATGTGAAGTCTCCCTGGGAGCACCTGATGGGACAGACTTCTTTTCTCAAGTTTAAAACAATGGAATTCAATATATATATATATGAACTTCTGAACCACTCCGTCACTATTTGCTGCAGCAATTGAGCTGACTTATGTTTGGGCCAGCCTGTTATTTTGGGATGTTTTATGCAGCTTGTGCAGTCTGCTTCACTTTATAATTCCTGGAATTTGGGTATTTTAAGTTTTTTTTTCCTGATAGATCTGTCTTACGATAAACAGCTGTCTTATTAAGTAAGTCTGCATTAACAATCTCTTCTTGCATCTCCATCCTGGTGTAATAATATTTGGCAGATATTATTCCTTGCCCATTATCTCCCAACTTCTGTCTTGTGGTTGCTGGATCACGTGTTAGTTGGAAGTACAGGTCTCTCACCTCACTGTGTGCATCACTGGTTGGCTTTTAAAGTAAGGGACCTTGTCCTAGTTTAGCAGGTGAGACCAGTTGGCACTGTGTGGGGGTGATCAAGGTCGTGTATTCTACCCCCTCT
>JAWWEV010000029.1:2493638-2504577 GCA_035583235.1 Hafferia zeledoni | reverse complement strand
TGTTGAGTTCATTTCTCCTGCTGGTTTACCTTGAAACCAGCACAGACCTGAAATGCACAAAGTGAGAACTAGGGTTTTGAAAGGAGTTGTTCAAGCAGTTATTAATCCTTAGGAAATAAAACATGTAATGTATTTTGAAATTCTAACAACTTTGCTTCTTCCTGGCATGACACAAAAGTCCCACAAGTGGATAAGTGAAAGATTATGAAAATTTAAGATGGTAAAGTCATTCTCACAGATCAGTATAAGAAAGTAATTTATCTGATGATTTAAATTTAATTAGAGCACTTACCTTGGACCACTGGACACTTCTATTAGTTATTTTAAATATAAAAATCCAGTAAATGTTATGTCTTTAAAAATTCTTTATTCCTCTTCAAAATCTAAAGCTTCTAAGCTCAGTGTAATAAAACCCACTAACCACACTATATGCTGAGAGACTAACATTGTGTCTTGTCATATCTAGCAAGGAGGTGAATTCAACATGCAGGTCACCGAAAGAAAATATCAGGCTAATGGTTCCCTGCCATTTGAAAAGGTTGTGGTGTGTCAGAGCAGCTCAGGAACCAGGAAATTCACTTAGTGTCACGTGGGGAGAAAGAGGATTTCCAAGGAAAAGAAGACACAAACAACTAAGATTTACAGATAAAAATCAATATATTGAAACCTGCAAATGTAAAAACATTGCACTTCAAAATAGAGGTGTGATGTACTCTGTGGGTTTTAGTTAACACATGAATTTTTGAGTTTTAGAATTTTGTGAAGTCCAGTGTCAAAAATCCTGTACTAACCTGCTGACAATCACAGATTGCTCTGTCAGGATCTGCCCTGTAATAATTTACTTTCATATGCTTTTCTGATTCCTAATGAAATGCTATCATGAAATGGTGCTGCTAATGATCCTTGTCAGCATGTGTGTAAATAGGAAATTATACTAAGGATGGGTAGAATATACTCAATATAATTTACTAAACACTTAAAAAAACCTCTCCCAGGAATTCCTGTTAACTCTGCAACAGAGATGATGATTCAGTGTGAGGTCAGAGACACTGTCTGGTCCAGGAGCATTATGTGTAGAGTATGTGTAGTTACAGTGGTCAAATGACATCAAAGATGACCAAATGGACTTTCACCTCACTTGAAACTCCAAATACATGCACCTCCTGGCCCTGACATATCAGTCAAAATTGTTCTTAAAATTCCTCATTGAAGGGATCCTACTAAACCTTCAGTCAGCCTATTCCAGAGCTTAACTACCCTTACAGTGGCAAGTGTTTCTCATGTGTAATGTAAATCCTCTTTGCTGCAAATTAAGCTGCTTACTTGCCCTCCTCCAGAGGACATGAGAACAATTGATCAGTGCCTTCACTGTAATAACATTTCATCAACTGGAACGCTCTTCTTACCTTCCCTTAACCTCCTTACTTGTTTGATTTATTCTTCAAGACTGTGATTTTGGAAAAAACCTTATCTTTCTTGCTCTCTGTTGGATATTCTTTATGTTCTTCCTTCTTTAAATGTGGTGCCCACAGCAGGAATCAAGATCTAACTAGTAACAAGTAGAGCAGAATAATTACCTCCCTTGTCTTATCCACAACACTTCTGATAATATCCTCCAGAATAAGATTTTCTAGGGTCTTCTAAAGTCTTATTTTATGGCCTGTGAACTGTTATAACCCCGGGTATTTTCTGCAATACTCACTCATTTAATTCCTCATTTTGCTCTATTTGTTCTGCCCTACCTGACTGTACCTTTTTGAATCTCTCATTATGAAATTTTGTCTTATTTCAGATTCTCCTTCCCAAACTGACAAGGTTCTTCTGAATTCCAAAGAGCTTCCCTTTTCCCTTGCCCCAGTTTGGCATCATGTAAGATTTTATGTGCATGGTAGTAGCACATAAAGAGCTAGTAAAACAGTTTTTGTGGAGTCAGGTGCATGACAGACTCATGTAAGAGTACAAGTGAAATGTCAACCCAGATTGACAGTGAAACATAGTTTAAACACTGATTTATTGTTTTAGAGTCAGTTATTTATTAACATTATGGTGATTTAATCTGTATTTCTAGGTTACAACCAGGTTGCTTTTTGAAATTTATCTGCAAACTCAAGTACATAAAAGTTAAGCATCAGGCTGAAAAGAGGAGAAAGAAGAGGTCAGACTTGGAGGAAAAGGTCATTAAAAGGTGACAGTTGACCTACATGCTACTGGGAAAAGAAAGTACACTGGAGAAAAGGAAGATGAAGCCAGGCACAAGGATTCAGAAAGGATTTCTGGAAGAGGAACAGAGGAATTTTAGTAGAGAGTTAACAGACACACTGTAGGTTGAGATGTAAATGTAAAAAGAGATTGGTTTTTTGAGTCAGGAATGGACCGGATTTGAAGAACAAAATTAATTTGGAAAATAGACAGATTATGTCACCAAAAGAGAAATTCTCCCAGATCTGCTAAACATCATTAGCAAAACAGAAGTGTGTTTGGGGCACAGACCCCAACTCTTGTTTATAAAAACAACTCCCTTTTGGGTGGAACTGGAACATAAAAAACAGGTCAGTAATGACAGTGACAGAGGGTTTCTGATAGGAGATTGAAATTGTGGATGACCAGTGAACAACCAGATGAAGGGAAAGAGCAGTAAGAGATCATAGATACTTGTTTATCTTCTCCAAAAATAGATGTTGCTCACTATAGCAAACATGGGAATTGAGATGGATTATGAACAGTTCAGGCTTAACTCACATAGGCTTTTTCAAAGCTGTCTTGCTATAAACCACAGAGATTTTAATGCGTTTAACTCTTGAAGAAGCTGTACTTGATTTCCCATTCTGTCAAGAGCCCAATCAGCATCATTACCAGCAGAAGATGTATTAGAAGTTGTACCTTTATGCAAAGAATCAAAAACTTACTGAGTAACCGCTTCTCATGATGCAAACCTCTCCTTTATATGCCATCTCTGTGTCAGAGCAGTCTGGGATCTTCCTATACATTTACTGTCATTTCAGCTCCATGTAATCCAGGGTGACAGCACAGTGGGGTAAGCCAGGCCCACTGGTGCCCATGTAATTGGCTGCTCCTGTGCACAATAAGCACCTTTTACTGCACAGTTCCCAGTGTCTCTCATGTGTGAATCATTCTGTTCTGCTCATGCTTCCTTCACTCTGCATCGTTTTGTTGCTCAAGGGCATTTTGTTCTTACTTAAAGAAGCCAACGCCTTCCCCTTGATGCTTCACTGTAGTTCAATTATGTTTAAGAACTGAAAGAGTGGAATCTTATTTTCAGCTCACTGAAACCTACATTTAGGTTGTCCTTGTCTGCTTTCTGGGGCAACAGTCAGCACAAACTCAGTCTCTGTGCATAAGTAACTAGCTGTAAAAAGGTAGGTACTCCTCAGGCATGCACAATGGCACACAAGTTTTCTTAAGTAAAGGAAAATAAAGAAGTGGCTTTATAGATATTATAGGTGGCCAACTGACACATCAAGACATTTTGGACAAGTGGAAAGTTTTCCCTGCTATTATTCTAAGCACTGGCTGTGCTAGAGAGCAATATGGGGGCTACCAGGTAAATGAGATTTTGGAGGGGAAAAAATGGGTTAATCAAGGAGTGATGGTGGGATCAAAGACCAAAGTGTGTTTTTTCACAGCCTTGTTTTGACTCCATTATCTATGTCACAACTCAGGTACCACAAAGAGCAGTAATGGGGAGATTCAGAAACAGTGAGGAGCTGTTCACTTCTGAGTAGAGAACAAATGGTACAAGCTGGGGATGGGGTTTAAGTTCTATGTGCAACCTGTACATTATATGGGTTATATAGTCATGAGAGCAGTTTTGGGTGCCACAATAAAGGAAAGATCTAAAGTCATTAGAGAGCTACAAAGGTATTAGGTGGAATACAAAGAAGGTGAAGGGCTTTGAAGGGAAGCCATAGGAGCAGTGGCTGAGGTCACTTGGCTTGTTCAGCTGGAGAAGAAGAGACTAAGGTCAGACTTCACCAAAGTCTACAGCTTCCTCACAGGGTGCAGCTCCAATCTCTGCTCTGTGTGACCACAGACAGGACCTGAGGGAACAGCTGGAGCTGTGGCAGGGGTGGGTTAGGCTGGATATTAGAAAAGGCTTCTCCCATCAGAGAGTGCTTGGGCACTAAACAGGCTCCCCAGGACAGGGGTCATGGCCCCAAGGCTGCCAGAGCTCCAGGAGTGTTTGGACAAGGTTCTCAGGGACAGGGTGAGATTGTTGGGGTGTCTGCGCAGGGCCAGGAGTTGGACTTGGTGATTGTTGCAAATCCCTTCCAATTTAGGAGATTCTATTACGCAGCTCAGTGATGCAGCTTTCACACATGCACCCTACAAAGTGTGTAGCTAAATGCTACACTAGCAAGCAAGTTATAAAATATATGAAGTATATGAAAATACAGGACTAAACTTTCCAGGCATTATTTAGTTGTGTTGTTATTACATTTTCCTGGTATGGAGCTCCCTGTCTTCTTTCTTTGTTTGTCTGTGAAATAACCATAATATCAGTCTGACAGAGATGAATGTCTTGTGTTCTTGCTGCCAAACTTAGTGCTCTGAGAGTCTGCAAACTGAGCTCAGAATGTTATTACAGAGGATCAATATGTGTGGCCCTGGCTCTGATCTTCAGAACAGATAACTGTCAAAGCCTGCATTTAATTTCCTTCCAAATATTAGGCTATTTTAAAGTGATCTTTGTAACAGATTACATTGCTGTAAACATTAGTGTTGGTAAAATAAATGAGTCATTCTTTAACATTCTTTTTATTTTTTCATGTTATCTAGAGTGACTGCCTTCAGCCTTAGCAAACTTTTTTATCCAGAAATACTTTGGACTTGCACAAATAAGTTCAGTATTAGCTAAGTACATTTCTTGGGCCAAAATCACCAAACTTTGTTTCTCTTAGCCAAATAAGGATCTGAGGAGCATTCACTAAAGATTTTCAACAAGCCTGGACTTCCTCTAAAGCTATTTTCTGGGTGGTACTGCAGCCTCAGCTAGAATCCACCAGAGGGTTGTATGAGAAAGTTACCAGTTTTTCAGGTTATAGTTAGGACATTGCATTCAGCTGAACATAAGGTGCCTATTAAGCCCTGACAGATTGTCCATATTAAAAAAAAAAATAAATGGGAGCTGCTGACTGATTTCCTGCACGGGCCATACAGCAGCAGTGAAAGGGTACAGCAGAACAAAGGCTTTTTGTTGGCAGTGTGTTTACTGAGGAAGCAGTGCCTACTTGATTATCTACTACTGTCTTCTCAGTGTAGTAATGCACCACTGTATGTCCTCTCCTTCCACATGGGACAGTTACCACTCTTCACTACAACATAAGGAACAGTGGCCAGATAAAGTTCACAGGTTTTTCAGAGACTTTCTCCACTCTGATGGAGAGCCGCTAAGTTGATCCTAGAGCTGGAGCACCTCTCCTATGGAGACAGACAGTTTGGGCTCTTCAGCCTGGAGAAGAGAAGGCTTCGAGGAGACCTGAGAGCCTCTTCCAGTGCCTGAAGGGACTACAAAACACCTGAAGAGGGACTTTGGACAAAGGTCTAGAGTGACAGAATAAGGGGGAGTGGCCTTGAACTGAAGAAAGGTAGGTTTAGATTAGGTATTCGGAAGAAATTCTTCACTGTGAGGGTGGTCAGGTCCTGGCACAGGTTGTCCTGAGAGGTTGTGGACTCCTTATCCCTGGAAGTGTTCAAGGCCAGGCCAGATGGGGCTCTGAGTAATCTGGGCTAGTAGAAGATGTCCCTGCTCATAATCCCTTACAACCCAAACCATTCTGTAGTATTTGCTGAAAGAGCAACAGAGTGGGACCCAAGCAAGCCAGGAAGTTTCTGGAGTTCACTAATGGTAACTTCCTGATACAGGTGACTCAGGAATGAAGGAGAGAAAGATCTTGTCTAGACCTTGTACTTATAAACGAGGAAAACTGGCCTGGAGTGTGACTTGGAATCTTGGGTTTAGGGACCATGCAATGGAGTTAAGGATTCTGGGAGGGACAACTGAGCAGATAGCAGCCTCTATGTTTCAGCAGGGTAGGCTTTGGTGTGTTCTGGGATTTGCTGAAGTAAGAACCATGAAGAAGATGGTTCTGGAGAGGAGTTCAGGAGATTTCTAAGTTTTACCTTCATTTTATCAGAATGGTCCACCTCAATGTACAGAAAATCAGATGAGAGTGGCAGAAAGCCTGCATGGATGATCAAAAAATCTTGTCACCACTCAAATATAAAAAAACACAGAAGGTGAAAGAAGGGACAAGTGACTCCACAGGTATGTAGAGAAGTTGCTTGACATGCATTCAAGGATAGATTAGGAGAGCCAAAGCTCAGCTGGAGTTGAACATAATGAAATGTGGGAAAGACAACAGGTATATTGGCAGCAAGAGAAAGATTAGTAAAATGTGGGCCCACTGCTGAATGGTACAAGGGAGATGGTGACAAAGGGCAAAGAGGCACTTGATGCCTTACTTGCCTCAGCCTTTATGAGTACAATTTGTGTTTAGGAGTCCCAGGTCTCTGACAACAGTTAGAAAGTGCAGAGCAATAAAAACTCACCCTCAGAGGAGGAGGATCAGGCTAGGGAACATTTAAGCAAACAGGCTATATGTAAGTCCATGGTACCTGATGCGATACATCCATGAGTGCTGAGTGACCTGGCTGATGTCAGTGCAAGGCCACTCAACCTTTGGAGTGTCATGGTGTCTGGAGGAGGTGCCTGAGAACTGGAAGAAGGCAAATATCATCAGTATTTTCAAGACTGGTAAGAAGGAGGATCTACAGTACTACAGCTCATCAGATTCACCTTAGTCACTGTAAGGATGATGAGCAAAGAACCCTGTAAACCATTTTAAAACATATGAAGGACAAGAAGGTGACTTGGAGTAGTAAGTATGGATTTATGAAGGGAAAATTGTGTTTGGTTAACCTGATATATTTCTACAAGGAGATGGCTAGATCATTGGATGAGGGAAGAACAATGGATGTTGTTTCCCTGAGTTTAATAAGGGTTTCAATGCTGACTCCTGTAACATTCCTACAGAGAAACTGTAGAGATGTTGCAGAGTCTCCATTTCTGAATGTATTCAAGACTCCACTGACTGAGAGCCTGAGCAACCTGCTTTAGCTTAGCCAGGATTTGGGGGATTGGTGGAGTGGATGTGTCTTGTTGATTGTCTCCAGAGGGTTCATTCTAACTTCAGTAGTTCTGTGGCTGTGAATTATGGGAGATAATACAGCTGATAAAGGAGCTTGACAGTGAGTTCAAAGGAAGGAAAGACAAGACTGGAATCAAAGAAAGAATTGGGCACATTCAAATAATATCTAATTGCATTTTTAGGCAGAAGATGGGAATTTATGTTTTGCTAGAAGTGGTGTATTATGCCTCTATGTTTTGTTGACAAAAAGATATTAGGAGTAGGCTGATACATGTAATTTAATGAAGCTGAATAAATTAGAATGTGGTCTACACTTTATCTTTTTATTTCATGTATTGGATTTCAAAGTCAGCTCTTTCCTTTTGCAAGCTTTTCATGCTGTATATACTCTAATCATTAACTTTCTAATTTAACAGTGAGCAGTACAGTGTCAAATCGGTTCTATGTCCACAGTTTCCCTCTGTGATATGTTACCACTGTGAAAAATTCTGTCAGATTTGATAGGAATAATCTCCCATGTGTGAATCCCACTGAGTAAAACTCTCCTTAATTAAATCATAACAGTCCAGCTGGCCTGCTCCATCTCGGCTTAATGGTGTCCTCTGTTACCCTTCTTGCATTTTTTTTTCTTTTATTTTCCTTTGTACAAAAGGCAGGTGTTACACATAAATCTTTCTAAACATCTCCTTGCTTCCAGAAGTGTGCTGAATACATATGCTAATATTGGCCCATTTTTTGGTACTTGCCTCAGGATGCTGCAAGGGAGGTTTTCTCATTTTGCACAGTTGCTTAATCTTCAAATGCTCTATTTTTTTGATTTTTTTTTTTAATTATCTTCTTCATCCCATTCTTTCTTTTTGAGAACCAAATCTGGCAAGATTCCAGTTTTCTTCAGCAGGTTTTGTTTTCTAAAATATTAACAGCTGTTCCTGGGAAAAGTGACTTGCTTTAATGATTAAATTTATTTAGTAATTCCCCTGGGTGTTCTTGTTTCTCACGTGGCTGAAATACTGTTGTCAGTTATGCTGATATTGTGGCTACTTCTGACCAGTCAAAAGCCATGTGCTATTTGTCAAAAACATGCAGTCTGATCAAAAAGAAACTTGTTCAAAAATACATGTTTTCTGGTGATAAAAACAAGTTGGTCACATAAACTCCCTTTGCACTATGATGATAATTTCACAATGATACATTCAATACATATAATGCAAGGTGCAACTATAAGGCAGAAATAAAACTTCATTATTTTTACTCTTACCTTTTATTCTCTTTTTACAGCTGGATAAATTTAAACCTAGAAATTTGGTATTAAGTAAGCTAATTTATTTTAGTAACTACAGCACTCCTTAAATTTTAGGTGTTTCCCTGTAAACTTAATACTTTTCTAATGTTATTTGTAGCAGGAAGAAAAGTATTAGGGGGTAAATGATCAAGTAGGTCAAGAAGATTGTTCTCTTTCATGGTATCTATTTCTCTCCAGAATGTTCACCAAAAAACAATCTGCTATAATCAATTTTAGAATGTGCTTTTATATGGAGATTATGTTTGGACTTGGAGGGATCTATATGTAAATAAACCCCAACAGTTCCTTAGCATTCAGTTTACATCTTCCTCTAAGTCATTCTGTGCACATGCTTAGTTTGGTCCCCCTGTGCCTCTGCTGCTTCTTGCTTCAGTGTTGGCACACTTTTGATTTTTGTAGACTTATATCTCACTTTCTCATCTCTTTCTCCCTAAGCTATACATTTTTAACACTCTTGCCTCACATTTAATTTCCTTCAAGCCTTTCATCAGTTGATAATATTTCTTTGGACTTGCTAAGTTTATGAACATGTTGGTTTTGAGCTCTCCTGTGTGATGTGGCCATCCGGATATTATAGAAACAGAGAGAATACAAATCAGTCAGAATTGCACACAGACCTGGGAACAGTAGTTAATTAAAAATATAACAAAAACTTCATAACTGCTGTTTAGAAAATACGAAGCTTACTGGAAGATCATTGTACCAAACAGAGAGACACAATTATATTTGAACTTTTTGTCTTTTTAATTTAGAGTGAATTTCTTAAAGAAATGTGAACAAAACAGCAAATAGCTATGTAAAAAGTTGCCAAAATACCCAAGTGGCTTGCAGGGTTTGTTGCCTTTTACCTTAGATAACACTATCTAAACCCAATGTAACAGCCCAGATGAGATGCTGCTTTTCAAGGTACTTCAGAAGTGCTTCAAAAATCAATATTTACGGAGCTGGCATTATAAATAATTGTGTTGCCTAAACTAGAAATAATAACTATATGAGTTTTATACTACACTTACAAATGTTTTATTTATTTACATTGCCTTTGGACTGGACAAATCAGTAATTATTAACAGAAATAGTTACAAAGAATTTACTCCAAAATCCTCTTCTGGAGTTAGTGTCATACACATTTAGTTAGGCACAAACATCATTTGGACAAACAGCTGAAATTCCGAGTAATAACTGAGAACATTTGAAGTTTTTTTTATCTTTGGTGATATATTTCCTTCCATTCCTGTGTTATCACATCTCAGAGTGCCTTTTAGCTCAATAAATGTGACTTTTAAAGTTTTATGAAAGGAAGTATCTCCCAAAGGATGCTGGGTTTGCCTTGAATCCTCCTTGTGAACTACTCTGGACTTCTCAAACAGGGTTTATGCCTGAGATGTTCTCTTTTCTAGGTTCATGTCCAAAGGCCTGCTACCTTCATTGTCTGCTCTTTCACTTCTACTGGAACATTTCATCCTCAAATATAATTAATTTATGTTATTAGATTCCACCAGGCCATTCTGGGACAGTGAAACATTCATGACTTTTCAGAAACAGGAATTTCCATAGTATAGGATTTTGAAGATGGATACTTCCAGGGTGTAAATGCAGGATTTAGAACCTAATCTTTTTAGTCTGACTGAATACAGATCAATATGTTCCAAATATAAGCAAGAAATATGTTTTCTCTTGCCAGGAAACACCATTTCTTTGCACTGTCTGATGGGTAGGTGCAACAGGAGGAGTAGGTAACACATTTCACTGACTTTCATCAAAGATCATAATTTCAGAATATGCAGTGGCAGACAGGCAGGGAGCTGGGCACAGCCACTGCTAAGGCCAACATCTGGCCATGCAGATGCATCTTCATTAACACTTCAGTACATATTTGTGATACAGAACTGGCAGAGCAGAGCTGGCTCTACAGATCTCAAAGGAGAAAAAAATAGCAGACCCAAATATAACTAGAGAATCAACTACATTTATATGCACTTTTCAGAAGAGAATTGGTATTGAAAAGTGGTATTTCCAAAATAAAAAGAAGCCATACCAACTTATTCTACTTAATACATGTGTGCAGTCCCTGAGGGATAGCACAGAGATTAGTCTGACATTTGAAAAAACCCTGTGGGAAATGAACTCACAGGAAGAAACATCTGATGCTCACATATGTCCTGACCAGAAGGAAAGGAACTTGTGTGTGTTTCCAAAGGTATAAAACCTGAACTTTGTTTTATCTTTGCAGTTTCAGTAACTTCTGAGAATATCTTCAGTTCCCTGTCTCTACTAGGGGCACAAAGAAGAGTAAAAACTGAATTTGATTTATTCTATTCCTTAAAATTAGATTTCCTGTGGAATCTGAACATTAATTAATAGATTAGATTATTTTGAACCCTAATAGTTATTTATTTTGAACCCTAATAGTTATTTATTTTGAACCCTAATAGTTATTTATTTTGAACCCTAATAGTTATTTATTTTG
>JAWWEV010000029.1:2471868-2485454 GCA_035583235.1 Hafferia zeledoni | reverse complement strand
GAATAGAGGGGGTAGAATACACGACCTTGATCACCCCCACACAGTGCCAGCTGGTCTCACCTGCTAAACTAGGACAAGAAGTATTTGAAAATTAAGTAAAACAGAAGACAAGATACAAGAGTACATAGTATACTGAGGATCTAAACATCACTGTTCCATGTAAACAATGTTCCAGGTAGTTCACTGGTCACCCTGTACTTCTGGGAATGGTTTAGTTGTGTCAGAGACAGAAAGGTCATCCTGTGATCCCAGGGGGTGCCTGGTCTGCATTTCCTGCTGGAATCATATGAGAGAAAGTGACCTGCAGCTGAGGGCAAAGGAAATTAAAGAGGGCCCCAAACCAAACCCCCTTGCTTTCCCAAGTATCATTCCAAAACAGCACATATCTGCTGTTTCAGTAAAGCATAGGCCAGATTTCTCTTATGCTGGGGTTACAGGGCCCTTACCATTTCACTGGATTTAGTTTAGAAATAGTGAGGTCATTTAACAACTGTTGGGCTGGTCACTGTGTCTCCAGAAAACATGATGTGGGGGGTGATCTCATGCTGGTGGATCTCTGTTCACCTGTGATGAGCAAACAAGACAGCTCTCTTGACCTCTCTGTCTCCTTTGAAAATCTTGATTTAGAACCTTACTTTTCCTTCCAGGCAGTGGCCACGCTGTCCATGAAGTTGTGCTTAAATCGCTTCTCCTTTGACCTTCCCTGGGCCAAGTGTTTCCAGAGCTGCTCTCAATATATCCGTGCCAACCAAGGGTTACAGGACTGGGAACTAACTCAGCTTGCAGATGGGCCAAGCCTGGCAGCAGGAGACAGAAAGCTGGGCACTGATGCTTTCTCTGGGCACTTTATCCTGTTGCACTGACTGAGATAATAGGGTTCCCTTCAGTTTCCTGCTACCTTCTGATAATGTAAAGGCATTCTGAGAAAGAAAGATGGAAATCTAGGTCTTAGGCCAAACCCTGAGAATGAGAGGACAGGTGCAAGCCTAAACATCATATTTACACTTTCTTCCTCCTGCCTAAGTGGTTTGTTTCTTCCTTCTTCATGCCAATTTTGGATCCTTTCAGATCCATGCACCTACTTTGACTTCAAACTGCATCAACTGCCCTTCCTGTTTCTCCCCAGAATTCCCCATATCCTTTTTACTCTGGCTGTTTGGATCCCCTTTTCCCTCACTAATGCCCATTGTGATTCTTTTCTTAAAGGTCCTACATCAACAAGCCCTTACTAAGTTGCCTTCAGAATGGTTCCTACACGTATTTGTTTGCCCTTACTCATCTTGGTCAGACTTGTCAACCAAACAGTTCTATGCCTGTCCTCTCCTGATCCCTCTTGCATAGCATCTTTCCCCCCTCTACCTATTCCTAACCTCCTTTCTGCTCTCCCCTTCCCTCCTTGACTTTCAAATCTCCTTCTCAGTTGAATCTTTGTTTTCCTCCTCAGGTGACTAGCTAGATTTTCAAAATTAGCCTGTCCAAAGCCAACCACTCCCCACATCCTTTCCTTCCTGACCTATCCATTTAAGACAAGCTGTGTTATTTCCCTGCCCAGAACAGGATACAGTCTGGGTAGTTCTAACTTTCTCATTATGATGCTTTATATTTTACATTCAAATATTTCTAAACACTATCTTCAGGTAGCCAATTGTAGAAATATTTCTTCACAAACCTGAAGATTCTTGACATTGTCCATGAATTACCAGTGCAGCACTTCCAACCCTGAAGTCTCTTTTTCAAGGCTTTCCAAATGTCAGTGAGAAAATCACCTTATTCTCTGTTGCTTCATGAAAAGCATGTGGAAAGCCAAGATTATTCACCCCGTGTATTTGAATTACCTGACAACCTTGTGCTGCCTGACTGTTCATCCTGTGGCTTTCCTCTTGGATCTGTCTCCTCTGAGTCAACTGAAGAAGGCACTGCATGAAGCTGTGGAAAGAGTCATACAGAAACTGGACAGAAGAACATGAAAAGAAATCTCAGAAGATGGTATTTCCCTCCACAAAACACATCAAGTTACAGCTAGAAATTAAAATTTTGGTTGTGGGCCATTTGAGACACCTCAAGACACAAGAAAGAACATGATTTCTAGGTATTTGTGTAGAAAAATTCTGCATATTTGACCTAGGAGTGAAGATGAGGAGGGAAAAATTGGATCCCAGTAAGCACAAAGCTTATGAAGATGTGAATAACTACGCCTTCCACTAGACCAAGTTGCTCCAAGCCCTGCCCAACCTGGTCTTGGACACTTCCAGGGATGAGGCAGCCATAGCTTCTCTGGGCAACTTGTGCCAGGGCCTTACCACCCTCACAGGGAAGAATTTCTTTCTAATATGTCATCTGAACTTGCTCTTTTTCAGTCTGGGAGGTATCTTCTCTGCAGCATTATCTTTGGAGACTGGAGATTGCAGAATGTCTCTGAAGATATATGAACTCATACTTTTGAAGCAGAGAATTTCCTTTTATTCTTTGAAGATGCAAAGTATACCAGGGGATTTTAGAGCAGATGGCCTCTTGAACTGACCTTATTAGAAAGGAAGTACTGCTGTTTAGGAAGAAATATGTTCTCCATTGTTTGTGATGAGAAGAAGCAACGTTTCTGCCTCATTTAAAACAAATGGTCCTGGCTGTAAAAGATTCACTGGACGAAGAGAAGGTCTGTCCACAGAGTGATACCTGCACACTCATCTTTAAGACATTCTTTGAAAATCCATTGCAGCTGATCCAAGGGGCAGGGGAGGTTCATGCTGATATTAATACTGAATTGGTTCTTAACTGCAGAATACTTTAGGATAAGATATAAAACAGTTGGAGATCTCTGTGTGAAATGCAAAGTATTCAAAATTCAGCCTTTCAAAACCAGCCTGTGCTTCAAAACGCCTTTAATGTCTGACTTCTGGGAAATGCAGCGCACAACACATGATCAATGCTTGCTACGTATGCCTGTAGCTTGAGCCTTTGTTCAGCACATTCGTCAGAAGGCTTGTGTAAGGGGTCTCATGCCTGGTTTATTAATGCCTGGTTTATTAATGCCAAACTAAATGTCTCAGCAAGTACTAAGAAGGCGCATTTATGCTCCAAAGACTTCAGATGGGATATACATTTCAGAATTTGTCCGTGCAACAGCCAGAACACCAGGGAGGAGCTCCGTGCTGAGTCTCGCGGCAGACGCCCTTGTGCAGTTCCTGTGCTGATCGCCCAGTGGCGCTGTTGGCCAGCGCTGGGCGGGTTATTGCTGCGGCTGGGCGGGAGCAGGGAGAGCTCAGTGAGCACCAGTCAGATGCCGCGCGACTGACACCGCCGGAAAGACCAGCCGAAATGCCCCGGTTGCACTGGAATACTCCCTAGTTTAAAGCCTTTCCAAAGGATGTTCTGGGCATCATCGCATCGAGATGCGCCCGGAAACGCTAAATAGCACAAGGCAAAGCAGAGAATGTAAAGGAGAGAGACAGTCTCTGAGGTCCATCCCCCCGAGATTTGGGAGGATTTCACCGCAGATCTGGAGTGACTCAGACAGAGCTGGTTGGTTGGTAAGCACTGAGTTAATACCGTGAGAAATAAATGTTTACTTTTAACAGAGTGATGAGGAAACTGGACTGAATGCGAAGAGGGGAAGCAGGTTTATGTCTCGGAAAATGAACCACAAACAGGACAGGTACCAGTGATATTTACAACATAACAATATAAGCCAGAAGGTTGGGAATGATTCTCCCTGCTTTCCTCACGTTTGCATCCTGCTGAGAATTCCAGGCAGCGGTTCCGCGGGAGAGCTGGGAGTTCAGGCGCTGCCCGAGTGCTATAGAGAAGAACGGAGAAATCCGTCCTGGAACCTGGCTGGGAATGAGAGAACAGGAATGTTGGTCCCTCGTTGCATCAGGCATGGAAACCACAGTGACTCGGGGAAGCATCAGTGCTTTCGATCTGCAGGCAACGTCTCCTCCCAAGGTATTTTATCCTCAGGGACTCCAGGGATGGGGGAAAAAACTTTATCAAGGGATAAAGGCATGGGGCCTCTCAGGCTTCATTTGGCAGATCTCAATTTCCAGCTGAAAGACCAAAAAAGGCATTTTGGAAACTGAAATTGCTCAGGCTGCAGAAGTGTGGGCAGAATTGTCTTTTAGGAGCACTGTGTTCTGAAATACGGGGACACACCAGGAACTGAGCAGGATATGTTGCTGTAATGCTTTCTAACATTAAGTTTTAAATCTCAGAGTAAAGAGAACCAGTTTTTTTGTCATTTTAAGCTACCTTATTAGGATAAAGATGTCATCACTAAACCAAAGATGAGGAATCCTGAAACATCACTATATGCTCAAGGAGACAAGTGAATTCTCTGACACATTTACCCAAACTACATTCTTATTATGGTTGTAGCTCCTTAGTCTATTCTAAAATACAGTGTCTTCATCTAACAGTGTTCAAACTTCGTTTCCTTTAATTCATGTGCATCCATTTTGTTATCGTCACCCAATGGAAAACCCCAGCATTAACTCTCCAGTGCTGCAAGGTGAGTGACTCTCTTTATTTCACGTTTCTCTAAAATCTGAAAGAATATAAACATCAGTGGAAGACCAGCATCTTCTGATGTGCTAAGATATTGATACAGCCAAGAGCTCCGTTAAGGATCACTGTTCTTTTTACATCCTTCTACATCCGAAGCTGAAGGACATCATTTCCCCCCTGCAACGATGGGAGCAACAATTCCTGGGTAACTGCACCCTGACGTCAGGGTGTGGAGCTCTGTGGAAGCTCTCCTACGCCTGTGCCTGTTCCCTGCTGCGCAGTGGTGCCAAAGATTAGATTAAATAGAAAAAAATACACATCCGTCTCTCGGAGGTTCCAAGAGCTAAAAAAGGGGCACAAAGCAAGTGGATTCGAGGTGTCACAGTTATTTTTAAATGGCACGACAGAGGAGAAAAGCCACTTTCCCAGCTGTGGTTGATATTACATCCAGGTACTGTGTTGGTGGTAATGATTGCAACTTGAGAGACTGACACGTCCCTGGAAGAGAAGAAGGGAAGAAACGCTTGAGCTGCCTTTTGATGTTAGTTAGACTTTTAGATCCTATCACACTTCCAAGTCACAGGGCTGTAAGAGGGAATCAGAAAAAATGGCTGCATTCGTGCAAGATCCTGTAGTATCTAAACTTCTGAGGAATCCTAAAGTCAACCCTTGTTACTTTCCCCTACTAATACAGTCACGAAATTTTTATTTTGAAACAAATGAACCTGTCAGCGAATTTCTAGGACTTGACGTCGTGAGTATTATTTGGCAACATCAGCCCTTTTAGCAAGCAAAATTAAGGGGAAAACATAGAGGAAATTAAAGGAAAGGAGCCAAAAACCTAGAAAGTTATGGTACTTTATAATAATACTAAAAAAGCGTAGTTCATTTTATAGTAAAATCTGAATTAAATTGCTTGAACCAAAAATAAGTAGTACAAGCTGTATTTTGTTTAATCTTCCATTTTTTAAGTCTAAGAGGAGAGTTGGGTTGTGCACGTCCCCAGTACAGTGTGTGCATTCACCACAGTCGAGGTGTCCATCCTCGGGGCCAGCCATGAGTGCCTGACCCTGAGGATTTTATCCAGTCTCCAGCATGGATCTTACCTGACACTACCAGACCGTGCCCAGAAATCCTCGGTGACCTCTTCCACCTCCTTTTCCCGGCTGTTGTTCCTCACAGGTCTGCTCTTGCTCTCTCTCTATTAGCGGGTTTGATTCTGCCTCTAATCATCTCATAATAAGCTTTATATATTCCTAGAATCCCCATAAAACATCTCGTAATCAGTTTTTTCTCTTCTGTGAGACTCTTTCTGATAATCCGTGAGAATCTTTTTTTCCTTTGTCGTCAGCAAAGCTTCTTGTTGAACCTCTGGAGTTTACTCTTCAGTGATTCCTTTAATGGCCTATTAATTAGTGTAATTAGATCCGTGATCTTTGCTATTGTCTCCGTTAGCTCCTCGTTAGCATTTTTTTTTAATCTAGGGGCTTAATTTATGAGCTCTCGTGTTTGTTTCCTTGCTTTTGTATTAACTGGCTTTCTTCAAAACATGAAAACATTTTGCAGCATTTCAGTGTTTCTGTATGCCTGGGGACATTCTTCAGGAATGTGTTATATAGTGACAGGCCTTATCATTGGTGCACGGATCAGCAGGCGGCAGGGGAGGAAACTCTTATCAATTAAAGAGAAAAACGCTTTTCACACAGAAAAGTGTTAAAGTTGTGTATCCTTCGGGCGATGTGTGATACACAAAGAGAAAAAAACAACCTTAAGATAATGTGTGCTAGAAGAGCATTATCATTCTAGTGTGGTGATGAGCAAGGGCGATGGTGAAACATTTACTTAGGGTACATTTCCCTGTCAACTCTCTGGCACCAGGTTTCATTCTCAATAGCTTTTCTCACCCGCACCACTTGCTAATTGTTCTGTTTTGGTTAACAAGTGGAGAAAAAAGGGAAAAATCTCACAATGCATGTGGAGGAAGTGAATCTTGATATTTCTACACAACCCAGAGACAACCCAAAATCTGTGTCTGAAGAGTTTGCGATTGCGAGCTGGGAATTGATACCCAGAGCAGCGATCCCGCTTTCAAGGAGAGCATTTACACTGCAAATTTTGGCTTCATTTTGGCACAGACAGTGCAGATTTAAGCACCAAACCCTGAATTAGCAGCTCTGTCCCGAATGAGACGAAATATTCCCCCTTCCGACGCTGGGTGGGGGTGTTTGCCGCGGACTGACACGTCCCTTGGTCCGCTCCGGTTTTACTGGCACAGAGAGAAAAAAAAAAAAGCCGTGGGAGCTGCTCGGAAAGGAGTCGGAGTACTCGGGGGCTTCCAGATTCCCTCACCCCGGGATTGCTGGCAAACACCGCTCTACGTCGGACACTGTTTAGAAATGCTGGGAGCCGCGGAAGAGGGTGGTTGGCTTTTTTGGAGGGTGACGGCGTGCGGCAGACGTAGTGGAGACAGCAAGAGGCAAGTGATCTTGTTTATTCTGTTCGTGTGCATGTGTCAGATCGGGGCCGAAACCCTCCGCTATTCTCTGCTGGAGGAAATGGAGAGGGACTTCTTTGTCGCCAATATTGCAAAGGACCTGGGGATTCCTCTGAGCCAGCTCGCGGCTCGCAAGGCCCGTGTTGTGTCTGAGTGGGACGAGCAGCTTTTCCGACTCAATCAAAACACGGGAGTCCTGACCGCAAAGGAGTCACTGGACCGAGAGGAGATCTGTCCGCAGAGTGATACCTGCACGATCGGCTTTAAGATATTCTTTGAAAATCCTTTGCAGCTGATCCGAGGGGAGGTGGAAGTTCGTGACGTAAACGACAATTCCCCCATGTTCCCGGAGAAGGAAATTGTTCTAAAGATTCTAGAAACAGCATCTGCTGGGTCCCGTTTCCCCCTGGAAAGCGCCCAGGACAGGGACGTGGGCAATAACGGTTTACAGAACTACAGCCTTGGGTCCAATCCTCATTTCTCCCTCGCTACCGAAACAGGGAAAGACGGAGTAAAATACGTGGAGCTTGTCCTACAGCGCCAGCTCGACCGTGAAGAGCAGGGGGAGCTGAACTTACTTCTCACTGCCACAGATGGAGGCTCGCCACCCAGATCGGGCATGGCTCAAGTCCGGATCGTGGTGGTGGATGCCAATGACAACATCCCAGTCTTCGAACGGGAGGTCTATGAGGTACGTCTGTCTGAGAACAGCCCTCCGGAGCAGCTGGTGGTCAGAGTCACAGCCGCGGATCCCGACGAAGGCTCCAACGGGGAAGTGCACTACTCCTTTACCCAGACATCGGAGCGATCCCGGCAGCTCTTTCAGCTGAACCCGTCCACCGGGGAGATACGGATCTCGGGCAACCTGGATTTTGAGGAGGCGAAATCCCACAAGATGCTGGTGAAAGCCACTGACGGCGGTGGGCTGTCTGCTCATTGCAAAGTGCATGTAGAAGTGCTGGACGTGAATGACAATGCCCCGGAGATAGCGCTCACCTCTCTCACCGCCTCCATTCCCGAGGATGCCCCACCACGCACAGTGGTGGCTTTGTTCAGTGTGCGGGACAGGGACTCGGGAGATAACGGCAGGACGGAGTGTTTGATCGACGAGGACTTGCCATTCAGCCTCACTCCCACTTTTGATAATTACTACGAACTGAAAACAAACGCAGCGCTGGACAGGGAGAGCAAGGCGCAGTATAACATCACCATCACAGCCAGAGACTGGGGCACGCCGCGGCTGAGCTCTCAGGAAAGCATCTTCGTACAGATAACAGACGTGAACGACAATCCCCCAGAGTTCACCCAGGAGATTTACACCATGTCGGTCACGGAGAACAACAGCCCCATGCTCCGAATTGGCAACATGAACGCCACAGATGCCGACGCAGGAAAAAACGCCCGTGTAAACTACGCGCTGGTGCGGCAGGAGGATAAGGTGCAGCCCGACGTGTCAGTCAATGCTGAAACCGGGGATGTTTATATTCTCCGCCCGCTGGACTACGAGAAGGTGCGTGCCTTCGAACTGGCGGTGCGTGCCAGTGACGGCGGTTCGCCACCACTCAGCACTCAGGCGCTGCTACGTGTGATGGTGCGGGACGAGAATGATAACGCGCCTGTGGTGCTACACCCACCCGCCGACAGCAGCGCAGCGGGAGAGCTGGTGCCGCGCTGGGCACCGTCAGGATACCTGGTGGCCAAGGTGGTAGCGGTGGACGCGGACACAGGGCAGAACGCGTGGCTGTCTTACGAGCTGGCCAAGGCCACGGAGCCGGGGCTGTTCCGTGTGGGGCTGCACAGCGGCGAGGTGCGCACGGCGAGGGCAGTGACGGAGAGGGACTCTCACCGGCAGAGGCTCATCGTGTTGGTGCGGGACCGGGGGCAGCCACCACGTTCCGCCACCACCACCCTCGCCGTCGCACTGGTGGACGGGTTTTCCGAAGCACATTTGCGGGTGAGCGAGGAGGCACCAGCCGCCGACCCTGATGGGCCCCTCACCCTCTATCTCATCACCTCCCTGGCCTGCGTGTCAGCGCTGTTCCTCGTCACTGCAGTGGCCGCTGCGGTAGTGAAATTGCGGCAGGTCAGACGGAGCGAGGCGGAGACCTTGCCCACGTTCCCGACGACAGCTACGGAGAGCAGTGCGGGCTCCCTGCCCCGCAGCTACGTGTACGACGTCTGCTTCGCCGCCGGGACCGTCAACAGCGAGTTTCGATTCCTCAGGCCCCTCTTCCCCTGCTTCCCCGCTGGGCTTCCTCCCGGCCCGGGCGAACAACGGAGCTCGGTGTGCTCGCAAGATGCGGCCAACCTCGGGGAGGAAGGCGACTGGGCGGCACAGGTGAGGGACCAGTCCAGGCGGCGGCGATTGTGGGTAGGGAGGGATAAGGGGGTGTGTCCCATCCTGACAGCAAGGAAATTGCTGAGCTGCTAGTGAAAGAGTTCTTGTGGCGGGAGAAGTTAGAGGGCGTCTCAGAGCCGCTAGCTGTACCTCCCAGGAGGATCCGGTGGGATTCAGCTGTATCCCAGATGCTGACTAATCGCGCCTCTCTTCATCATAGAAGCATAGAGTAGTTTAGGTTGGAATGGACCTTTAAAGGCCATCGAGTCCAAACTGCCCTGCAAAAACCAAGGACATCTTCAACTAGGTCAGGTTATTCAAAGCCCGTCCAGCCTAACCTTGAATATTTCAAGGAATGGAGTATCTGCCACCTCCCTGGGCAACTACACCCATATCTATGTTGAGTATTCGTGTTAAAGCAAGTCTTCAGTGTCATTGCAAGGGGGAGCAGCTGGGCCATGAGCAGTAGAGGCAGGAGTGTGTCCCCACTGTGGGTCCTGCCCACGCACTGAGTGGAGCCCGTAGGGACCCCGAGCAGGAACGACACGGCTTCTAGAGGCGCGTCCTCCCGGAGGCGGCAGTAATGAGAATGTAGTGATCCTGTGCAGTGTCAGATGAGACTGTGCAACTGTGCAAAGGGATGTCACTCCACTGGCAGTGTCCTCTGCACTGCTGTTAGGAGCTGGTGCTCGGCGCTGCCAAGTGCCAAGTGGTGGCAGTGTTGAACTCAAGTTGTCCTAGAAGTTGCTGGAGGCTACAGAGGCGGAGACCTCTGCCATTAAATTCCCTTATGTTTTTGTGGCTTGCATAAACAGTATTGACTAGAAAAATGTGGTTATCGGGACTTTAAAATGCACCTTCAACATCTTTTCCTGACCCAGTCGGGTGCTCCCAGACAGTTCCAGAACTCGAGGATGCTGTGAACTTAGAGTGAGTCATGTCTGAGGCTCCCGTTAACTTCCGTGTGTTCAAAGAGCATGGGGGAGACAAGAGGTGATCATTGAAACTTCTCTTTCTCCCGTTGAGTCCATGTCACCTCTAATATAATCCTACAGTCACCCCCTAAAGTTTTCGTATTTCATAACTACCAATGACATGGGCTCACTTTACTGCAGGTTGTCAGAGCCGCAGTAGCTTCAGGGGAGACAAGGACCCTTCTTGATACATCAACATTAAACCACATTTACTGTTTGTGAGAAAGTGTTTTTTATTTGGGGCTCTTACTATCTTGAATTACTTCCTGAGAATCATAAAAGTTTTGAAGTAGTGCCTTTGTGTTATCCACAGCGCAGGGGGGTTTCTGACTAGATATTCGTTGTTCAGGTCAAAGACCCACCAAGTCTAACCTCCACTTTGGTTCTGAGTAGAGAAGAGTGGTGTCACACACGCAGTCTTGTAAGAAATGCCCTCTAAGCTTCTCGATGATACCTGCTCCCCTTCAATGCCCAAGAGACAACTGCTTTCTCTGTTCTTTACAGGGCAGAGCCCCACTCTCTGAAGACACAGGACGTGGAGCTGCAGAAGCAGCTTGCACTGCAAACAGGGAGCTAGAGTTAAATGCCACTTCTGATCAAAACCCTTGGCTCACTCATCAGTAAGTGGAGAGAAAGACAAGTATATCTGTCCTCACAGGGAAAAGAGAAGAAAGAGAAAAAACATCTACCTAAAAGATGTCAGGGAGATCAAGGCTACTCTGTGAGAGAGCAGAAACCCTCTTCTCTTGAGCAGTACTTTATTCATGTAGGTATTTTGTAATCGTGATGTCGACGGAGGAGGAGAACTGTGTTGCATGCTGATTATACCATAATGTATGATTGTGAAAGTGCTACTGCTTCTACATGTTAAAGGAAACACTGAAAACTGCAACAGGTCTTCAACTTTTTCGTATGCCACATTTTCTACAGTTCTTTGTTTGTTTGATTTTATGGGGAGGGCTCTGTAGTAGTGTCTTATTTTTTCCATCTGTTCAATACTAGGCAAAAAAATATTAAGCAAAATTAAGTGGTGTTTGCAAAAGAATTTCTTAATAACAGGCAGAAGCTGTTTCCATTAGAAACTGCTGACACTGGCACACTTGGCATATTTGACCAAGAGTTTACAGATTCTCCCTAATGTAAAGAGTGGGGTTTGAGCTATGTGTGAGTTTTGTGTTTGGTGTTTTGTTTTGTTGTTTTTTGGGGTTTCTTACATATGGTAAAATTGGAATTAACACTTAATGATTGTTTAGTGTAAAGCAGTAGTGAATTAAAAGTACTGTTCATGGGCTTACAGTAAAACAGGTGAAACTGTTCGCAATTGATTTAGGGCACTGTGGAATACAGGCTTTCAAGAAGTTTTCTTTTTTTTTATTAATCGGTATTGATCTACAAACTAATGTGATATTTCCTGTCGCTAACACATATTTAAGAGTCAAATACCTGATGACAGAAAACAATAAAACCTATTTGAAACTTCCCCGGGTCAGTGTGCTGTCTCGAGACCACCTGTCACAGTCATTGCGGAGGAAAGAGCCACCCAAAGAGCAGGATTTCGGGAATAAATCCTTTTAACTGGAGAGGATTATATGCAGGAGAAATCAGAACCACCTGGGAAGTAGGCCGTTCTCATAAGTGGAGCAAGGTAGAGAGGGCTTTTCTAGCCAAGATGAGGTCCGAGAGATGCTGCTCCCAGCCTGAGAGGTCATGAACTGGGGGAAAAAGCTCGATCTATTCTGAGAATTTCTGTGGGGAACATACGATCTCTGCTGTAGACCAGCTCACTTGGTTTGTTGGACACCTGTAATAATACACAGCTTTTTAGCTAAACAGGCTGAAAGTAATTCATTCAAATGGTTATAGTGAGGCACGTCGGGGGGAAAAAAGGAAAAAACCCCTACAAAACTCAGCTTTAAATTAATTTAATTTTCAAATAAAAGGCAAACAGAGGCATTGCTCATTCAAGCGGTGGCCACACTTTGAACAGGATTGTATGGACAGTTAAATCTGCATGGCTTGACCTCGGAAGAGAGAAATAGGACCGTTAATCTCTGCTTTCCAGGCTTTGTGCTGGGAAATCTTTGTGCCCTTCCGCAGATCGGCCGCCTGGTGCCGCTGCTGACTGCGGAGGCTCCGCTCAGCTCCAAGTTCCCGTCTCCGCCGCCTCCGGGATTCCGGCGGGCGGGGCTGCACCATCTCGGGCTGCTCTGTTCGGGAGTCGGCAGGCTGTATCGGCAGCTCTATCCAGCTTACAGGAGGGGAGATCGGGTCGCTGGAAGGGAATGAAGCTGAGGAAGAGCGAGGACCCTTTCCCGGGGCGAGTGGTGGCTCTGATCCTTCTCTGCGTCTCGGGGATGAAAGCAGAAACCGCTCGGTATTCTGTGCCTGAAGAGGCGGAGACAGGCTCCTTTGTGGCGAATATCGCAAAGGATTTGGGTCTTACCGGTGAGGAATTATCGGCTCGACAGGCTCGACTCGTTCCTGATGGAGAAAAACAGTATCTAGAGTTGAACCAGCACACCGGGGATTTGGTGGTGAGAGAGCAGATGGACCGGGAGAAGCTGTGTGGACAGAGTGAGCCTTGCCTGGTGCATTTCGAGGTGCTGCTGGAGAGCCCACTGCAGTCCTTCCGAGCTGAGGTAAGACTCACCGACATTAATGACCATGCTCCTGTGTTCTTAAATAAAGAGATAGTTTTAAAGGTCCCGGAATCTGCAATGCCAGAGACTCGATTTTTGTTGGAAAGCGCTCAGGATCCAGATGTGGGGAACAATAGTCTTCAGCATTATAGTATCAGCTCGAACGAGTATTTCCATGTGTACACCCGGCAGCGAAATGACGGCAGGAGGTACCCTGTGCTGGTTTTAAATCGAGCCCTGGATCGGGAGCAGCAGGCAGAAGTTGCTCTCAGCATCACAGCTGTGGATAGGGGGACTCCACCACGCTCTGGTACAGCCTTAATCCGAGTGCTAGTCTTGGATATAAATGACAACAGCCCGATATTTACCCGGAGTGTGTATAAAGTCTCTGTAAAGGAAAACAGTTCGCAGGATGCCATAGTGGTAGTGGTGTCTGCTAGCGATTTAGACTCAGGAATAAATGGGGAAGTAGCCTATTCCATATTTCAAAATTCAGAGGAAAATCTTGAGACCTTTAAAATAAATACGGAGACAGGTCAGATTCGACTTAAAAAGACTTTGGACTATGAAGAAACAAAGTCCTATGAGATAGACGTCCAGGCCACAGATGGAGGGGGCCTGTCTGCACACTGCAAGGTGGA
>JAWWEV010000029.1:2423447-2436877 GCA_035583235.1 Hafferia zeledoni | reverse complement strand
AGCTCCACGGCCACGGTGCGCGTCTTCGTGCTCGACCAAAACGACAACGCGCCGCGGGTGCTGTGGCCGGCGCCGGCAGCGGGGGCAGCGCCAGCGGCAGCTCCTTTCGAGGTGGTGCCGCGGTCGGCCGAGGCCGGCTACCTGGTGGCCAAGGTGGTGGCGGTGGACGCGGACGCGGGGCGCAACGCCTGGCTGTCCTACGAGCTGCTGCAGGCGTCGGAGCCGGCGCTCTTCCGCCTGGGGCTGCACAGCGGCGAGGTGCGCACGGCGCGGGCCGTGTCCGACAGGGACGCGGCCAAGCAGCGGCTCGTGGCGCTCGTCAAGGACCACGGGCAGCCGGCGCTGTCGGCCACGGCCACGCTGCACGTGGTGCTGGCCGACAGCTTGCACGAGGCGCTGCCGGAGCTGAGTGACAGAAACGATGTTTCCGAACTGACGTCTGATCTAAACATTATTCTTGTAGTGTCCCTCTCTGTCGTGTCCTTGTTATTCGTTTCCACCGTCATGTTTGCGTTTTTCTCTAAATGCCGACAGTCGAGGAGCCCTCCCATTTTTCTAACTTCTGATAAGGAGCTGTATTCCAGCTTGCGCTCAAAATCAGCGTACAACTACTGTAGCAGCACACTGCCCTTGCCCTACTCCTACGAGGTGTGTTTAGCCTCCGAGCCGGGGAAGAAAGACTTCACATTTTTGACACCAGAGACGGCAGCACTGTCTCCTCCTTCCCTGGTCGCTGAACCCGGCTCAGGCACTCAGTCCAGGAAGGACCCTCCTAGTCCCGCGAGCTCGGCACAGGTGAGCTTCTGACTTAAGGTTCTTCTTTGCGGGCTTGTGTGAATATTCTTAGCATCTGGAGCACAAGTACTGTGAGGAGCGGCTAAGGGAGCTGGACTATTTAGCCTGGAGAAGAGGAGACTCAGAGAAGACCTTATTACTCTCTACAACTACCTGAAGTGGGGTTGTAGCCCCCAGGCAACTAGCAATAGGACAAGAGAACACACTGTTAAGCTGCTCTAGGAAAGGTTTAGGTTGGAAATTAGGACTAATTTCTCCACAGAGTGAGTGATTGGGCACTGCAATGGGCTCCCGAGGGAGATGGTGGAGTCATCGTCCCCGGAGGTGTTTAAGACAATACTAGATGTGGCACTTAGTGCCATTGTCTACTTGTCAAGGTGGTGTTAGGTCTTAAGGTCGTACGTTACACTCGAGGATCTCAGAGATCTGTTCCAATCTAGTTGACTCTATGATTCGGTGATTCTTTTGTGTCTTTCTTCTGCCATCTGGGATCAGTGAGCAAGCGGCAGAGCTCACTTTCGCCTCCCGGTGCACTGCTCAATATCTCAGGAGTGTTGGAGAGTGAATGGGTGTGTGTGGGTGCGTGTTGGTGTGGGGCTCTGTGTGTGTGTGTGTGTGTGACCCGCCCAGTCTTACTGCGAATTGACGATTTTGCCCCCAGGAGCTACGCAATGTTGTCAGTGCTTCTATCTGTCCGTCCTGCAGAAGGACAGACAGGTGTGAGTTTCACGAACTGGAGTGGTGGGATGGACACGGGATGGCGTGGGGACAAAAGTGTCGTGGGGTCCGAACCTGAGACAACCCATTCGCCTTGATCTAGTGACTACTTCACTAATTGTCTTTGCCACATTTGAGCGCTTTCCTGTGGTAATGGTGTGTGATCTATACCGGGGTGTTCACTCAGTGAGGGCAGCAACGCTGTAGTTTTCTGCTTTCCTTTCAAGCTTAGTTCTTGAGTACTCTGAATGCCTCTATATCAGAAGGTGTTGTGTACACCTCTGCTCTGTTTGGGAGGCGGAGCCAGCGCTTCGCTTTAGCTCTGAGCCTGGAATAGAGCAGAAAATCCTTTGGGTCCGCTGGTGCCACAGGATCCTCTGGAGCCCCGGCAGAGCCGAGAATTATGCCATAGTGAGTGGCTCAGGATGGGATTTGGCTTCCCTACCTGAAGGAATTCCTAGTGCAGGAGAAGGCGTCTTTCTTTGTAGCTGTCGTAGGTTTCCACTCCTCTTCATCCAAACTGCGCTTTCAGGCGCTCTGAAGTGTCGTCTGCAGTATTCGGGCTTCCCATCAAGATGGAGGTGAAGTAATGTCTCCAGATTAATCGAAATATGGTAGATAGAAATGTTGAGTATTCCATTCCTTTCCCGAGATCTCTCTCCTGTATTCCTCTCTCCGCTGCTTGGCTATCCCACTACTGCTGGGTTTAAACGAGAAAGGTACACAGAACAGTGGTGTGTGCACTCCTATGGAGGGAAATTACTTGAGAACTGCGGTCCCGACATTACAGAAATTGATCGGTAAAGTGAGTTTAGGAAAGACACGAAAAGAGCAGTGGTTGCAAAAAGGCTTCAGAACTTTGCTCAGAGAAAATAAGTTGCTGAAGATTGTTTAAAGATTTGTCTCGAAGGGAACAATATATTTTCTCCAATTTAGATTATATATAAGAAAGAGGAAATTCGGATTTTGTTGCCTATGAGAAAAGAAGTGCCTTGGGAATGTTAGATGACTATCATGGGATTTTATCGATGTGAACTCTGTAATATTCTCACATTCTGTGGGCTAGTGATAAGAATGATAAATAGTGCTGGTAAGGTTTATCTTGGCAGCGAGTAATCAGTAAGAAAGGAAATAGCTGAGCACGTAGAGATGACGGACTGCGCCGACTCGTTTGATATTGCTGACTGCATCTCTGGGTGGATCCCGTGTGCTCACAGCACTTATTAGGACCGTGCAGGGCGAGGACACACGACAGAGTCGTGGTCATTCTCGCTCTGGTGAATGTCGTGTTTCCCACGTTGGTGCGTGTGATTTGCAGCCCCCACACAATGAGCTCAGCCATACAAGTAATGGGTAACAAATAACCAGCCGCAAGGTTTCGGAACGAGTTCTGTAGGGCTTTAAAAGAAGCGAATGAACACGTGGGAGCTGATTTCAAGTTCTGTTTATTTCACAGACGTTGCCGTCCCTTCCTTAACCGTCTCGGCTGTGGGAAAACACTTGAACGCTGTGTCACAGCCGAATTTTTACAGGGTTCCTGTTGCTCCCTTATCAAGCTTCCTTGTCCCCTTCCCAGTACACCCTGACAGCTGAGCAGTTGTGCGTGTGACGGACAACGAGGGTAGTTTTATCAGTGTGGGTGCACAAAAAGTCGGAAACCCCGATGTGTCACGGGTTGTTGATGACAGCAACTACCCCAAAGGCTGATTTTCGCCTAGGATCTACCGGTGCCGTGGTCTACACGGTGCCGTGACCTGCCAGGCTATTGCTGTGCGAGCAGGGGATCCATTCCCGCCCCCGGTGAACGTGCACATCGCATACACTGATTTATTCCCCTGCGCCTGGCTGGTGGAAAAAGGTACCAGGGAACAAGCTGGAAGGTGACGAACGCAGGAGGGCGTATTAAACCGAGATTTCTGTGATTTATCAGGAGAGATGCCTGCTGGGATAGCGGTAGTACTGGGGATCCCGCAGGAGAGGTCATGTTCCTAGGAATCCTGCAGTGGGAGCCTCCCCGCGGCGTGACTTTGTGCTGCAGCTGCACGAGCTGCTCGTAACTCGGCAGCACGAAATCAGTGTTTCTTTGCCGGCGACGCTTTTTTGGTGGCACACTGAGCCGCCACGTCGCGATGCTGTGGGATGCCAGGAAGGGGCTGACCAAGGACTTGGGCGGATGACCGGCATCGTGAAGGTCCTGAGGGACATTGCCGTGTCGTGCCGGTGCTGGCTAACCACCGGCGCTCCGCATACTGTGGACTATCCTCCCCACTTCTCCTCACGTCCGCTCCACCTGCCCTTCTTACTCTCGCTGCCTTATTCCAGCGAGGTGTTCCCAGGACAAACACATACCTAACACTCTACGTCTCCGTATCCCCCCTTTTGGCGTCATCCTCTCCGCCAACTCTTACACCTTCCTGCTCGCACACGCGGTACCCGTGCCCGATCCACCCTCCCTCTGCCAGTGCTCTCTCTGTCCTTGTAGCGGGGTTTCTGTCAGGGCTGTGCATTCCGTTCAGGTTCTGCCGGCTCGAGCCCCGCTGTCCTCGGGCCGGGGTCGCCTCTCTCCCTCCGACGGGGCTCGGTGGCGGCGGCGGCCCCGCCGCGGGGCTCCGGAGCCCTGCGCTCTGTGCAGTTATTGGACGGGACTCTGTGTGCCGCTGTCGGCCAATGATGGAGCGGGGGGGAACTGGCGGCCCGGCCCCGTTCGCAGCCGGGATGAGGCTCAGACGGTCTCAGAGAGACTCTGGGAGTGAGTCACAGCCGAGCCCGCCGAGCAATGCCCGGCTCCCCGCCGCCGCTTCCCGGGACCGCTGGGCAGCGGCATGACGGGGCGAGCTGAGGATTTCTAGCCGGGGCGGGGGGGCGAAGCGGAGAGCGCGGCTGTCCTGTGCGATGAACGGCGTTGCTGTAAGGAGCCGCGGGGTGACGACGGGGCAGGTACTGAGCCTCTTGCTTTTGTTCGGCCTTTCCAACTGGGTTTCCGCCGCGATTCGCTATGCGATTCCCGAGGAGGCGCGGAGAGGCTCCGTGGTGGGGAATGTAGTAGCCGACCTGGCGCTGGACCTCGGGCGGCTGCCGCAACGCCGACTGCGAGTGGTGTCCGGCGGTAACAAAAAGTACTTCGGGGTGGATCTGAAGAGCGGGGCGCTGCTGGTGAGCGAGCGGATAGACCGGGAGGAGCTCTGTGGCGCACTCTCTCCCTGCTCCCTCAGCTTTGAGATCGTGGCGGAAAACCCGCTGGAGCTGTACAGCGGCACCGTAGAGATCCAGGACATCAATGACAACGACCCGGTTTTTCCCAGCAGCCAGGCGAGGCTGGAAATCAGCGAGTCTGTGGCGGCCGGAGCACGCTTCCCGCTAGAGAGCGCGCAAGACCCCGATGTGGGAATTAACTCTTTGCAGACCTACCAGCTCAGCGCCAACCCGAACTTTGCGCTCGACGTGCAGACGAGGGTGGATGGCAGCAAGTATGCGGAACTGGTGCTAGAGAAGGAGCTGGACAGGGAGGACAAGAGGGAGCTGAATTTGGTCTTGACTGCGTTGGATGGAGGCAGCCCGCCACGGTCGGCCCATGTGCAGATCCACATTGACGTTGTAGATGCCAACGATAATGCCCCAGTCTTCAACCAGTCCACCTATAAAGCAAGTGTGAGGGAGAACACGCCCAGTGGTACACTGGTCGCCAGGATCAGTGCATATGATCTGGATGATGGGCCCAATGGAGACATCGTCTATTCCTTCAGCAGCCACACCCCTGCCAAGGTACGAGAACTCTTTGCTCTGGACTCGGCCACAGGGGAGTTGAGGGTCAAGGGACAGCTGGACTATGAGGAAGCAAAGCTGTATGAGATTTACTTACAGGCTAAAGACAAGGGAGTCGTTCCTGGTGTGGCTCATTGCAAAGTGCTGGTGGAAGTTGTGGATGTGAATGACAATGCTCCAGCGGTGACAGTGACTTCTGTGTACAGCCCTGTGCCTGAAGATGCAGCTCCAGGGACAGTTGTAGCTCTGCTGAGTGTAACAGACTTGGACTCCCATGACAATGGCCAGGTGAACTGCTTCATTTCCCCTGGGATCCCGTTCATGCTCAGTTCCTCACTCAAAAATTACTACACATTGAAAACAGAAGGAGCTCTGGACCGGGAAAAGGCATCAGAGTATAACATCACTATCACAGCCAGGGACTCAGGCTCACCACCCTTGTCTGCAGTAAAACACGTCCTGGTGCAGGTGTCAGATGTCAATGACAATGCGCCCAAGTCTTCCCAGGACTCCTACGATGTATATGTTCTGGAGAACAATATTCCAGGCATTCCTATCCTTAATGTGACCGCCACAGATCCAGACCTTGGGCGCAATGCCCACCTCTCCTATACCCTTTTGCAGGGTGACCCCACTGTAGGCCACCTCTTCTCCATCAACCGGGAGAATGGCACCCTCTACCTGCTCACCTCTCTGGACCATGAGGACCAGGTGGAGTTCAGCATGATGGTACAGGTCCAGGATGGCGGTTTTCAGCCTCTGGCTACTAATGTCTCAGTCAATGTGTTTGTCACTGACCTCAATGACAATGCCCCAACTGTGCTGTACCCCCACCCCAATGGCACTGCTACCCATACCGATGTGGTGGCACCCGGCACTCCTGCTGGGCACATGGTCACCAAGGTGGTGGCGGTGGATGCAGATGCAGGGTACAATGCCTGGATCTCCTATACGCTGTTGCAGGCCACTGACCCCAGCCTCTTTTCAGTTGGGCTGCACAGTGGGGACATCTTCACGGCCCGCCAGCTCCGTGAGGATGATGCTCCCCAGCACACATTAGTCATCCTGCTGAAAGACCATGGTGAGCCTGTAATGTCCACCAGTGCCACTGTTTCCATCTCTGTGACTGAGATGGCCAAGGAGGTGCTCACTGACCTCATTGATGTGGCACCTGCCAATGATCCCAGGAAACATGTGACTTTCTATCTCATCCTGGCTGTGATTTTGGTGTCAGCAGCCTTCTTCATCACCATGTTGTCTGTGGGCATCTTCAAGTGCTACAAGTGGCGGCAGTCAAAGGAGCTGTTCAACAGCTCCAGGAGTACCACGTATAGGACACCAGGGCCCTTCCATCACATCGATGCTGTGCGTGGTGGCTTCACACCACCCAACTTCTACCACCAAGTCTATCTCACCACGGACTCTCGCCAGAGTGATCTCCTGTGTAAAAAGCCCTTCACTTCCAGCCCCTTGGGGAGCCGCCAGAGCACCATAAGGAATGGTGAGCCAGGGTTGTACCACCAAATTGTGGGCACTGCCAGCCGGCTTCCTGCACCTGCCGAGGTAATGTAGCTCCTTCCTTGGCATGTCCCAGTGCAGGGCAGAGCCACGGTTCATTTGTGCCATATGTATTTGGTAGTGTGTTGGGGTTGGGAGGGTTGTCCAGTTGTGCTGTGGTCAGCTATGGCTGAACAGGTCTTCTTTGGAGGCAAATGAGCCATCTTGACATTTGCACTGTGGTGAGCAGGATCAAATGAGTCAGTTTGCTCAGGCTGGCAAACGTGTCTTTTGGGTGCAGTTTTGAGTACGCCTTGTGTGAGTAACCAGTGAAGGCTGAGGTCAGCTTGTAACCACTTGTAAATCCTTGGCACGAAGTTTGTTGCTAATGTTATTTCCTTCCCTTTGCAAAAGGAAAGCTGAGACAAGCACTTGCACTGGAGAGTAACATAGTCTTTAGGCATCGTGTCCTGGGGAAGGCTGAAGAGGTGGTGATACAAATGGGGCTGGGAGCCACCAGCTGCTGGTGAGGGACCAGGGTGGCATTACCCATGGTGTGGCACACAAACCTGAAGGATGATGCTGGTTCCCTCAGTGTGACCATGGCCACAGAACAGTTCCTCCCATTTGGACTGTTCCTCATGTTGATTCCTGATGGTTCCGGTTTTGTTTCCATGGAAGCTCTGTGATGGTGTTCACTTCAGGGTGGAGGGGTGGGATTGCAGACTGTCCCAATTGCTTGGCAGGGCTCTGCTGAGCTGGACTGTGGCTCTGAGCAGGATGGTGAGTCCTCCACTCAGATGTTGCTCAAAAACCCTATTATAGGCTCTGCATGATCTGTAATATGCCATCTCTGGGTGGTGTCTGATGTCCTGATGGAACAAACCGCAGGCAGGAAGGCGGTTGTGCATGGCAGGCAGCTTCTGTTCTTCTTCCCTGATAGGAATTGTGCAGCTTATTTTGAAACCTTTCAATTACAGGAATGCTTCAATCCTCAGAGATGAGGGCAGGTAGTGGATCCAGTGGATGAGGTGGGGGTGTGTGTGGATCTGATGGTTTCCAAGGTGGTTGTTGCTGGTAATTTGTCCTTCCTGGGAGGCAGTGAGTAGCAGCAACCGGTTCCTCAGAGCAGAAGGAAGTGAGGTGCAGAGGAAGCTATGCATGGTGTGAGGCTGCGTATGCTGCCTGCTCAGTGTGGCCAAATCACAGACAGAGGCAGAAACCTCTTAGAATTATTTTATGCTTTTTTTTTTCCTTTTTTTTTTTTCTTCTGCTTGCGTCACTGCTCAGACTCAGCACTTCTGATTTCTAGCAGGTGGGAGTGGCTGCGGCAGCTGCAGGCACAAGTGTTCCTCTGCATTGTGCAGGCTGTGCTAAGGCTTGCAAAAAAGATGTCCCCTGGACCACTGGGTCTTGGTAAGATGCCTCTAGGGGTGGGGGTAGTAAATATGGGGGTGGAAGGAGGTGACACTGGGCAGGCAGTAAGCCTGAGCCCTAGCCATGATTTCCTCCTACTCCCCTGTACTACATTGGAGAGGCACTGGCAGTGAGAAATCAGCTGGGCTGGCACTGGGACCTGGATTTTCAGTTTTTGTGGTGACAACAGACTGTCAAGCCTGCAAAGGCTTTACATCTCTTTGCTCTGCAGGACACAACCAGCTCCCAAAACTGATGCAGTGGGGAGGGTGTTGTTTCTGTCTGTAGCATGTGGTGTGTCTTGCCATGAGCGATTCCTCCCTGTGGGATCTCCAGTGATCCCTAGTTTGTCTGGGTTGGAGCCTTTCCAGAGTAAGCTCTGGCCCTCTGGAAGGGAGAACATCTTGTCCATCCTAAACACCCCATACCTTCCCTGGCTTGTCACTGTCCCTGTCCTAGGCTTTGACAGACTCAAGCAACAGCAGAATCCCCTGTGTGAAGCCCTTGCTCCAGCCTCGTGGTGACCAAGCCTTCTCAGGACACTGGGTGGACTCCCCCAGACTATGTGGGCTTCACAAGGGGCTGCTGCTGAGGCACCACTACAGCACCAAACTCACTACCAGGGGCACAGCACCCTGTATTGCCAGCAGCAATATCTGTCACCCAGCTTTGCTGTCCGGAGCCCTGCCTGGGATGGGGACAGGGCACATTCCAGAACCAAGGTTACTGTGACAGCTTCTTTCTAGTGGCATAATTGGAAGCACTCTGGGAATGAGTATGTCCAACCAGGTATTCGTCTCTGTATACTCTGTATACCTCTATTGATCTCCGTGTATCCCCGTGGAATCCCTTCGTCCAGTGTTTTGCTGCATTGTCTCTTTAAGAATGCCTTCTCCCCTTCTCCGGAGCAGGCAGTAGGTGGGACCAGGGCAGTGTTCTCACCAGTCTTTGCTGTATCTCTCCCTGACTGGCAGCAGGGTGGTCCCGCCTCACGGCTCTCGGAATAGGCAGGGAAGTGCTGCAGAGGGAGGGAAGGACCGTCAGCAGCAGCACCTCCACTGTGTCTGTTCTCGCCGGAGGATGGTGTTCCTGTCACTGTCCACTGTGCTGGGCACTGGTCCTCCCAGCCTCTCTCACCTGTTCCCTCAGGTCCCTTTGGTGCCCAGGTGGTGGGGATGGGCAGGGTCCCAGGCAGGACTCTGCCAACCACACCATCGTAGACCCCAGACCCCCAAGGTCTGTGTGCACCCAAGGGAGGTCAGGGGCGTCTTCAGTGCACCAGGGACAGAAAGGTGGAGAGGGACTTTTTACAAGAGCATGTAGTGCCTGGATATGAAAGAATGGTTTCAAACTGACAGAGAGTAGGTTTAGATCAGACACTAGGAATAAATTCTTTGAGTGTGGTAAAACTGTGGCAGAGGTAGCCCAGAGAAGCTGTGGCTGACCCATCCCTAGAAGCGTTTAATGCCAGGTTAGATGGAGCTCTGAGCAACCTGGTCTAGTGGAAGGTGTCCAGGCCAATGGCAGGGGGTTGCAATGAGGTGGTCTCTAAGGTTGCTTCCAACCCAGGCCATACGATGATTCTCTGACTGTACAAGGTTTCTGCAGGGATGTGAACTGAGCTAATGCCCTCCAGTTTGCCACTGTCTTCTGGGACAGGGAGAGCAGGCAATTACTGTTTGCTCCCCTCTGGAAGGCTGAGACCCCTGCTTTTGTCCTCAGATTGCTTGGCTGCAAAGCTGTGTCTGCTGCAGAATGTCAGTATGTGTGTCTGCCAGGTGGGAGGCCCCATTCCCAGTCTGACATTCTGACCTGGTGTTGAGATGCAGTGGTGTTCTAGTGGCCTTGTTGTTTGGCTCTATGTGTTTGCAGTGATTTAGGTACTGTGAAGATTGACCCCTTCCTTGTCCCAGGGTGAGGAAGGGGTTCCAGTTGGGTGTGCATTGGGAGCAATGTATTCTGGCTTTGAAGGATTCACCTGTCTTTGCTTTCCCACCCTCAGCCTCTCACTCCCACAGGTGGGTGGGCAGGGGTGGGCAACCCTGTCTCAGTGTGAGGTCTCCTGGTTACTGGTGGTACTAGTGGCAGTGATGCCTCACTCAGAGAGGCAGTGATGGGGTGCAGGCAGCAGCCAAAGAATTAGCTGGGGAGGCGAAGTGGGGTGGGAGAAGAGCCCCTGGCACCTCAGGGCTCTCTAACAAGCACCTTTTCATCAGGCATGAAAAGTCCTTTGGCCTGCGTTCATGACAGCTGCCCTTTGTCTGTGGACACGATGTGAAGCCACCATTGTGGCAGGGGGAACACACAGGGAGGGTTTGTACCTCGCTTCCAGGCTGCCAGGACGTGCAGTTTCCCTGTGAACGCAAAGCGAGCTGTCGGAGCAAGTGAGTCAGGCTGGCAGAGGGGAGGCCGGGGGTGGCAGCCCTGCTGTTGCCGGCTCAGGCCCCTGCTTTCCTTACCTTCGGAGCCACTGCTGGCCGAGAGGGGATGGAGCTCTCGGCCAATTGGGCGATGATCTGAAGCGAGGGGGGGAAATCTGCCTCTTCCCCCCCCCCCCTCCCTCCCACCTCCGCGCTGGGGCTGTGATTCAGTTCCCCTCCCCCAGCCCACCCCCTCTGCTCGGAGGCTGACAGCCGGAGCCGCAGCCTGCCGGAGCCCTGGAGCTGTTTTCCAAGCAGTGGAAGAGAGACCCAGGGATTTTATTGCAGTTCCTCAGTGCCTGCTGTGTCCCGGGCCGGATGCGCACAGACATGGAGAGTGTCAGCCTCCAGCGACCCGCCTGGAAATGGCAAGTACTGAGTTTGTTTTTGCTCTGCAACTGGGGCTGGGTCTCCGGGCAGATCCACTACTCTGTGTTTGAGGAGTCAGAGGTGGGAACTGTAGTGGGGAACGTGGCCCGGGACCTGGGCTTGAAGGTGGAGGAGTTGCCGGGTCGCAGGCTGCGCCTGGGCTCCGAGGAGAGCTTGCGCCACTTCGCCGTGCGCCTGGACAGCGGCACGCTGGTGGTGAGCCAGCGGCTGGACCGGGAGCGCCTGTGCGGAGCAGCTGCCAGCTGCGTGCTGTCAGTGCAGGTGGTGACAGAGAACCCCCTGCAGCTCTTCCGCCTGGAAGTGGAGATCCTGGATCTGAATGACAACTCCCCGAGCTTCCCCACCGCTCACCGCACCCTGCGCATCGCCGAGTCTGCCACAGTGGCTGCGCGCTTCCCCCTGGAGAGTGCTCAGGACCCCGATGTGGGCACTAATGCTGTGAGCTCCTACAGGCTGAGCCCCAACTCCCACTTCTCCCTGGACGTCAAGCAGCAGCCGGATGGCAAACTCTTCCCGGAGCTGGTGCTGGAGCGCGCCCTGGACCGGGAAGAGCAGCCAGAACTGCAGCTGGTGCTGACGGCCGTGGATGGGGGAAACCCAGCCCGCTCAGGCACAGCACAGATAACAGTCCTGGTCCTGGATGTCAATGACAACGCGCCCACCTGTGACCGCACCACATACAAGGTGCAAGTCCCGGAAAACACACTTGTGGGGGCCATGCTTCTCCGGGTCAATGCGTCTGACCCTGATGAGGGTCCCAATGGGGAGATTCAGTATTCTTTTGGAGTTCACACCTCTGACTCAGTGCGGAGGCTCTTCTCTCTGGATCCCCACAGTGGTGAGGTTCGGGTGAGTGGGGCTCTGGACTTTGAGGAATCCCCTTTCTATGAGGTCTATGTGCGAGTCCATGATGGAGGGGTCCCGGAGATGGAGGGCAATTGTGTACTGCAGGTGCAAGTGGAGGATGCCAATGACAACACCCCAGAGGTGCTGCTCACCTCCCTGCTGAATCCAGTGCCAGAAGATACCCCACCAGAGACGGTTGTGGGGCTCTTCAATGTCCGGGACCGAGACTCAGGGGCCAATGGGGATGTGAGCTTGGAGATCTCCCCTGATGTGCCTTTTGGCATCAGGTCCCTTCAGAACCACTTTTCCCTGGTCACCCGGGAGAGCTTGGACCGAGAGTCTACCCCACAGTACTTAGTAGAGCTGATTGCCCAGGATGGTGGGTCTCCTGTCCTCACCACAACACTCACGCTGCTCCTCAATATATCTGATGTGAATGACAACCCCCCACGCTTCTCGCAGCCCTCCTACGATGCATTTCTCGCAGAGAACAACCCGCCTGGCTCCCTGCTGTGCACTGTCTCTGCCTCAGACCCTGACGATGGGGATAATTCCCGTCTTGTTTACTCCATAGAGAGTGGCGAAGTGCAGGGCACCCCCATCTCTTCCTTCATCCACATCAACCCTGACAATGGCAACCTCTATGCTCAGCGCACCTTTGACTTTGAGCTGCTGCAGGTTCTGCCAGTCTCTGTGGCCGTGCGGGATTCAGGGTCCCCCCCACTCCATGCCAATGTTACTGTTTACATATTTGTGCTGGACCAGAATGACCACCCCCCCACCATCCTGCACCCTGCCAGTGACAGCGATGTCTCAGCACCCCAGAGGGTCCCGCTGTCTGCCCCACCGGGCTCCCTGGTCACCAAGGTGACAGCAGTGGATGCAGATTCTGGGTATAATGCCTGGCTCTCATACCGACTGCTGCCACAGTCCACCGACGCCTCCTTGTTCCACATGTCTCTGCACACCGGGGAGGTGCGGACGGCACGTGCCCTCCAGGACACCGACATGGCAGTGCAGAAGCTCATTGTTCAGGTGACAGACAATGGTGACCCACCACTCTCCACCACTGCCACCATCACTGTGGCCCTGGAAGAGGCAGTCCTGGAGGAGAACTACAAGCCTCTGGATTTCCTGGCTAGTGCCAAGGAGAAGCCGGACCTGACCCTCTACCTGATCATCGCTCTGGCAGCCGTTAGCACGGTGGCACTGGCCACCGTCACCGTACTGGCCGCCAGGTGCCTCCGGCGCAGGGGCCGTGGCCCCATCTCACCCTACTGCTGCTGCTGGCTCAGCGAATCGCCCTCCCGGGACTTCTTCAATCACTCCAGCCCCAAGCTCCAGCTCAGCTCCGACGGCACCCTTAAGTACATGGAGGTCACCTTGCGACCCACCGACTCCCAGTCCCAGTGCTACAGCACCTGCTTTGCCCCGGGCTCCGAGCAGAGCGACTTCACCTTCCTACGGCCTTGCCCACCCTCCGCTACGTTACCGAGGGAAACCGGGGTTTTCCTCTCGGCTACCGGTACGCTGCGGGACCGCGGCCAGGTGAGCGCCGCGGGCGGGGGGCGGCGGACAAAGGCGGCA
>JAWWEV010000029.1:2389909-2423347 GCA_035583235.1 Hafferia zeledoni | reverse complement strand
CGACGGCGCGTCCCCGGCGGGGGCGCGGCGGGCGCGGACCCGCCGCGCAGGTTCGCGCGGCGCGGCAACCGCTCGCGGGTCGTGATTGGCGGCCGTGTTGCTGTCCGGGGAAAGCAGAAAGGCGATTGGAGGAACGGCGCGGCGCCCGCAGCCAATGGCGCGGCGGCTGCGCGGAGCCCCGGCGCTCTCCCCCCGCCCCGTCGAGCCGCGTCCGCCCCAAACAATGAATGGGAGCGGCGAGCGCTGAGCGCGGCCCCCGGCGCGGAGGGCATCGCTGCCCGGCCGGCCACCCGGCAAGGATGCCGAGGGCAGGGCAGGCGGGCCGGTCCCTGGGGCTGCCGCGTGTCTTCTCCTTCTGTTTGTTCTTGCACAGCTCCTCTGCTCAGATCCGGTACAGCATCCCGGAGGAGCTCACCCGGGGTGCCTTTGTGGGCAATATCGCGAAGGACCTGGGCACCGATGTGACGAAATTGGCGGCAGCTAATCTGCAGGTACTGTCCGATTCGGATTCTCAGTACTTCTCTGTCAATGTGAACACTGGTGTTATAATGGTCAGCGAGCGGATAGACCGGGAGCAGCTCTGTGGGCAGAACCCACGCTGCTTCCTCCACTTGAAACTTGCCATCGAGAACCCAGTGGAGTTTTATCGTATTGAGGTGGAGATCCTGGATATCAATGACAACCCCCCGGAGTTCCCCAGTGATGAGGTTTCCTTGCGCATCTACGAGCTGGCATCTCTGGGTGCCCGCTTCCCCATCCAGCCTGCCCAGGACCCCGATGTGGGCACCAACACCTTGCAGACCTATCACCTGAGTGCCAATGACAACTTCAACCTCAACGTGAAGGCACGCACTGATGGTGGGAAGTTCCCTGAACTGGTGTTGGAGAGGGCCCTGGACCGGGAATTCAGAGCTTTCCATCACTTGGTCCTGACTGCTGAAGATGGGGGCTCTCCCCCACAGTCCAGCAAGATACGCATCACTATTCAGGTCCTGGATGCCAATGACAACCACCCTGTCTTTGACAGACCATCATATGGAGCCCGCTTGGTGGAGAACTCGCCACTGGGCACCCTCGTGGTGAAGTTAAATGCCACTGATGTGGACGAAGGACCCAATGGAGACATCCGCTACTCCCTCAGCAGCCACAACTCAGCTGCCTTACGCCAGATCTTTGCCATTGATGAGCAAACTGGGGAGATTCGTGTCCAGGGCAATCTGGACTTTGAGGAGGCAACAGTGTATGAGATTGAAGTGGAGGCCAAGGACATGGGGTCACCCACAATGGAGGAGCACTGCAGCGTGGTGGTAGAAGTCACTGATGTGAATGACAACGCACCCGAGGTCATTCTTACCTCCTTCTCCAGTTCCCTGAGTGAGGATGCACTGCCGGGCACAGTGGTGGCTGTGATACACGTCAGAGACAGGGACTCTGGTGAGCAGGGCAAGGTCCTGTGTCACGTGTCTCCAGATCTTCCCTTCCAGCTGCGTAAGGACTACGAGCATCAGTACTCGCTGCTAACCAGCACCCATTTGGACCGAGAGCATGTTGCCTACTATAATATCACTGTCTCTGCCTCGGACCTGGGCAATCCCCCACTCTCCCGCCACACCATCTTGCCAATCACCCTGATAGATGTCAATGACAACGCACCCCAGTTTGAGCAAGCATCCTATGAAGTGCTGGTGGCAGAAAACAATCCAGTGGGCAGTGTGCTGGTTACAGTCTCTGCTGCTGACCCTGACTCGGAGCAGAATTCCCGCCTCTCCTATTCCATCCTGAGAGCTGGTGGGACAGATCCAGGCCTGGATCCTACTCGCTACCTCTCCATACATCCTACGAATGGGCAGGTCACTGCCAAATTCCCTTTTGACTATGAGCAAACCACCTATCTCCAGTTCCATGTGGAGGTCTCTGATGGTGGCTCCCCAGCCCTGAGGAACAGGACACTGGTTCATGTTTTTATAGTGGACCAGAACGACAATGCCCCACGGGTGCATTTCCCCAGGGCTGGGGAGGACTCTGCCGCTCAATTCCGAATTTCCCCCTCCATCATCCCTCCTGCTCTCATCACCAAGGTGGTGGCAATAGATGCAGACTCGGGGCGCAATGCCTGGCTGTCCTACCACCTCGTGGAAGCCACAGACCTGGGACTTTTCAGCGTGGCTCTGCGTTCCGGGGAGGTCCGGATCACTCGGGCTCTGCAGGAGACGGACGCCTCTGAGCACGAACTGCTGGTGGTGGTCCGGGACGCCGGGGAGCCCCCACTCTCCACAGCTGTCACACTGGTGGTGCTGGTGGAGGAGAAGGGTCCAGAGGCCCTGCAGGGTTCCGAAGCTCGGGCTGCTGACGGTGGGGGATTGCCCACTATTACGCTTTACCTGATTGTATCCCTAGTGCTCATCTCCACCGTCTCACTGGTGGGACTGGCAGCGCTGGGCGTACGGTGCCTCCGGCGGGGCTCTGCACCTGCCAACCAGGGCTGCTGCGTGGAGAGCGTGAACACGCTTCAGCCCCCTCCCAGCCACATTTTTGGGCACTTGCACTATGAGCCTAAGCAAGGGGACACGGTGATGGGCGTGCAAGTGACAGCAACAGCTCCCCCAGCCCCGCGTTACCGCTCCTGCTTTTCGCCAGTCTCGGATATCAGCGAGTTCATGTTTGTGAAACCCTCCTCGGAACCGCCCCCCGGGTACAGCGAGGTGAGCTCGGGAGTGTGGTCTTCAGCCTGACCGCAGCCTCAGTGGATGCGGGGCTCGGCACCGAACCGGCTCGGGATGCGGCACCCCAAGCCGGCTTTGGGGAGGGGGTGCCGCCGGTGCCCCCTGCCAGCAGCCGGGCAGGGCGGAGAGGGGTTCCCGATGCCGGGAGTCCCCGGCGCCCTCCCGGCGGGGCGGGGGCGGAGTAGCGGTGGAGGGGGAAGGGCGGGGGGGCTACGCCGTGCGTATTTTGGGGAAGGCGGTGAAAAGGAGAAAGGGAGGAGGAGGGAGTGAAAAAGGAGGAGGAGGAGGAGGGAGCTGTGGAGAGACGTAAAACTGTCACTCGGTCCATCCCCTCCGCTCGCCGACTTTGTGTGTCTTTGCGTACCGAGAAGCGGTTCAGCTGGCCGGGCTGCGCTCGCCCTCCCCCGCCCCCTCCATCCTTCCCTGTCCGGCTCCGGCGGCTCCGGCGGCGGCTTCCTCCCTGCACAACCCGCTCGGACCCCTCCGGGGCGCGGGGGTTCCGGCTGCCGGGGCCGGCAGCGGGGGCGGGGAGGCGGGGGAGGCTGCGCGGAGCCGCCGCCGCTCCGCTCCGCGTTGCTCCATTCGCACACCCGGCACGGGATGCTCGCGGGACGGGGTTTGCCATGGCAGCTCCCGCTGCTGCTCGCAACTCTCTCCTGCTTGCCGGCTCCCAGCTGTGCCCAGCTCCACTACTCCGTGCCAGAGGATCGAGAGCCGGGCTTCTCTGTGGGCGACCTGGCCAAGGACCTAGGGGTGGAGGTGCGGAGTCTGGCTGCCCGCAACCTGCGCCTGGTGAGCGAGGGTGGGCAGCGGCACTTCCAGGTGGACCTGGCAGCAGGTGTGCTGCTCCTCGACAGCAGGCTGGACCGGGAGGCACTGTGTGGGCAGAGCCCCACGTGCTCCCTGCACCTCCAACTCGTCATGGAGAATCCCCTCCAGCTCCACCGTGTTGAGGTGGATGTCCTCGACGTGAATGACAACGCGCCCCAGTTCCCCAAGCCAGAGGTGGTGTTGGAGATCACTGAGGTAGCCAACCCTGGGACTCGGCTACCCTTGGAGGTAGCAGAAGACCCGGACATGGGCTCCAACTCCATCTCCACCTACGAGCTCAGCCCCAGCAAGCATTTTGCCCTGAGCATCAATGTGAGAGGAGATGGTATTAAAATGCCTGAGATTGTACTTGAAAAAGCACTGGATAGAGAGAAAGTGCCTGTTCATCATCTAACACTGACAGCCCTGGATGGAGGGAATCCTGTGAAATCTGGCACTGCCAAGGTTACCATCCATGTCCTGGATGCAAATGACAACCCTCCTGTCTGTGACCCACCCATATCCAAGGTACTTCTGGAGGAGAATGTGCCAGTGGGCACTCTGGTCACCAAGCTGAATGTCACTGACCTGGATGAAGGTCCCAACGGGGATGTGGAATATTCATTCAAAACCAGCAATAATGCACCTGGTAAATTCACCAGGCTGTTCTCCTTAGATTCCCGGACAGGGGAAATGAGAACCAAAGCCCCTCTGGATTATGAGGAATCCAGTGCTTTTGAGATTGCAGTTCGAGCCAGGGACAAGGGATCCCCAGCCATGGAAGGCCACTGTCACCTGCGAGTGGAATTAATTGATATCAATGACAACAGCCCAGAGATTGTGCTGACTTCTGTCTCCAGCCCAGTGCAGGAGGATGCAACCCCAGGCACTGTGATTGCCCTCATTGGTGTGAAGGACAGCGATTCTGGTGACAATGGGCAGGTCCGTCTGCAGATAGCAAAAGAGCTCCCTTTTAAACTGGTATCATCTTTTAAAGAGCATTTTTCACTGGTCACAAATGGTCCCCTTGACCGGGAGAAGGCCAGTGGATACAACATCACGGTGAAGGCTGTGGATTCAGGGTCCCCCCAGAGGGCCACACAAAAAACTTTTTACCTCCGTATTGCTGACGTGAATGATAATGCACCAAATTTCTCCAGCCCTTTTGATACAGCTCACGTTCAGGAGAACTCCGTTCCTGGAACTTCTGTCTTTTCAGTGTCAGCATCTGATCCTGATGAGGGTAGTAATGCCAAGCTGTCTTACTCCATCCTGGATAATGGAATGCAGGATGTGCCCATCTCAACCTACTTCCGCATAGATCAGGACAATGGCACCATCTACACCGTGCGCTCTTTGGATTATGAGCAGGACAAGGTGTTTCAGGTGCCTGTGGAGGTGAAGGATGCTGGGTCTCCTGCGCTGAGTAGCACTGCTGTGGTCCATGTGTTTGTCCTGGATGAGAACGACAATGCTCCCAACATTGTCTACCCGTCTGTCCCCAAGGGCTCTGCCTTCCACCAGGCCATCCCGGCCTTGGCAGAACCTGGGTATCTGGTCACCAAAATTGTAGCAGTTGATGCTGATAGTGGCCATAATGCCTGGCTGTCCTACCAGCTGCAGGAGACTGCTGAGCCTTTGCCTTTCCAAGTGGAGCGCCGCTCCGGAGAGATAAGGCTTGCACAGGCTCTCAGGGAGTCAGAAGATTCCCACAGGCTGGTGGTTGAAGTGAGGGACAATGGCACACCGTCCCTCTCAGCCTCCGTGGTAATAGTCATTTCTCCAGAGGAAAACAGCCTGCAGGACTTCTCCAAGTCCTTGGACCTCCCCCAGTCTTCTCCCAAGGATACCAACCTAACACTTTACCTCATCATCTCCTTGGTGTCTATTTCCCTCGTGTCCTGCTTGATGTTTGCTCTGGTGGCTGCCCGGTGTCTCAAAGCTGGCAATGCCAGCTGGACTTTCGTGGGCTGCTGCCGAGGGACTGGCCGCAAGCCCGCCTCCCATTTCCGAGGGCAGATGAAGCCAGATGGCTTCATCAAGTACCTGGACGTGGGAGGAGCAGGTTTGACCTCCCAGGCACAGAATTACACCTCTTGTTTCTCACCCATGTCTGACCAGAGCGATTTCCTCTTTGTAAAGCCTTTCAGCCATTCTAGCACTGCGGAGACTGTGGCTGCCTATGAGCAGGTGACCAGCACCTTAGCGAGTCCCTGCGATGGGGTAAGAGATGGGTGTTTCATACTGTCCTCTCTACTAAGTGCAACAGTCTGTAATATCCAGGCCAGCTGGCTGTTCTCTGTCTGTCCTTCCTCCTAAAAAAGTGGCCTCAGGGAATGTGTGTCACCATCACCTGCTGGGAGGCGGCAGGTGAAACTTTTGGCTGGGCTTGGTTTTGCTGGGGGAAGGGACTGAACAGCACTAGAGAATCAAAGATGGTGTGTTTGTAGCAGTGGAGAGTTTCCCTGTGCTCTGTTCGTACTTGTTTCTGTTTAAATAGATCCTTAGCATGGTCAGGAACTTGTTTTTTGGGGGTTCAACACCTTGATTCCATTTAACCCCTTTATTCTGCATGGCATATGAACCATGACAGGGGAGATGTTATCTGGAAGCAAAGACTGTTGGTGTTCCTTTTGCTCAGTTTTAGAGGTGCATTGTAGAAATTTCTCATTCCTTAACCTCCAAGTATTATTAATTACTGACTGTGCTCTGGCAGGGGATCATTTTTCAGCTTGATCATTTTGAGCAAGGGGCTGAATTCACTATTTAGCACTGAACTCCAGGAATGTCAGTAGTGACATTACTCACTAAGATCCTGGTGACCTTATGTGCCCTTGGGCTTGCAGGGGCTGAGGCAGAGGAAAGCTTTGAAAACTTGAGCCACTTGTACTTAGATGTCTAAATATAGATGTAGGTGACAGTATTTAGCTGTACTTTTTATAACTTCAGGATATAAAAAGTAACACGATTTTGTGTCACAAATGCCTGCCCTAAATTTGAAAATGGTAATTACAACAGAAATTCAAAATAAAGATTGGGAAGGGCTTATTGAGTGCAGGATTGTGTGTCAGCGTGTGCAAAAATGCGTATCTGAAGTCTGGAGGGCAAGTATTTAAACAGCTTCATTTGCATGCGGCTTGGGGACCAGTGGGGCATCTGTTTCAGGGGAGTAATTTATTCTAATATCTTCTTTCATGAGGATCATCAAAGCTGCAGAGAAATTAATAAAAGCACATCTACTAAATAAAAATCTAGGTCAGCTCTACCAGTCTTCACTTTTCCTTAGTAATTGCATATACAAGCAGAATAATCCTATAAAATTGATGTTCCACTGAATGGACTATGAGCAGCTCATTCCTAAAATAGCTGAGAGAAGTGTTGTCCTTTCCAGGTAGTATGTCATCATTCTGGAGTTCATTAAGATGATTATGATGTTCGGAAGTGTGTGTCTTCCAGACAGAAAACAGTTCTCCTATTTAGTGTTTTCCACAAAGGCGTAATTTAAACAGGAATAAGCAAGCCTGCTCCATATCCTTCCTTATTTACAAAATGTTCATTGTCTGATGGTAAAATAACACAGGCAGAAAGTGATACGGGGGCTTATTAATGAGGTTACAAAGTGTGCTGCTGTGTCTGAAGGTTATTGTGTCTCCTAAACAAATAATGCTTTTTCCTCTTGCTGTCAGAGGTTCATTCTTTTCTCTGTGGACAGAAAAATATTGTCATGCTCCAAGGCCACAGCATCTAGGAAAACTCATTCAAATACAGTGTATGAAAACAAGATCTCAGACAGGGGTTTTTAAGGGCAGAAGAAGGAGAGATTGGGAAGGTCTGTTACCATTTTACCTTGGAGCATTAAAAGCATCTTTTCCAGTATCAATTAACTCTGCCACTGCCCCCCCCCTCCTTCCTCTTCCAAGCTCATTACTGTGGTACCACTGCTCCTGCTGAATTGATGCCCTTATCAGTTTATTTCATGCTTCATTTCTTTCACAGCCTGGTTTCCTGAGCTGCTTTGGAAGATTATTCTCTGAACAGTTTTTGTCATGCTTTTTAGTATTCATGCTGGTTCAGAAATACTCAAGGAAGAGGGAGGGGGAGCCTTCTCTTTGTTCTAATTGATTTGCTTCACTTGGAAAGAACATGCTGATATTCCAGACTGAAATAATCCAGGATCAGTTCACTTTTATTTTAAAAAGAAAGAATGGAGGTATTAAAACTCTTCTTTTTCTTTACAGCAAGCACAGCCTAACACAGACTGGCGCTTCTCTCAGACTCAGAGACCTGGAACAAGTGGGTAAGTGCCTTCTTCTCCATTTTTGTGTGGGGTGAAGGTTTTCTTCCTTTGTGTTCCACTTTCAGTGCTGGAAAGTCCATGACTGGCAGCTCTGAGAATGGGTGCTCCCTGTCATTGATAGAGTCAGAAATAGGGCTGCTCTTGTGTCAGCTGTGTTTGGTGGGGATGTGACAGCTGTTGTTGGCAATGGTGTGTCTGAGTTTGGTGTCTAACCTCAAGGAGGACAGCCAGGAACTGGAGGGTGAAGTTGTGAGATGGTTAAAGGACTGCAAAATATGTTTCATAGAAAGGCCTCTTCTCTAAAGCAGATTTTGAGCACATAAACTAGATTCTAAGTCTAAATTCTTAATTCCTCTCCCTGCACAGAGGCCACTGAAAATCAGTGGAAATCACTCCCTTTGCCAGAGCCTTGAGCTCTGTGCTGCTGAAGTGTGTTCACAGAATCACAGAATGACTCAGGTTGGAAAGGGCCACAGTGGGTCTCCTGGCCCAGCCTGCTCAAGCAGGGTCATCCCAGAGCACATGGTACAGGATTGCACACGGACAGTTCTGGAATATCTGCTGTGAGGGAGACCCCACTACCTCTCGGTGAGGTGTGTGTGAGGTCAAAGAGGATGAGAAGCCCCAGCAGCAGAGCAGAGACCTGCCTCCCAAATGAGTACCCTTCTCTTGCCTCTGGCCCAACATGGTTTTCTTGTCTTGGTCCACAGTGAGAGACCACTGACATCAAAATGTTGTTCTTTGTGTGTCCCATCTTCCCTTCTGGTTCATAAGCAGGGCCAGGGATCCTCTTCAGAGGGTGAACTCTCTTTAGTACCACGAGGATAAACAAAGAAATCAAACTGGGAGTCCACCTTCCTCTATGAAAACCTCAGCCAGAGGTTATTGTATATGAGGAGACTGACTCCAGGATAATTTATATGTGAAAAGATTGTATCTTTTGGGGCATACCCAAGGTTTATACCCTTGGAGCAATCAGGAGTAAATTTGGATTATGGGTTTCCTTGTCTGACTGAGTCTGCAAGTGTATCTCTGAGCTTTGTCATTCCTGGTGGCCACTTGGGCAGCTCCCATGTAGGTTCAAATGGTGACATGGAAGTGTTGGGTCCTGGATTTTGGAGTCAGGGCTTGCAGTTAAACATCTGCAGCAGCTGGTCATGTCTGAGTCTTTCCCTGGGTCTGGCTCAATAATTTGGCTTATCAGAAAATTAAGAGATTTCTGTAGCCAATTTGTTGAAGTGATTAAACTTTGCTATTAGGCTCTTCTAGCTGATAAATCTAAAATAGAGTGAGGATTTGATGTAATTAGATAAAGCGTTCATGATAGAAACCAAGCTATGGCTGGAAGAGTTTTCTCAGAGGTCTGTTGAATTTCCCTTCACTGACAACATTTTAATCAAGGAAAATCTTTCTAACCATTTCTGCTCCACTTCAAATGACAATTAACAAATCCCTGTTAATGCAGAAGTGCACCACGGCTGCTGTAATAGTTTTGTTACATGAAGCCAGTAAATGAGCCCCATCAGAGTAAGCTCTGCTGCTCCCTCTTCCAGCATCACGCTGGAGCCTTCAAGGCACAGAGCTGATGCAGTCCAGACCTCTTTAACTCAGTGACAGGGACCTTTTCTCAGGTCATGGGACAGTGACACTCACCCCAGCTCCCAGCCTCTGCCTGGAACTCTTTAGAAGCTTCATTTCCTTCCCAGTGTCTAAGTGGGAGCAGCAGCATGTGGCATGGGAAGAGAGAGGGTAGGAGGAGAGGGAGACGCAGTCCCAGATTGTTTGTGGGGAGCTGATCTATCACAACATGTTTGTTCTGGTACATGAGGAATGATGTTACCCCTCAGCCCTGGATGCCTGTGAGAGCCCCTGAAAGAGCTGCTTGTAAAATCACAGAATGGTTTGGGTTGGAAGGGACCTTAGAGACCATCTTGTTCCAGCCCCCTCCGTGGGCAGGGACACCTTCCACTAGACCAGGTTGTTCAGAGCCCTATGCCAGTGCCTGTTGTGACAGGAGATCCCATAGCCCAGGCTATGCCCTGGATTAGAAAAGAGACTGCCCAGGCACAGGCTGGTCCTGAAATAACTGAAAGAACTCAGTGGATTTTAATTCCTGCTGGTTTTCCCACTTTCTTGTGTCCACATTTGCAGTGAAACAGCTCTTGCTGATGTTTTCCCCCTGTTCCTTTCATCCTGTTTTAAGTTAAATCAAGAGGATGTTTTTAGGATGTTTTTATTCTAAACCTGTGGGACAGTATTAAAAGATGGAAATAGAAAGTGCTATCACATGTTCAGTGCCCAGCTCTCACATCTCTCTAGTGATCAAACAGGCAAATCCTGGAGAGCAGCCCACTCCCCACTGCTCTTTCTGTGCTCTCCCAGTGCTTTGATGCCTGGTGTGTGAATTCTCCAGGCACTGGTTGGTAGCACAGGTATTAAAGAGGAGGCAAGGGCAGCTGCCTGAGCCCAGCCTGCTCGTGTTAAATCCTGTACAACTGTTTCTCCTGCTGACAGGTGAGCCCCTAAAACACCATGAGCTCTCTGAACTGCAGGGCTCTGCTTGGAGCTTGGGGAACACAGCTCACCTCTTAGCTGAAAAGAGAAGAATGGGATTTGCTCTTAATGCTATTTGACCCAAATTAAATAGCAATAAAAACACAGCAGCTTAGGCCAGTGGTTTGGATGGATCCCAGAGGGAGTCCAGCACTGACCCTAAGCCAGAAAGCAAGCTTAAACCCATAGTGTGATTTCTCTCTTGCTGTCTCCATGGGAACTGGAGAAGAAACAATCCTGTCTCAGCATAGGCTTGCCCATCAAAACAAATCCCACATGTCTCGAGCACCTGGAACCAGTCAGAACAGGGAAAGCTCAATAAGGCAGGGACTGGCTCTTGATCTCGCATGTTGTTGCTACGGGACAACAAAGGGAATTTGCTCTTTGTTCTGAAACACGGGAGAGCTCTGGTGCACATGCTCAGGAAACAGGAGCTCAGACAATGTGCTCTGAAGATGTGGTAGGGAGGCAAACCTGAGCAAACCAATTCTGAATTAATCTTGTTTGGGAAAACAAGGAGGGCAGATTAATTTAATGATGTTTGTGTTTTGTTTTCTAAAAAAACAAAGCACCCGTTCTGTCGCTGGGCAAATGTAAATGAATCCAGACTGATTCCAAGCAGCAGATGCCATTCCCAGACAAATCAGATCAGTGGCTGAAGTGGAGATTACAGCAATGAATTGTCCATAGTGGAGTAAATGCATAGTCCAGCAGTGTGGCGGGATATCCCTCTGGGATCATCAGTGTGGGGTTTCCCTGCGAGGGGAGGGCTCTGTGTTGCTCACAGGTGGGCATGGGAGGGTGACACACCCAGGACTGTGGAGAGCCTTTATGTTCCTGCCATCTCCTGGGAGGAGTGAGGATGATTCTGGGCTGTGTGGACAGGCTGGAAGGAGAACTCAGGCAGGAGACACCCCAGAGACTGTGACAGGGGACTCACCAGGAGATGGGAAGTTGTGTGAAAATCCCTAGTAACCCCAGAGGAGGGAGGAGCAAAACATGTAAAGAAGATACAGAGTGCCATTTCATGCCCCCCCCCTTCCATTTATTTTCTCCAATCCTAAATCTCCCTTTGTTAATGCTTCCCAAAGCTGTTGCCAGCCAGGCTCCCTCTCCCAGGCCAAACACAGCCAATAGTGATGCTCACTTCACTTGCTCATTAGGGAGCATCACAGCTGCTTTGTCTGACCCCTTCCATCATCCCCCTGCAGCCAAAGGGACTTGGGGCTGATAATGGAGATGCTGCAGCAGTGTTCACAGGAGAGCCAGGAAGGAAAAGGGGGATTCTTTTCATTCTTTGTTTTGTTTTCATGCAAGAACTCCAAGAGCTGGGCTTGCAGGACTAACCACAGCCTGCCTGTGTGTGCTGGGGGACACAGAGGAGAATAAAAGTGTCCCAAGAATAGTCCTTTAAACTCCCAGGAGCATTTTTGGGGCTCAAAGCATGCAGGTACTGCCAAAGAGGGGCTTGTGGCGTGTTTTTTGGATGCTCTGGAGGCCCTGCATGATGGTGTACCAGGACACTAAGCCCATATGTGTGTGTCTGGGTGGGACATCCCAGAGCAGGCAGCAGCTGGGGCCGAGGATGAGATAGAGGGAGACACAGACATTCGTGGGCTTACACAGCCTGGGGGTGGATATCCAGCTGAAAGACAACTGGCCACAGCTGCAGGCTTTACCCACATCCTTCCTAAAAGTAAATACTTGCTAGCCCAGGAGCCACAGGGATATCTGAGTGTTGTAATTTACATTATGAGTTTGTGTTGTGTTACAGTGGAGCCAGTAGCAAGGGCTACAAAGCACGTGCACAGTGGCACCAGTGGGGCTGTACAGTTAAACACTGATCTATTTACCTTCTGCTCATTCATGGAAAACCTGTGACAACATGCCAGGGCACATGCCAGGCAGAGGTGCTGGGCAAGCTGCAGCTTCTCACTGGCAGGGGCAAGAGGAGCAGAGAGAACTGTCTCTGTTGGAAGTTTAGGAAATAATTATAATCTTCAGGTTTCCATCCCAAATGCAACCTAGGGTTGAAGCCAGCAGTGGTATTTGCTTTCCCTGGTGTGGTTCCATATGTTTTTCTGGTGAATTAGAAAGGTGTAACAGTCTTTGGGCTAAAATTCATGCTTCTTCTGACTGGGTTATATTTGCCTGCTTGTTCAGTATTGAGTATTTAGTGATTTCTCCACAGTTCCTGCAGTGTGCAGGGGGTGGAGCAGCTCTAAACTGTGACCCCAAGGCTTTGGGAAGGTGTGAGTGGAGCTCTGCAGCCTGAAAAATCACAGCAGCCTTTGGAAATCCCTTGGAGGCCATTTGGAGGAACAGCCATAATTTAAGTGACAGTGCTCTCCTAAGATTGAGAGCTGCTGCACTTTAAAGGGGCTGTGGATCTCTGAGTGCAGGAGGAGTTGTGCCAGCCCTGAAGGGAGGGTTGTCCCCTCTGCCAGAGCCTCTGGGGCTGAGGAGCTCAAATCACCAACTTATGTCAGCTCCTGGGGAGTCTGGGAGAGAAATTGCCTTTTTGGGGAGTATTTGAAGATGTTCATGCCTGTTGATGCAGCCCCCAGCCTGTTGGTGTGACTTGCTCAGCAAGCACCTTGCAGGGAACCACAGAAGCCCAAAAGCAAGGGCCAGATGGTTGTTTCTGTCAGGTTTGGTGTTGCCCCGGTAGGTCCTGAAATGGGAAAGGTTCTAGACCACTCAGAGAGTCATGGTTTTGGTTTTGAGGTGCTTGAGCATGTCCAGAGAAGGGAATAGAGCTGGTGAAGGGTCCCCAGGAGCAGCTGGGGGGGGCTCAGCCTGGAGAAAAGGAGGCTCAGGGGGGACCTTCTTGCTCTCTCCAACTCTCTGACAGAAGGGGAGAGCCAGAGAGGGTCAGGCTCTGCTCCCAGGTAGCAAAGCAACAGGACAAGAGGCAATGGCCTCAAGTTGTGCCATGGAAGGTTTAGGCTGGATATTAGGGAAAGTTTCTTCCCTTAAAGAGTGGTCAGACACGAGCACAGGCTGCCCAGAGCAGTGGTGAGTCACCATCTCTGGAACGATTTAAAGGCTGTGTCTATGTGACACCTGGGAACGTGGTTTAGTGGTGGCTTTGGCAACTCTGGGTTAAAGTTTGGACTTGATGATCTCAGAGGGCTTTCCCGACCTAAACAATTCTATGATTTTGTGACTGGGGGTTTCCTAACAGACACTGCAGAAAAAAAGCTGCTCTGAAGGACTTTGGGGGTGCTCAGGTAGCCTGGCCTTGGTCTGATCAGGGCTGCAGCCTCTTGGTGCAATTTTGAAGTGGTTCTGGGATAAGCAGGAGCTGTTTTGATGTTGGGAGCAGGACTTGTCTTTGGATAGCTGCTTTCATTCACCCTCTTCCTATGAAGCTGAGCTGATCCTGGGACTGGAAGCTGAAGGCTTTGTAGTGATGTGTCCTGGTCCCACCCTACCCTCGTTCCCACATTCAGGAGACCACAGTGCTGGTCCCCCATGCCACCTGTGAGTACTCCTGCTTGCAGAGTCCACCTTTTTGCCTATTAACAGTCCAAGTCTCAGCAGATTCAGTGTTTGGACTTCTTTCTACATCACGTAGCCCTTTTTAGCTGATTGTTTCCTTCCCTTTGTTTCTTTCCTGTGTTGACCATCCTGGGCCAATAATCCCTTTATCTGCATTTGTCATGGCCCTTGAAGTCTGAGCTATCCATATCCTGCCAAGTGGGACAAAAGCTGTAAAGTCTGTTATGGAGAAAGGGAAATACCCAAGCAATGGGATGTGTTTCTCATTCTGGAGAGCCCTCAGAATATCAGGAGTTTCATCATCAGAGTTTTATGTATAGAAATGTTATTTTAGGTAATTTAACAGGTGCTACATGTATTAGTTTAATTTTTCTCCCTCCATCTGCTTCCTGCACAGCTGAGCACATGCCATGGCCGGCTGCAGAGGCAGTGGATCCAACAAATAGGCACAACAACCTTTCCAAAGAATTTCTCAAAATATCCTTCCTGGCGGGTTTGGGACACTGGTGGCAGCAGGATGGCCCAGGGGAAATAATGACTGGTCTCAGCTCCATCTCCTTTAGGAAGGCTAGAAGAGTCCCCAGAGGGGGAGCACTGCATTGGTCTCCCTTCTAGAGACATCTTGGGCTTTTGTTCTCCCTCCATCCAGCAAAGCATCATCCCAGAAACATTCCAGCAGCTCTGCTGGCTGGAAGTAAAGACTCTCTGGTGCTTTGGGACGCTGGAAATCTTCCCCCCACTCACACTTCCCTGCTAACATTTTCAGTCTCATCTTTGCAAAGTCATGATCTTAAAGCTGGCTCTCTCCTACCCCTGTAATTGCATTACAGAATTGAAGGGGAATGTGTGGAGCTGGGGGAGCGTGGGGGAAGGGCTGGCAGCATCCTCGGTCAAGGAAAAGGACAGGAAATTGTGGCAATTTTGAAGCTGATTCTGGTTTTATGAAGTCTGGGGGAAGTGTGGTGGACTGTGGGCTCTGTTTGTGGGATGCTGGCGTGGGAAGTAGGACGGAGCGATGTTTGTCCTGAGGCTTTGTCCCCAACCACGGGGATGTGTCCCCAGCCAAGGGCTGTGTCCCCACGCGCCTTGAGCACATCAGAGGCTCAGCACGGCAGGGTCGGATCTGCTCCCTCTCACTTGTCATTTTGCCAGCCTGGGAACGCTCAGGCTGAGATTTTACTGCTGCTGCTGCCTCCGGCTGGAGCGGCGTGTGGGAGGCAGTGAGGGGGATGGGGACAGCTTGGAGGAAGCTGGGAGAGAGGAAAGAGCAGTGCAGGGGGGCTCAGACAGGGGGGCAGCCTGAGGGGAGCAGGTACTGCCTGGGAATGGGGCTGGAGGAATGGGCTGGGAGCTGGATGAGGTGGGGAGGGCAGGATGGCTGGGGGAGGTGATGGCAGAGTAGGAACAGCATCCGAAGCTGGGTGCAAATGGGAGTGAAAGGGGAAGAGACCGGGAGGAGGAGTAAATCGCAGTCACATACCCCTCCCTGGAGTGGGGAAGCTTGGGGGCAGCTTCCCATGGGATTCGGGAGGGGCTGGCTGGGGCTCCACTGCCATAAAGCCAGAGTGCCCCAAATAAGAGAAGAGGGAGGGTGCTGGGGATGTCCCTAGAAAATCCCCAGCCCAAGCACTGCCCACAGCGCTGCCAGACATCTCAGAGTGCCAGGGTCTGGTCTGCAGGACACTGAGCTGCCCTCCCCATCCCCTGGGGCTCTGACAGCACTTCTCTGGCAGGAATAAACTCTTCCAGTTTGTTGTGGCGCTGCTATGGCTCGTGTTTCCAGCTGGAGAGCAAGGAAAACAATTTTTCAGGAATCCATCGAGCGGTTGTGCAAATAAATGTTTGCAAGGCCTTTGGCTGCCATAGCGACGAGCTCCATAGCAACCCTGCAAGGAGATGAATAATTCTGTGCTCGAAGTGGAATAGTTCTGTGCTGGAAATGGAAGATAAAAAGGGACCTGATGAGTGAGGATGCTGCAAAATAAATGATCAGCAAAGCATCCAGGTGCACTCATTGGGTGGGTGCTTGGTGGGAGCCCTCAGTAATGGGGCAGCATTGGGATCAGGATGGATGCAGTGGGGCTGTGTAGGGCTTCCAGATAAGCCTTTTGTCTCGGTATTCCCTGATTTCCATGTTGCCACGTTTATTGAATGCATCTGCAGGTCATGCATGGGCTGTACGTGCCTCTGCTGACACAGCCCCTGTCCTGTGCTCTGTGTCCACCATGCCCTGATCCTCTTGAGATGCTGCACCCCTGGGTTTGTCTCAAAGATGGATTTGATTCCTTCTCTCCAGTTCTACTGTGCTGGAAGCATTCCTGAAAATTAAAGCCAGCTCTTTTCTGAGCTTTGAAGTGTGGAGTAGAGCTGAACAGAGAAAAAAAAAATCTATTCTATGGGGATTGGGGTTTTAGGAAAAAACCCTATTGAGTCAATGGCATTTGTATTAGAAACAGCGAGTCCTTGGAGTCATTTCCATAGGAACCAGCCCTCCCATTCCGGGCAGACTCCGTGAAGCAGCATCCAAGGCTGCAGCCGAGTGGGGAGAAGTGTGACAAGGGGGGGTTCCAGGGTCTGCCCACCCCAGGAAGGGGGAGCAGGGCAGGGCAGGCTGCCTTCTGTTGAATCAGTGATTCACAGCTGTGATTCATAACCCCATCCTATAGTCATGGAAAACAGCCAGGTCTGGCCATCAGCTGTGTGCCTTTTCCACTGTGAGAAGCTATTTTTGGGTGTTTTTAGATTACAGCCCTTGTAATTTTTTTCTGTGCCTCTGAATTCTGGATGATTGCACTGCAAAGTAATTGAGGCACTTGAATTTCCTGCTTAGAGAAATGAGCTCAATACCATTTTTTTGCAACTCTAAGGCATTTCTAAAATAGCTTTTCTGTGTGGCATCATGGGGAGCAGGCACACAGCTTTGGGGCTCTTTGTGCACAATTTGGGAATGCTGGGGGCAGGAAGGTTGCAGTAAAGGACTTGGGGGCTGTCAGGTTGTACATGAGTCACCAGTGCACCCTTGCTGTGATGGAGACTAACTGGTTTTACTGGTAAGGTTGTAGCCAGAAGGTCAAGAGAAGAGATAGTTGCCCTGAATTTGGCACTCACAGGTCCACACCTAGAGCACTATGCCCAGTTTTGGGCTTCCCACTGCAACAAAAACAGGAACATGTGGCCCAAATGACCCAAGTGCTGGAGCCCAAGGCAGGGTGGGAGAGGCTGAGAGAGTTCCTTCAACCTGGAAGTGTGAGGGTTAGGAGCACTAATGATCTTTAAGGTCCCTTCCAACCCAAACCATTGTAGGATCCTGATTCATGTCCTTTTTCAATCTGATTTTGTGATCCCACAGGACAATAAGGGGATGTAGGGCTTTGTCTGTCCCCCTGACAGTGGGGTGTAGACATAACACAGGCACTGGTGAAGCTCATCACGGAAGTTCAGATGTATTATCTCCCTCTCTAAGACCAAAAGAAAGGAAAAGGGTCTGAAATGCTGCTCATCCTGTGGAGATGACCAGAACTGACTGCTGATGCACAGTCACCCCTCCATGGGACACACAACTCTAAACCAAGAGCTCAAAACAAACTGAGCAAAATCCACACATTTCTTGGTACCACTGCTCCCCTTGTGCTGTGCTCTGGAAGGGTTGGACTGTGTCACTCAGCCCCTCCCAGGCTGCAGGGACTAACCACCACCCTTCATCCCTGCCTTTCCAACCCAGCCCTGCCCAAGTCTGGTGCTCAGTGGTGCCAGGTCTCCTGTCTGTGCCTGCAGTCAGCCGTGGGGCCAAGGGCTATTATGGTGGGGGAGTGAGGACCATGAGGTGAGGGAGCTTAGTGAGCTCTGGGGTCCTGATGCAGGTGAATGCCCTGAACTCAGGGTGAGCCTTTCCTTCCATGTATTCCCACTGTCATGGGGCACAGAGCATGCTTTGGCAGGAGGCAGGAAAAATTTCTGTACAGGGAAGCCTGTTGCCTGAAGGAGGGGTGGGAGAGGAAAGAAGAGTCTTTTGGGAGGTGGATAATGTGTTGCCTCATCAAAGAGGGAGCTGAACCTGGGACTCCAGTTTCAAAACAGAGTTCAAACGACCAGAATGTTACAATTAAAAAAACCCCGCAAAATGTATTTGGCACTTTCTTGTGCTTTCTCTTCCTCCATCCCTGGGTGCCACCATCATGCTGGGGCAGCTCCCAGAGTCAGGACCAAAGCCTGGGAGGCTCAGAGGCTTTTCTGACAGCTTTCCTACAGCCTTGAAAAACATGGGAACCTCAGCTTCCAGCTGAGGGATGGGGTAGGAGCTACTGGGGTTAACTGGTGGCTGAATGAGTTGTGGTTTGCAATGGAGTTTAGGTTCCTAAGTCCTTTATTGGATCTAGCCCGGGGCTCTATTCCCAGCCCTGTTTGTGACATTAAAAGGTCACTGCAGCCCCAGGGCTGTCCCCACCTTGTCCTCACTGCCTGCATGGCACTGGCACGACATGAACACAGGGCAGTGGGATCCACGGCTGAGGAGACTCGGTACCACCATCACGCAGGCGCTGGAATCAATCTGGGAGGTCACCATGCCTTCATTCTGGCCTTCTTGAAACTGTGCCACCACACACGGTGTGCAGGAGGGATATAAATAGTGTTCAGGATGCCCTGGGATGCAGCAGACAGCAGGTATTTCAGGAGTGATGCTCCTGGCAGGGTCGTGCCGGGGCAGCTTCTGCTACATTAGTGGTTATTTGCATCCTCTAAAGATTAACCAATGTGAGCACAGTGGCTGGGGATGGATCAGGCAGGGGATACAGAAGGGATGGTCGTGTGGTCCTGGCATAGGTCCTGCATGTCTTTAGACAAGTTGTTTAAGACCAGATTTTCTGCAGAGTACCTGTGAGAGCCCACACACGAGTCCTTACAGTCTGATATTATGTCTCACAAGGGGGTTGAACATAAATTATAGAATCTCAGAACACTTTGGGTTGGAAAGGACCTTAAAGATCATCTCTTCCAACTGTCCTGCCATGAGCAGAGACACCTTCCGCTAGATCAGGTTGTTCCAAGCCCTGTCCAACCTGGCCTTGAACAATTCCAGGGATGAGGCATTCACAGCTTCTCTGGGCAACATGTTCCAGGGCCTCACCACCATCACAGGGAAGAATTTCTTGGGTGGTGAAAGCTTTTGTGCATTTAAGGCTTCTCTCCTTGCAGAGCTTTGATGCAGCTGGGACAGTAGCTGCCCATGTCACTGTGGCAGATACAACCTCCACTGGGATGTGCCTGTGGGTCCATCCCAGTTCCAGAATGTCCATATTGAGCCTGTTCCAAGTGTAGGGGCTGCAGCGGGCGCAGGCAGCAGGGGCACTCAGGCAGTGGGATGCTCAGCATGGCACTGAGGAGCCCATCTGCTGCCCAACACATGGCATGGAGTTGGCACCCACAGTGTCCGTGCTGGCTTTTACAATGGGGTGCTGAGCGCTCAGGCACGGAGCTGCCAGTGGGAGACCCCAGAGCTGGGGGTGTTGGAGCAGGAATTCAGGGTCTGAGCAGGGCTTTGGGGTTTGGGCAGAGTATTGGGTTCTGAACAGGACTTCAGGGTCTGGGCAGGGCATTGGGGTCTGAGCGAGGCTTTGGGCTCTGAAGAGGGTGTTGGGTTTGGAGCAGGGCATCAGGATTTGAGCAAGGCTTTGGGCTCTGAGCAGGGCATTAGGGTCTGAGCAGGGTGTTGGGATCTGAGCAGGGTATTGGGTTCTGAGCAGGAATTCAGGGGCTGAGCAGAGCATCAAGGTCTGAGCAGAATGTCAAGATTGTAGCAGTGTGTTAGGGTGGAGTCTCAGCAAGGCATCGGGGTCTGAGCAGGACACTGGGAGCTGGACAGTGTTTTGGGGTCTGGCAGTTCCAGGGTGTAAGGGCTGGGACCACAGCAATGGAGGAGGCCACCTCTGTGCCTTGTAGCCTGCTGGTTTGAATACTTTCCTGGGAAATAGGCTACGGTCTCTCCATGGGAAAGGCTTTCCAATGCCCCCATCTCACTTCAGGAGAGCTCCCATCTGCAAGAGCATGGCAGCCCTCATCCCAGGGGAGCTAGCACAGCCAAGGGGCAAATCCTGGCATCCCAGTGCATGGCAAGAGCTGTGGGTGGTCAGAGGAGAGAGCAGTGGTCTGAGTGATGCGGTCACTTCAGGACAGAGCAGAGGAGGACCCAGGAAGCTGGTGAGATGTTCAGGAAGTGAGGAGGCTCTGGAGGGACTCTGTGAGCACAGCCCTGAACAGTGAGCAATGGATGAGCACAGCTGACACCTGGCAAACATGAAAGCAGGGCTTGTTAGACTGCACACAGACTGCTGATTGTAACCTCAGTCACAAAACCTCCTTAGCCAAAGCCTGACAACATCCCCTGAGTTTTCCCAGGCAGATCTATGATGCTCAGAACACCAATCAGCCAGTCCCAGGGAACCAAGGCAGGTGCCCACTTCCCTTCTCTCCTCTCCCTGTTGGTCCATCCTCCCCAGGACTGTTTGCTCTGTAGAGCTGGCAGCTGGTCTTGGACTCTCTTCAGAGCAAGCTCTGTGGTGCCAGGCAGTTGGCTCCATGATGATGCCAAAGCCCAGCACACCATGAGGTTTTCTCACCCTCTATCTTACAAACAAATCTGCAGAATGGAGCTGTAGCCTGAAATAGCTTGAAAGGTGAATCCACTCACACAGCCTGCAAAAGGGACAGAGGATCTGGTTGTATAAGGGTGCATACACCTCTGGGGAATTAGGACAGCAATTTTTATGATACTGCATTATATTTTTGAGAAGGGATTACATTATATCCCATGTCAGGGGCATTGGAACTAGGTGATCATCTAGTTCCCTTCCAACCCAACCCATTCTGTGGTTCTCTGATCCTGTGTTTGTGGGATTTTAAGGTGACAAGGTGCTGGCTGTAGCCTCTGAACTCAGCAGGAGTTAGGTGGGTGTTGCTGGAAGCACCACTGAGTGCCCTAATGCTTTTGGTGGTTATTCTTCAAAAGCCTGGTGAGGGATGGGGACCTCTGAAACAGTCTTGATTCATAGAAGGATTTAAAGCATGAAGTGGGCAAGCCCACTCCTCCTGACTGAACTGTAGTAACTTCCTGTTTGTTTTCTTTTCCCAAAGCTCCCAGAATGGAGAGGAAGCTGGAGCCTGGCCCAACAACCAGTTTGACACGGAGATGCTCCAAGCCATGATCCTGGCTTCAGCAAATGGTTGGTATCCATCATGTGTGGGAAAACCATGACACTTGCTCTTGCAGGGACATCTTGGGTTCATGCTGTTAGATAAAATGCTGATGGGACTGGTTTGTCTGGATTAACTGGGATGGCTTCAAAAGTCCTTCAACAGATCCCAAAGCTGGTGGAAAAACACCACTGTCTGTTACCCTGCAGAGGGAGAGGGGTAAGGAAGGATTCAGGCAGAGATACCCTGTAGACAGGGATATCTCTTCCACCCAAAATATATTTCCACTGTAGTGGACTGAATGCCATCTGGCTTGTGATGTGGTTGTGTTACATAGGAGAGCCAGCCTTGAGATGATGTTTTATAGACTACTCGGTTCCAGAAGTCACACTAAATGAAACTGCTGTGTTGCAGCCTGCTGTGAGGTGAGGAGGTGGGAAGGCTGGAATTTTTGCATGTGACAGGGCCAGGGAAATAGTAAATGACTCAGTATCCCCAACAAGCCTTGTGTCCAGAGTAGCTCCCTGGGTCCCTCTGCTGAGCCAAGAACTCACTGAGGTTTTCTCCACTGGCTGCTGCTGCCTCTTCACAGTTGTAGTCACAGGGGGGTGGTTTGGGGTCATTTTGGGTTGGTTGTTCTGGTTTGTGGCTGTGTGGAAGTGGTAGGCAGGGAGGGTGTTCCCACACACCCACAGTCTCCATGGCTTTGTATAAAACAAGTACAATTATCTCTCCATGCAGCACTACGGATAAAGAGGCTGTTTTTCATGCAGTCTTTATTTATAAATACCTCCAAGTCTTTCCCCCCTTGATTTAAAAATAGAAGCAACAGCACAACCATAAAACCCTGTGCCAAATGTTTAGGATGTTTCCTTTGAGCTGTTGGGAGGGAAGGAATCTGGAGGAGGAGGGATGGCTTTGGTGTTGCTTTCTTGGAAAACTGCTGCAGCTGAACTTTGCTGCTCAGCAGACACCAGGCAGCCTGGAGACAGCTGGGGAAGGGGATGAAGGTCTGGGGCAAGGGACTTGTTTACGCTCAAGGGAAAGAAACAATGTGAAAATGTGTCTTTGCTCTAAAAAACAGACCATGGAAAAATAGCCTTTGGGGTTACACGTGGTTATCGTCACCCAGAGCCTCCAGATCCGGTTTCCTTGCTGGCAAATAAAGCTGTTTTTCTGGCTGCTGCTCCAGCAGTCCCCAGGATCAGAGCTGAGCGGGTCCCTTCCAGGTTAAGCACTGACTTCCACAGAGCCCCGGGCCCTATTGCAGCAAATCTCCCCCAGTCCACAAGTCTCAAGCAGTCCTAACCTTTCCCATGGCTTCACTCATCCCCGGGGGTTGATGTAAATCAGATCCATCCTCTAGATAATGGCTTTTTCTTATCCCTCCTTTTCTTGCCCTTGCTAGTTCCTTTCTGGGATGGAGGGATGGAGAGATGGATGGATGGATGGATGGATGGATGGATGGATGGATGGATGGATGGATGGATGGATGGATGGAGACACAGCACAACTTTTTTTCTACCAGCACAGTGTTTTCATGTCACCCCTGCTCTCTGTCCCCCCTTTCTGCTCTCACTCTTTAAGCCAATAGTGTTGATTGGAGCAGGCTTTGATTAGAAGCAACACTAATTGTCCATTAAGTTTTGTGCTGCCCACCCTTGGCTAATGTTTCCTGGCTATTTAAGTGAACCTTATCTCTTACTGTCACCCACTGAGCTCTCTGTTACAGCCCCGGGGTGGCAGGTGGGACACAGCGACACAGCTGATGCCCTGGACACATCCTTACCCTGTGCCCAGTGTTATCCTTGACTTCAGCAAGAGGCAGAGCTGGCCCTGCCATGCCAAGCCTGTATGATCCAGTTGCTCCATGTCAGAGTACCTGTGGAGCTGATTTCCCCCAGGGCTGTAACCTTGCCATAAAGCTTCTGTTCTCCTTTCCTGGGCATCCTTCCTCTGCATTTTCCTCCCTTGCATCTGGGAATAACATGAAAAGTCAGTGTTTTGAACGATCTGAATGGGCAGAGGCAGCTGCTTAGACATCTCAAGGAGCACAGATGCTCCAGGACTCCAGACACTAAAGGGCAGACACGCTGTCCCTAAAATACTGTGGCTTCCAGAGAGAATTTATAGAGGTGCCATGAGACAGTGGGAGAGCAGACAGAAAGGCAGCCTGAGGAGGTCCTTCTCCCCCTCAGGCAGGGGCAGACACACTATATTGGAGTCTCCTGAAAGCCCCACCAGCAGCTGCAGCAGCACATGCTCTGGGGCTGCCTCCAGCCGATGGAGCCCCCAGCTGGTTATTTTTGCTGAAGCCCAAATTCTTTTTTTCCTCCTCAGGACCATTTGGGACAATGGCTGGCTGCTGGTAAAGGCTGAACATGACCTTTCCAGCAGTAAGAGCTGAAATGCCTTGCTTGGCAAGAGCACCTCAGTGCCCATTTACAACCCTCTTTTGTCCCTGTTCTCTCTTTTCAGCCTTAATGTCAGTGTTACCTAGAAACAACCCTTCAGCCTTACCCGGACCAACTGGTAGGCTGGGAATTTCACCAGTGGCTTTTTCTCCCTGGTGAAAGCTCTAGCTCTGCTGAGACTGCAAATTAATTCACGAGGACTTGAATGGTGCTGGCAGCCCCCAGCCCTTCACTGCTCAGAGCCCTGGTCCATCTGGGATGGCCCAGGGGGAACAAAGTGCAGCGATACCCAGGAAAAAGAGGGTTTTCAAGTCCATCAAGCCTCTAACTGGGCTGTGTCCAGCTGGGACAGTCCAGAAAATACAATCTTCCTCAAGGCTGGAGTCTGTAGTCCACCTGTGAGATGGTCTCTTCACATCTCCAGTTATCTCATCCCATGAGGATCATTTGTAACACCCCAGTGGGTGTGGGGTTGAGGTGGTTGTTAATAAGCTGCTGCTTATAGACATACATCTCCCCAGCCCAAGGTCCTCAAAGGTCTGCTAGGTCTGGAACCCATTTAATAGGGACTCTGGAAAAATTTTCCAGTGGTGAATGCTTCCACAGGGGAAAGGGCAATGGCATTTCCCCAGGCTGGGTCCCTGTGTTTGTACATCACGTCCCCATGCCCCAGTGCACAATATTGCTCCTGTTTTCAGCCTTGCTGTGTTTTCCCCTCCTCCTGCTCCAGCAGAGCAGCTGTAAATTTTCAAACTGCAGTTTCTTCATGCTTCTGGCCCCTGCAAGGGAATGTGTACACAGTCATAGTTCAGGGGGCTGGTGGGATGTGGTCCAGCTTTTTGTCCAGCTTTCTGGCTGGCTTAGTCACCTCCATCAGCTTAGGGAGAAGCCAAGACAACACAGAGGTGTCCACAGAACTGGTTTGGAGCAAGGGCATACACGAGGGGATCAGCCCACCATCTCTGCTCTTTGTTTTTCTTTATTCCCGCAGTCTCTCTGCCTGTGAAAGGAGGGAGCAGCACCCTGGGCTCTGCCTTGGGCCCTTTGGGTGCCCTTCCTGGGTCTCTCCAGGCTCCCAGGAGAGCCTGTCCACAGCTATGAGTGAGGCAGTTAAAGGCTGAGATGGGATCCACAGTGTCTGATAGAAAGTGTGGGTTTCAGCAAATAATTTCTGAGCAGGGCTGTGCAGTGATCCCACCCTGAGCCGTGCACAGGCAGCTGCACCAGAGCAGATCATGCAGCAGCTCGTGGCAACAGCAACACTTGAGCCCTGCCGTCCCCCCGTGCTCATTTCTCCCCCTGCCTCCACTCATCCCCCCATCTCCATCTGGTCTCCACCATCCAGCAGAGCCCCGGCATCCCGAGGGGGTCCTGAGCCCCTCCCCACTCCTGCGTTCTCTCTCTCCGTGCTGGAGCTTTGCATAGCGACAGGAATGAATCTGCCTTCCCCTCCCCCTGCTCCCAGATCTGGACCATCAGCCGCTCTCTGGCATTGATTTCCTTCGTGCTCGGCTTCCTAGAGCCATTTTGCGGTATTGCAGGGGAGGGATTTTCTTTCTCATCTCCCCTGCTCTGCTCCCTGAATAAACCTGGCTGGACAAATACCCCGGGCAGGGTTTTAAATGTGGCGGAAAAATAAATAAATATTGGATTTCCTTTAATGCATTACTAATGATTGCGACTGCACAATATGCTTGTAATGGACAATTTCAGGGGCAGGGGGAGGGTGTCTGTGCCACACTCCCCCAGCACACTCAGGACAGATGTGAATGGTGCTGAAGGGTGATGGTTGGTGGCACCCAGGCGTGGGTTTGATGGTTTGACAATTTGACACCCCGTGGGGCTGCTGAGGATTGGGGTGGGCTCCAGCCAGCTTTAACAACGCTCCCTTCTCTTTCCCCCCTCCCTCTCGCATTCCCCGTAGAAGCTGCTGATGGCAACTCGACCCTGGGAGGCGGGAATGGCACGATGGGGCTGAGCGCCCGCTACGGCCCCCAGTTCACCCTGCAGCACGTCCCTGACTACCGGCAGAATGTCTACATCCCTGGCAGCAATGCCACCCTCACCAACGCCGCCGGCAAGCGCGACGCCAAGAACGCCGCCCCCGCCGGAGGCAACAAGAAGAAATCCGGGAAGAAGGAGAAGAAGTAGAGAAGAAGAAGGAGACCTTAGAGCTACAGGGCAGCCGGCTCCAGCACTCCCCCCAAAACCACAGCCCAGGCCGGAGGACGAATGTGATTTTATTTTATTTTTTGTGATGCAAAAGTAGGAAATGGCTGCGAATGTATCTCGTCATCATCAGGTCTGGGAGCAGGGGCTCGCTGCTCTTAGATCTCATGATGGAAACCAATCCGGAAGCTAAACTGAACACAAACAAGTGCCCTGTGAATAATGTTTTATACAATCCCTCGGGTATTAGAATATGCAAAGGCGGAAGGTCTTTTGCCACGTCTTTGGATCCGATTTGCTCCCAGGTAGTCCGAGGCTTGTGCTCGGCTTTGCCCAATGTAAATAATTTTAATGTGGATGTTTTAATTTATAGCCCTTCAATCATTTTTTGGAACGGAAAAGGAAGTTCTTAGCTTAGAGCCCATGCTCCAGTTCTTTGCTCTTAAATTTTCCATACGTAAAATTCACCCCCAGTTAATGATAGATAGTGATGGATTTTGGAATTTGGAAGTTGGTAGGAAGTGCTTCAGTTCCTGCTTACCTGTCACCCAGAAAAAAAAAAAAAAGTGTTCATATTGCATGAGTCAAAGGGAATATGGCAAAGCTGCATCCTAAACATTTTGTTTTGCTTTTTTTTGTTTGGTTTTTAAAGTGTAACCACTAATGGCCTGAAATATGAGAAAGTAAAAGCCCTCCTGATGTCTGAGAGGCAGGGAATTCGATAAGGAGCATGCCGAAGTGTGCGGCAGCTGCCCCGGCGGTTCTAGGGGTCTCCGAAGAGCAGACACATCTCAAACCTTCTTTGCAGTAAATATTTATATGTACAGTCAATGTTCTTATGGAATTAAGGCTAAGAGAGCCTCGCTCCCCTGTGCCCAGGCAGCCACCTGGCCAGGTCCCTGCCAGAGGGGACACATGGGGACGAAGCTTCACGTCTCTGCACACCGTGTCTGCATGCACGTCCCTCACCTCACACCTGCACTAGCGCAGTAGCTCCACGGACCCGGAGAAGTCCTCGCATGCCCACGCAGCGTGGTGTGAACGCGCCGGCAGCCGCCCGAGCCTCCGTGCCGGGGCTGCCCTGGGGAAGGGGTGGGAGGGGGTGGGGTGGGATCGGTGGGATGGGGAAACTCCTTGCTTCTTATTTGGGCCCCAAAGGTAATTTGGGGTGATAAGGCGGTTCTATAAGGCAGTTATTGGGGGGTCTCGCCCAAAGGGGTGGGATCTGCAGAGCTGCCAGTGCATGGCTTTGGTGCAGAGTTGGTGAATGAGTAAGTGATGGTTGTTTTGGTGGCATTTGGGGACCAGATCCAGACAAGGGACCCAAGAGCAGGGGGTGATGCTGCAAAATGGGGGGCAGTAATTGGGGGAATGTTATATGGGACCGTGTGAGGCCAACCTGGAGGAGGTGATGCTCCCACTGGCTTTGGGCTTTCCACCCTATGGAGAGAATCAAAGGATGGGGAATAGAGCTTCTCTGTGTGTGCCCATCATCCTTGCACCATGCCAGCTTCCCACAGCAAAGCAGCTCTGAGCCCTCCAGGGAGGCACAGGAGGGCTTTGTGTAGCCAGAGTGAGGAGAGGGGCTGTGGGGTGGCCAGGAAGGGGCTGCACTGAGTTTCCCAGGGGGTGTGTGTTGTTTTTTTCCTTTTTTAATCACTAACACGTAACTCACCCAAGCAGATCCAGCCCTCTCAGCCAGGCTCACCCCACCTCAGTCCCCTCCCCAAACCCAGGGCAGCAGGAGCATCTGCTGTGTCTCATCCAGATCCAGCCATCTCTGGCTCTGGCTGCACTGGGAGCAGTTCCTACCCTGTCCCCTGCAGCTGCCACGTGCCCCCCACCTCTAGAAATGCTGTAGCTGAATCGTAGTCTTTATATTTTCTTTTTAATCTGCAATCTGAGGTAGCATAGTGAGTGTTGTGTATTTAGTGGCGTGTTATTTTTAATTGCAGTAACTAACTTGTGGACATCAGTATTTTCAATTCTCTCTGTATCTTCTTTCCATGTGGTCTGTGCTCCGAGTGTACGTGAAATGAAAACACGTTTGCCCTTTCAATGTGTCTAATATTGAATTATACTTATATATTATATATATGCTTATATCCTTCTTATACCCATATAGACCAATGTCGATGTGTTACACGCAAGTTTTATACTCTAATATTTATATTGCTTTTTTCTTTGGGAAAAAAAAAATAATAAAATGGTTTCTTCTGAATAAATGGTATTTATTCCAATGGGAGGAGCAAGGCACAGATGGGTCCTACCCATGCTGATTCTGCTCCTTCTAGTGGGGGTGGGAGGGATCAGCCCCAGCCTGGCCCCAGCAGTGGAGATGGTCTTGGGGTACCCCTAATCTTGTGTCTTCTAGGCCTGCTCTTTGGGGCACCCCCATCCTCTGGTCCCCCAGGCCTTTGAGTGGATGGTGACATGGCTGTGGGTCGTGACTGAAGAGATGGTGATGTCCACAGCCACAGCCCCTGCCTTATCTCCAAGAGGATCAAGTTACCCCTTTCCATCACTGGCAGGGATCTGGTCACTCTTCTCCAGTCTCCAGGGGATCTGGTCTTGCTTTTCCAAATACATCCCATCACCTTCCCCATCACCAGCAGAGATCCACTCTCCCTTCTCCAACCCGCAGTGTGATTCACTTTTCATGGAGCCCGGGCTCCCCTGTCTGTGCTTGTGGAGGATGGATGGGAGGAGGGTCAGGAGTTGTGACCAGAGCTCCCTGGCCAAGATGAACCCCCACCCTCTCCCTGCGGGAGGGTCCAACACACGCTAAAGAAAAACATCTCGTGGCTCAGGGTGTCGAAACCATGGACATAAAAATAAGCTGCTGCTGGCCAGATGTGAGGGGGAGGGTGGAAAAGGCGGGGGCAGAGCAGCCCCGAGAGACAGACAGACAGAGCCGGGGTGGGGGCGGGAGCAGACTGGGGCTGGTCCCTCCTGGTAGCAGAGCACAGGAGGCTCCGGCTGCGCAGGGCACAGCTCCCCCTTCCTGTACTTCCATCTCTTCCTACCCAGTGTCTCTATCCAGGCTGCAGCTCTGTGGCCTCCACCCGCTGCCCCTCGCCGTCCCCGAGTCTGCCCTCACAAACAGAGAGCACCCCCCGAACCTCCCTTGCAGACTGACAGACATTCCCCAAATCCCCCTGTATCCCACAGAGACGCCACTCCCCCCATCCTGCTGCACTTCCACTGAGACCCCTGAAAATCCCCATGCCCCGCTCAGATGGACATCCCCCTTCCCAAATTCCCACAGCGCCGTCCCTCCTCTCCTCCCTGTGCACATGGGGACAGCCCTGCTCACACACACGTGTGCACTCACATGGAGGGGATTCCAAGCAGCGCATCCTCCTTTGTGGTAGGTGGTCCCAGACCACAGAGGAGGCCACAGGGCTCAAGGCAGTGACAGGGCAGGCACCTGGTGCTGTGGGGTCCCTGTGATGTCATGCCCTCTGCTTCCAGCCCAGGAGCTGCTGTCCCTTCCACACAGGGTCACCTGGAGTGCAAAAGGGTCAGTTCCAGGGAGATGATGGTGGGGATCAATCACATCCACCCACAGCTGATGGGGAGTAGGGCCGAGTGCTTCCAGTGCCACCTGCGGGCTGCCCCCACTACCTGGCCATGCCAGGGCACTGGGCATCACTGCCCCCTTTGCTGGTCACGCCATTGGGCACACAGAGCCTCATGGTGGGGCTCTGTGTGGAGGAACAGAGCGTGGTCACCACTGGTGGGGAGCAAAGAGGCTTTGCAGAGCTCTGGGGGTAGGTTTGGTTTGAGGAGCCACACCCTCCCTAGTGCCGTGAGCCCCACGGTGTCCCCGTGTTCCCAGCTGTGGGTGTCGGTGTAAGGATTCTGCAGAGGAGGCACACTGAGTTTCATTTCATTTCTCTTTCCTTGCACTAAAATCACCCAAGGGCACTGTGAGAGCCGGGAAGAGAAAGGCACAGACACAGACCTGGCCAATTAGCGCTGATGAAGGAAACCCGGTCAGCCGTGCTAATTAACAGGGACACGCAGCAGCAGGAACACGCTCATTCCAGCACAGTGAGCTGAGGGCGGAGTTCTTGAGCTGAGGAGCTGTGACAAGGGAGGTGAGCAGAAAGAGAGCCTGAATCACAGCCCTGACGGAAAGGATGCAAAGAGGGTGGTAAGATGGAGCCCTCACCAGCTGCTTAGGCTGAGAGACCACCATTGCTCCTGGGAAGGGTGACTTGGCCTTGGAAAGGAGGGGACAGTCACGAATGCAGGGTGGGAATGAAGGAAAGGGCGGTGGGGTCTTTCACCTCCAGCCATTGGAAGGACTGAGGGATTCTCTTGACTGGGGTGGGGCCAGGGCTTCCAACTGTAACTCCCCCCAAACCAGGTGTGCCTGGTGTGTGTGGGGAGTGTGTCTGTGTTTATCAGCAAACCCTGAGATGGGCAGCCAGCGAGCACAGGGAGACCTTGTGGCTGGGCCAAGGGGTCCATACTGGGATGCTCTGAACATCCCTCAACAGCCAGAAGGGGCTTGTGTCCTCCATCTTGATACCCCCCTTTCTTCTCCTTCTCCTCCATCTCCTTCATTGCCCCACACTGGGATCAGATCAGTACCTTTTCTCCCCCTCGCCACTGTCCCTTGTCACGCTCCCAGGTGGCAAACACAGCATGGGACCAAGGGAGCCCCAGGCTGCTTCACATGCAGGGGGACTGGAAGCTCTTAGTGGTACAGGAACAGGTCACACAGTGGTGGAGACCCCCTTGTCCTTCCACTGGGGATTGTCCCCAGCTCACCTTATGCTCCTTGCAGGGTTGGAGCATCCAGATGCCCAAGGCAGTGATGTCCCCCTGTCACCAGCTTATGGGGCCCTTGTTCACAGTAGTCACTTTTTTTGACCAACTGACCTTGAAAATCAAAGCAGAACAACAACAGAAACAAAACCAAACAAAAAAACCCACAACAACAACAACAAAAAAGAAGTTGAGCCAACACAGTTTCCCATTGGATCTGTGAGCTGAGCTGACCTGTCACTTGGCCACATCCTGCATCAGGCCGTGGTCATGGGATGAGTCCCATCAGGCAGCTCCTCCAACCATGATTTCACCCAGCAAGGAGAGGATGAGGAAATCACCAAAAAAGCTGAATTTTCACACAGTTCCCTCTCACCCCTCCCTTTGGGGTCCCCAAAGGCAGTCAGGAGGCCATCCTGGGTCTGACACAGACACTGGGAGTTGGAGCCTGCCCTGAGCAGAAGAAACCCCTGGGAGCCAGTGGCAGTGAGAGGCTTCTCCTCCTACAAATGCCTCAGAATGGAGGGCAGCAGATGCAGTCAAAAAGCACTTGGAAATCTCAGTACTTGGGATACAAAAGGTCAAAAAGGCACTCACTGGGGCAGCGGGTGCAAAAGACCAGGCAAGCAGACTGGGTGTCCATAGCCGAGGGGTTTGTTGGGAAAGCTTTTCCTGCAGCCCTCCCCGCCCTGCTCCCCTCCAGCCCCACCATCACATCCCCTGGGATTTGATTTCTCCCTGGCCCAGCTGGCTCCTCTCACACCTCACATTCCAGGGTGAGTGAGAGAGGTGTTTCACCATCCTCCAAGTCCCTTCCTGCTCCATAAATCCACTTCCCAGCGATTTGATTTATTATTATTTATAATAATAAAAGAGCGTGTGTAGACGGAATAAAATTTGCCTTTTGCTGACTGAAACCTTGTGACCTCAGTGAAGGAGAGGGCAGAGGGAGGGCACTGCCTGTCCTTGGCCAGCTCCGTAGGGACTCAGGAATTGCCAAGACCTCATCCATCATGTGGAGAAGCAGGGCCAGCCCTCAGGCACTCTCCAGGCTGTAGGAGACTGGACAAAATAGGATGTGGTGGGATTTTGCCCTTTCGCAGCCTGTGTGGCCTCACAGCGGCCTCTGCTGTGTGGTGACATGAGCTGCTGGGAGAACACTGTCTGTCTGTCCTTCCCGCAGGGCAGAGCCCTTGTCCCAGCCGTGCTGGTGGCTGGGTGCCGGAGGAGATCAGTGCTGGGGAGCCAGCCAGGACCTGAAGTCATGGAGCTGGAAGAGGGGAAGGCAGCAAGGAGTGGCAGGGAAGGAGGGCACTGCCAGGAGGGGTGAAGTCAAACCAGACTCCACAGGCACTGCTGCTGGGACATGGTGTGGGTGGAGGGGCTCAGCTCCAAGAGGACACTGCTGTGTGTCCACCCCGGTGCCCTTGTGCTCTGATGGAACTTGTGGCCCCTGTGGTGCTGTGGGCAGGACTTGCCATGGTCACTCTCACCGAGCTGCTGGTGGCAGAGCCAGCCCATGTGCTTCGTCCTGGGGTCTGACATTGCCTTTGCAGTCAGGAACTCCCCTCTGCTTCACAAGAACCCAGTGCTGGCACCCCCAAACCCATCCCTGGGGAGTCCCTGGAAGCACAGAGCCAGGCAGGGCTAATTCCCTGAGGGATGGCCCCAGCCCTCATCAGCCCCAGGGAGCTGGGACAGAGGAAGGGTTTGGGAAAAACCCCAGCCAAGAAAAGGCACTCATGGCTGAAATGTTCCCTGGGCAGTGCACAGGGGCTGCCCCTGCCCAGCACTGTCTGCCTGGTCCTTCTCCCTTTGGCACATGCCAAAAGTGGCCACGCCCAGTTTGGGGAGCAGATTTTGCTCCACCTCTCCATAGGAAAACTATGCAGTGCTTTGCTGGGGCACCTGGAAGAAGGGAGTGAATCATCTGTACTGGGGCATATTCCCCTCGCAGGGGCCAGGAGTGTGGATGTTACAGTGCTCAGTACATCCTGCTGGCCAAGCTTTAGAAGCTGCTGCCAGTTGTGGGCTGGGGAGCAGAGACACAGCTGGGGGAACTCCCCTCCTCTCCCACAGCATTCACGGCACTTCAGGATTTGAGGGGAGCCCTCCCCAGTGAACCCCAAGTGACACAGCCTGGCTGGCACATGGAAGGGAAAGCAGCCCATGAAGCTGAGTGGTGCCAGAGGGAAAGGACCCCCCATGACACCCCAACTCCAGGAGGCTTTGGGGAGCTCTGGCAGCAGCTGCACGACCAGCCCCAGGGATGTGGGTGGGTGCCAGGTCAGGGGGTGGGGACCCTGCCATCCTCCACACCACCTCCAGACCAGGGCACAGCCGGGGGTTTCCCTGCGAGCTGCAAGGGCAGTGGGGGGCTTGGACCCCCCCAGAGATGAATGAGAAGGAGGGTCTTCTCTCTGCAGAGTGAGGTGGGACAGAGGCCAGATGGGAGGAGGGAGAGGAAGAGGCAGACAAGGCTCCTTTGTGCAGGGCAGCATCCGGTGAGGGGAAGGAGGGGGGAATGGGAAAGGGGCTCATGAGTGCCAGGTAGGGAGGGGGCCAGGCTGTCTCTCTCTAACCCCAGGTCCCCATAGTGGGGAGCATGAAATAGTCCACTGGGGTGCAGGAAGAAAATGGTTTTTGTACAGTTAACCATTCCAAAATACTTTAAAAACACTGGGGTTTTCATCTCTACCCCATACCTTTATAATTTGTGTTTTAGTTTGTGCTCTGCAATGTACTCATTAGCCCAGCAGTACGTGTAAAGAATTTAGAAATCAATAAATACATTGGGGAAGGTGTAATAAAAAAGTGTGGAGCCTGGAGCTCCACACAGTGGTGGGTGCCTCATGTTGTTAGGAACCAAGTGTCCTCCCCCACTGCTGAGCACCCCAGGGCAATGGGACACACGTCCCTGCTGAAGTTCATGGGATCTCTGCTGGTGGGGGGGGGGGGGGGGGGGGGGGGGGGGGCGGGGGGGGGGGGGGGGGGGGGGGGG
>JAWWEV010000029.1:2342667-2382417 GCA_035583235.1 Hafferia zeledoni | reverse complement strand
TCCCTCAGCCTCTCCCCACAGCACTTGTGCTCCAGTCCCTTCTCCAGCCTTGTTGCTCTTCTCTGGCCCCGCTCCAGTCCCTCAATATCCTCAATACACAGAGTTTTGTCCCAGCATGGTTTTGCCCATGGGCAAAGCTACAACCTGTCCTGCTCCCCTGGCTCCATCTGGGGTTAATACTACCTGGATTAGAGATGAGCATCATCACCTGTCCCACAGCTCAGGTAACAGCCTGAGCACTGGGACAAGAGGTGATGTGTCTGCTCTGTGCACCACTGTCTCCTTGTTTGAGAAAGCAGAGTCCCCCCCCATCCCGCCTGGCTCAGTCCTGGCTCTCTCCTTTGGCTGCCTGGGCCAGCAGTGATGGATTTGTGATCGATTTCCTGCCTTCACTTCCCCGTGTGGTGGGGAGCAAATGGCAAAGCTGTGACATCAAGGTGACAGAAAAGGACATTGGTTGAGTCACTTCAACCACAAACCAGTTCCAAATCACCCAGCTGAAGCTCTGAGGGTAGGACAAGAGCTGAGCCAGACCGGGGGAGGACACCGAGCTATTGTGTGAGTGCCCTGCCGTGGTCCCTCAATGAGCTGCTCAGCATTCTCCTTTCCCTGACCTCATTCCCCGACAACGGCTCCTTTAAGAAGCCCGGCGGCTTTTCCCATTCCTTCACAGTCTGGGGATGGAGTTGCTCGTGGCTGAATAGACACAGCTGCCTGGGCAGGATGGGAATCAGAGATCAGAGCTGACAAGGCTCACACGCTGAGCTCCTGTCTTCCTTGGAAGCCATGACAGGAGATGGAGAAATGTCCTGGCAGCTGGGGATGGAGGAGGACTAAACATCCCACTGGGAGAGCTCCTGGGGACCACAAAACATCAGACAGGAGGTTCACGGGGAGGAGGACTCAGGGAAGCACCAGATCCAGCAGGATCCTCAGCAAACTCATGCAGCAATGCCAAAATCAGGTTTGGGACCTTGCCTGGTTTAACCTCAGTGGGCATCTCTGCCCCACAGCAGGATGGAGGGCAGAACAGGAACAGAGAGGGCTGAGATTGAGGTGGTTTAATAGGTAAAGCAACAGCTGAGCATGCAAACAAAGCAAATAAGGAATCCATTCATCACTTCCCCTCAGCAGGCAGGTGTTCAGTCACTGAGCAGCTGGTGGTGTTTAGCTGCTCACCAGGGTTCAGCTATGACAGGACCCCACAGATAACGCACTGCACTGAAATCACCTTCTGAATGGAGCAAAAAAGGGGAAAACCCAAAGGGCAGGGGAGGCCAATCCCAGAGGGACAAGCAGAGTTAGGCTCATGTGCCTGGTACCCCCTGCCCCAGCCCCTACCCCCATGAGCGAGGTGTAAGTGGAGTCCTCCTGGCCCTTACACCCTGTAAGCAGTGAGTCAGAGCTCCCTGTTTTTGCAGGTGTGGAAAGGGAAATCCTCCACCTCCAGGGGAAGTTGGGTCTGAAACGGCTGCAGTGGTGGAGAGTGTCCACTCAGGGTTTTAATTACAGCAGGAGAGCTTCCCCTGGTCAGCACAAACAGTGCTTCTCTGGGAAAGGGCCAGAGGGGTGAAACCAAGTCAGGGAGATGTCAGATGGTCAGGGGCACACTGTCACCAGCAGGTGAGGTGCTGTGCAGGAGCACAGGGTCATACAGGTTTTGGGCTGCTGCTGCTCACGGACATCAATCCCAACACCACAGGAAGGACACGGACACCCTGCGTGTCACAGCACCAAGGCATACCTGCCACACAGAGGCCTGAGGGGTGAGGGTCTGAGGGGGCAACAAGGCTATGCTAACCATAGATTGGCCTTGCACTCCACTGAGTGCCAAAAGGCAGAACAGCCTGTTACAATCACAGAATTGTTTAGGTTGGAAAAACCCCTGAGATCACCGAGTCCAACCATTAACCCAGCACTGCCAAGGCCACCACTAAACTATGTTCCCAAATGGCTTTTTAACACTTCCAGGGATGGTGACTCCATCACTACCCTGAGCAGACCATGCCAGGGCTTGACTACCCCTTCAGTAAAGAAATATCCCCTAATATCAAACCTGAACCTTCCATGGCACAACTTGATGCCGTTTCCTTTTGTCCTGTCCCTTGTTACCTGGGAGCAGAGCCTGTCCCCCACCTGGTTCCACCCTCCTGTCAGGGAGTTGTAGAGAGTGAGAAGGTCCCCTCTGAGCCCCCTTTTCTCCAGGCTGAGCACCCCCATCTCCCTCAGTTGCTCCTGGTGCACCAGACCCTTCTCCAGCTCTGTTCCTTTCTCTGGACATGCTCCAGCCCCTCAATGTTATTTTAAATCCCTGCCCTTTTCTGCATATAAAAGATGATCAAGCATCCCACTGCCACTGTAGGTTGTGTAAAATGAGTTGGAGATTTCTCTCCAGACTTCTCCTGACCCTCCTCCTGTATGTGAGAGAGAAAAGTTGTACCTTCACCTCTTCTAACTCTCTACTCTGGTTTTCTTTTTCCAATTACTTAGCTTAGAGATCTTCCCCCCTGCGCCTTTGGCCCTGGTCACCAGCTTGCAGCCACTTGTGTGGCACAGATCTGGCACCACGTGCCCTCACTCCTACTTAGGGTCCTGTTTTCCTCTGCTTTCGTTTCCACCCTGAGCACATCACATGCCCCCTACCCAGAATCTCCCACGCAGGGACCACTTTCAGCAGCACAAGAGCTGCTTTAACAATCTCTTCACACTGGGATTCTGCTTCCTTAGCCTGGAATACTTTTTAGTAGGGCCTGTAGTAATAGGACAAGGACTCGCAGCTTTAAATTAAAAGAAGGGAGATTCAGACTAGATATAGGGAAGAAATTCTTCCCTGTGAGGGTGGGCAGGCCTTGGCACAGGTTGACCAGAGAAGCTGTGGCTGCCCCATCCCTGGAAGTGTTCCAGGCCAGCTTGGATGAGGCTTGGGTCAACCCGGGATAGTGGAATGTGTCCCTGCCCATGGCAGGGGGTGGGAACCAGAAAACCTTTAAAGGTCCCTTTTAGTCCAAGCTACTTTGTAGTTTTATGATTTTAAGAAAAAGTTTGGCATTCTGAACCACGTCCCTGGGCAGGAGAACAGACAATGGCACCGTGGAAGGTGTTCTGTGAGCCAGCACAAATGGAGGGGTGGAGAAGCTATTTTGGATATGGATTAAAAGGACAGACCACGTCAGCAACCACAGCAATACCAGCTGGGAATGTGGCCCATGCCATGGTTTCCTTGACAGCTGAGAGGAAGGAAGCAAACAGTAATAGTAGGTACTGTTTTTTCCATCCCTTCCCAGCCTGTGAGCTCCCTGTGGGCAGAAGCACAGAGGAGGCACAGCTTGGTGAGCAGCACTACCCTGCCATGCTCCCCTGCTCTGGCAGGACAGGCCACTGCACTGCAAAGCTTCCTGTAAAACATCCATCACTCCAGCCCTGTTAGCCATTGGCAAGGAAAACACAGGACCCCATGACACTGATGTGGCAGGAACAGGGAACAGAGCCCAGGATCTGGACTCCTTCACAGAGGCTTTGTGAGCAACAGCCCCACCCCCTGCTCTGCTACAGAAAATAGCATCTTTTCCCTATTATATCATGGAAAAGGACAATAAATATTCTATATCTTGTTCTTTCATGGGGTGAAATCCAGTGGGTCTACACTCTGTATATGCTTTGAGGGAATGTTTTCATGCCCTGTGGGTATGATGCATCCAACTCCCCCGCTCTGGATGGGAGGGAATGCACTGGGACCCAGACTGCCTAGCAACACCTTCCTCCTGGGGAGGAGAAGTGGGGGGACAGCTCCACAAGGATTTCTGGGCATATTGTCTAAAGCTTTTCACTTCCTCAGAGCCCCCAGCTGTTGGGTTATTTGCTGCCAGTTGAGGCCTCTCTGGCTGCTCCACTGATCTCCCCCAGGGTCTTCTCCCTCTCAGCTTGGCCCAGTTGCCTCCTTATGCCTCTCCACTGAACATCCTGGGCTGTAATGCCCTGCTGCCCTCTAATCTCCCTTTCACTCCCGTGCTGCTGCTCAGGACACTAAGGAGATTATCCCGGCTGCAGCTGCTTGTCCTCCCCGACAACAGGGGTGTCACCCCGGGGGGAGCCACGTGCGGGGGTGACACATGTGCTGCCACCACCCCAGTGGCAGCGCAGCTCTGGTGCCCTCTCCTGTCCAGCCCCAGCCCCCGAAGAGGTGCCGAGGAGGATGGGATGTAGAGGGATCTGGCATGAGTAGGATATTTTCCTCCCACAAGCTGGGAATCTCGGAGACCCGCACCCATCTGGCCTTTCTCGTTTGTGTGGGAATCTCCCAAGCTTTTAAAAAAGGAAACCAGGACATCCAGGCAGAAGAAGATGTCTCAGCCTTATGCTCCAACAGCACAGAGGCAGATTCTAAAAGGCAATTAAACCCCCAATCCTAAATAAAACAGCACCTTCCCGCTGTCCCTACAAAGGCCAGGAGGAGGTTGGGAGCTCTGGGCACCAATCGCTCCCCCCCTGCACATCCTCCCCGGCACCGAGGGGGTTAACGCCGAGCGGCCGTGCTCTCGCAATCTCCGTTTCCGTGACAACAGCTCCCGATGAATCCCAGAGCTCTAAAATCCCATTAAACATCTGCGAGAGGCTGCCCGTGCTGCCTGCCCAGGCTGCCACCTGCTGGCACCCCCCAGCCCGGCCCCCATGGCCCCAGAGCCGGCACCCCAAAAACCCGGCTCAGGGGAGCAGGGTCAGCACCAGCATGCTGAGGGGACTGAATGAAACCTGGCTACCAGACCTGGCTTTTGGGCTAGAGAAGGGAGGCTGTAAGGATTGAGGGTGCAGGTGTACACCCCTCGAGCCCTCAGAGCCTTGGGGGGCTCCTAGGAGGAACATAACACCCATCACTGTGGGTTTGGCTGGCAGAGATTCTCCTCTCGGAGCAAACTGGTCCAAATTCATCCACAAGGGGAGTCTCAAAGTTTTGAGGGCAGGTTTGAGCAACAGCAGGGAGCCACTGGTATCTAGTAGAGCTTTTGAGTATTTTTCACTGACCCATCTGCTTGTGGAGGGTCTGAGGGGCTGCAAAGGGTCTCTGAAGCTGAGACAGGCCAGTAGCCTAATGGGGACTTTAGGCTGAACCCATCCTGAGCCAGACAAGAGGTCTGGAAGGCTGAGGGAGGATGCTGTGACATGGATAATTAGGATAATTAGGGTTCCTGTCTCCCTGAGCAAAGTGTAAGTGGAGTCCTTATTGCCCTTGTGACCTCTGCTTCATTCACTTCCAGCTTTAGTGTACTCAAGGATTTTTAAACACCCTTTATATTTGATTTGAGAAATCTGGGCTTTTTCCCTCTCCTTGCTTCCACCACTGCCTGCAATATGAAAAGGTAATCAGGAATAAGTTAACAGGAATCTAGGGAGGTGCTAATCATTTAAGGTGATCACATAAATCATAGAAACATTAAGGTTTGAAAACATGTTTAAGATCATCAAGTCCAATCATCAGGGATGGTGACTCCACCACTTCCCTGGGCAGCCTGTTCCAGTGCCAGTGATGCTCCTGATGGCATTGCTCAACCAAGGTGTTCCTGCTGTGGGTGGGAAAATCAGCAATGTTTGACCTGGTGTCACACAGGAGGCTCTCTGGCTACTGGGCAAACAGGGCACAGGCACTCAGGAGATCCTATGGAGCTTCCATGGGAGAAGCAGTCTAGGAGAGAAGGGGCACCATCCTTGAGAGAAGCTCAGACAATAGCACAGGGACAACACATTACTGGGTGCCTGCTCCTTGGGCTAAGTGACCTTAGAGAGAAAACCTGGGCACAGTGTCCAGGTTTATTATAATACACCTCATTATACCATGTATAATATCTATAGAAGTCATATATATACAATATATAAACCTTATTATACAATAATGCTCCTGCAGCTGAACCTGACTGTAGGATTGCATCCTAAATTGCTCCCCTGCACTCCTGGGTTCAGAGGTGCAGCTTTCCATCTTTTCCTTCCATTCTCAGATGCTGCCGAGTCATTTGTGTTCTGGGAAAAACCCTCTCCTCTGCTTAGGGAAGCATGGACAGGAAGCAAGCAGGGAGTAAGTAAGTAGTGTCTTTTTCACCCCCCTCCCCATCTAACTCCATCCCTTGCTATGGGAGGGAAAAGACACAGAGTCTTCCAGCAGCAGGAGCCCTGGAAACTCTGACATCTGCAGGATCCAGGGGAATCCAAAGGGGCCATGGACAAAAGCTGACATAGAAAAAAAATGCTCTTTTTGAGCTACAAATGCTGGCACAGCTGCTGGCCAGACCCCCTTTCAAAACCTGAAACATGCCAGCAAGGGGATGGAAATCATTAACTGGCTCATTTGTGTGAGTTAACCATTTCCACCTCCCCCTGCCCCCTGATTAAGCTCAGACTCCTTAAGATTTCCAGCACCCCAATGCTGCAGTGCCTGGGGGCTCCCCCTAAGCAGCAGGAAGGGGCTCAGAGAACCTCTAATGGAGAAGACAGGGCTCCCTCTCCCCTCTGTCAAAGATTTTAAAGGCAGAAGCCATGGGCACACAGCTTTTCTGCAGGGGTAAACGACCAGGAAAGATGCCAAAGAGCACCCAGGGGAAATTCAGAGCAGTCTGATGCTCCTTTCAAAGCACAGAGGCTTGGAAAGCCCCTGGTCTCAGAAGGGAACGGGGAAAAAAAACAGAGGCCTGTGTCTTGCAAATAAAGCAGTTGGCTAAAAGCTACAGGGTGATGTAGAATGGATGCTGAGCAGGGCAGGGACCTCTGTCCAGGGGAGCTGGGACACAGCCCTGCCAGACACCGGGCAGGAATTTATTTTTGCTGTGAAGAGCCAAGCCCTTGGGGTTCCTGGGCTCAGCAACAGCAACGTGGGCGTCTGCAGCCTTATCTGTGCGTGCTCTGGATCAGGACCCCCTTGTCAGAAGCAGCAAAGCAGCAGGAGGGAGGAAGGGAGGAATGTGAGAGCACACAAAGCATCTCGCTGTGGGAGTTGAAGCTGCCAGGAGGAGGGGATGCGTTTCAGGAAACCCAAAGAGGCAGGAAATCAAGGGAGAGGGACAGTAATTGAGTCCATATGTTGGAGGCAAAGAATGCATCTGGTAGCAGAGAGCAGGCAAAGGGAGAAGGCCCATGCTGTGGGGACAGCACAGGACATGCAGAGTCACATTAACCTCCTGGACCAAGCAGAAGGTTGAATTCAGACCAATCACAACTGCTCGGATGGGTCACTGGTCTCTTGTTACAGGTCTGTGCCTGTAGTAGCTACAGGCTCAGGAGGCTTCCAAACTTACACTCATTAAAATTCTTAATTTAATGGGTAATGTTGCAAAAAGTTGAAGGAAATTACTTTTTTATTACTAAGTGACAGGGTTTGATCTACAGCCATGTCCCTGAGCAAGTCTGGAACTGGGAAGAAAAGTGGACAACATGGATGGTGCCAGGAGGGATATCAGGTTCTTCTGCTCCCCAAAAGCAGCACGGCTTTGGTGCAGGAGTACCTGCTAAGGTAGCATTTACTCACTCAGAGGCAAGGGCACCGTCAGGGTGATGAATGAGGAACCTGGGGCTGCACAGTCATCACAAGGCTATCCCACAGAGCCAATCCCACAAAGGCCATTCTGCTCGTTTAGGTACTCCCAGGTTCAGGCTACAGCGCTAGGAAAGCTCCCAAGAATATTTATGACCTCCCCTCCTCCCTTTTAAAACACATTTGCAAAGAAATCTGAAACGTATGTGGTTGCACTAGAGGAGTCTGGCACAGCATCACAGCTTGGGAAGGGGGAGAAGAGCTCTGGTGCTAATAACCCACTGAGCCTCCCAAGAAATCAAGGGAGGAGATGGAGCGCAGGAATACAGCATTGAATGGGTGAAAAGGCTTCGGTGTGTCATGCAAACTGCTGCATTTTATACAGCCAAAAAGCCTCTCAGGAAGGCCCTCAGGCTTAAGAATGTTTCTGTACCTCAGCAGGGGTTGCTGAAGATGGGTTTACTTTGAGGTGTCCCTCAGCTAAACATAAAACTCCACAGGCAAACCTGCAAATTGCTGCTCTCAGGACTTACACTCTCAGTAAATTGCAGTACAACTTGTGCTCTCCCAGGTCTCTATCCCTAGGAATCCAGCTCCAGAGCATTTCTCTCTTCATCTCTAGCTCTCTGCACATGTTACTTGTAGGGCTTTGCATCCAGCCCAAAACTTTTGCTGCCTCAAAGACCCAGTTGCATCCCATTCCTGCATTTGTGTCTGTTTCCTGCTGCTCTCATTCCCGGTGCTTCTCCTCTGCCTTCTCCCTCACCAGCACCACACAGCAGATCATGTTTCATGCTGCTCCTGATTCTCCATGGCAGCTTCTGCAGGAGAGGAGAAACAGCTGCTATGAGGCTGCAGGACGGGTGGGAGCAGGAAAAAACACACAGAAGTGGTTAAAATCCCCCTTTGGAAGCGGGAGGGTGAGGAGCATGGAAGAGCTGAGCAACAGGGCTCTGAGAAATCTGGTCTAATAGAAGATATGCCTGCTCATTGCAGGGGATTTGGAACTGGATATTAGGAGGAAATTCCTCCCTGTGAGGGTAGGGAGGCCCTGGCACAGGTAGCCCAGAGAAGCTGTGGCTGCCCCATCCCTGGAAGTGTCCAAGGCCAGGTTGGACAGGGCTTGGAGCAACCTGGGCTGGTGGGAGGTGTCCCTGCTCATGGCAGAGAGTGGAACTGGATGATTTTTAAAGTCCCTTCCTGTGATTTTATGATCTGGGCAATGAAGGAAACACTTCAGAAGTGAGATGCAAAGGCATTTTACTCACCAGAAACCACTTTCTGAAGTTATTAAACTCTTGTGTAGTTGCTACCAAGTTGCATTCTGGGGAGCAAACAGGAAGCACTACCCCAGGACTGCACAGAGATCCTCTGGTTTGGTACATCCTTTGCAGCTTCTCACACTGTATCCTGGTATTCTTTAAGCTGTAAAACCCAGAAGTCAAGGGACATAAACCAAACATGAGGTGGAAAACACCAGAGTAAGTGTCAGACCATGGAGGGCTGCAACACTGCACCTCATCTGTGGTTCCTCCCCACTCAAAGGTTTCACCAGATCAGGATGCTGAGATGAGCCCAGCCCAGCCTGCTCAATACTTGGGTGACACTTACACCTCCTATGCCAAGGATAGACAAGGGGAAACAGCCTCAAGCAGCACCAGGAGAGGTCCAGGTTGGACATCAGGAGGAATTTCTCCATGGAAAGGGTGGTCAGGCATTGGAAGGGGCTGCCCAGGGTGGGTGGTGGAGCCCCAGTCTCTGGAGGTGTTCAAGGAATGACTGGATGTGGCACTCGGTGCTCTGGGCTGGGTGACAAGGTGGGGATCAGGCACAGGGTGGACTTGGTGATATTGGAGGGCTTTTTCAACCTGAATGATTCTGTGATTCTAAGATGTCATGGTACAGCCCTGACTCCTCAAAGTCCACCACAGCACTGCAACTCCCAGACACTCAGAGCACCCCCTGGCAACCCCACAGCACTACCAGCAAACCACCAGGCTCCAGGCAGTCCAGAAACTCCAGGAATGCAGTCGGGCAACACATTTTTAGACAACAACTGAACAGAGCAGTGATCCCTTTGCACAAAGCTGTCAAGGAAGCTCAGAATGACAGAATTCCCTGTGGATGGCAAACAGCATCTCTGCAGCACTGTGAGAACCCCCCCAGCTGCAGAGGAACATTCCATGGTCATACCACACCAGAAATGTCTTTTCCCACATAACAGACCCCCCTTTCTCTCCAAACTTTACTGAGACTCATGATCCCTTCTGCCATAGCTCACATCCACTTTGAAGTATTTTTCTTCCTAAAAGCAAAAGGATATTGTCAATTTTCCCCCACAGATTTGTCACTCTTATCTTATCTATGTCGACTGGAAGGTTCAGGATATTCCACTGCACATTCAAAATCCATCCTTTTGTCCTGTTTAAGCTTTCCCTCAACTTCTCAGCAGACACTGAAAAAATAAAAAGACATAAAAATAGAGGACATTCCTAAAATATTTGCTCTAAGCAGGAGCAGTTTCTGTCCTGCAACTGTCATCAGGAATCCAGTTGTACTGTCTGAAAATCCCTTTGACCTCCCTGCTAGGAGTGTGGCTCATCCCCCCTGCTTAGATCCAGGCAAATAGTCCCCCCCAAACATAATTAGCTGCTTCAGGCAATACCTTAGTGCTCCCTCAGCAGCAGATCTCCCAGGAAACATGGTCCTTCCTGCTCCTGGATGCTCTGTGTGTGCTCAGAGCAAGGGCAAAACTCATCACAGAGATACTCACGTACATTTTCCAGGCAGATCTGAGAGCTCTGTACCATAAATATACATTAAAGCAGAACCAAAGCTCTCCATCCTCTTTTTTTCCAGGATTTTGGTATGGGACACACACTACATGCTTTAACAGTTTCCAAAGTGAGAGGAAAAAAAAGGGATTTTTTTTGACTTACTGTTTCAAGCTGTTTCAAGACTGACAGCTTGAACAGTGAGAAAGACCCTGAGAAGGGATTGCCCAGCTCCAGTGCAGCTTGGGATAAGGGAGTGGACTGGCTTATACTGGGGGGTTACTGTATGTTAGAAGGAGGTTTATAGCTGAATATAAATATTAGATCAGGTAAGACACAGATACATAATATAAATTCAATCATAAATATACTGTAATAATAAAAATATATAATAATAAATGTAAGTATTGGATTAGAGCAGAGCTTGGGGAGGGCACAGTCAGGAGTTCAGCAGAGAGTTTTTGTCCTCTAAGGGACAGATACATCTGCAGTCCATATCCTGCCTCCTGCTTTCCTTCCTCCCTGGACACTGACTCAGCACCACCAGCCTTTTATCACAGGACAAAACAATAGGTATCCTTCCTCCCTGGCATCACATCCACTTGTTTCATCAATAATTCTTTCCCTGCACAGTCCAGCATGGCCACAACTTTAAAAGGAAAATGTTTACACTGCAATCACATAAATAAAGCATCTTTAGGATGCAGTCTCAGGCTTTGCAAACACAGCAACGAACCAAAATTGTCTTAGCTCAGAGCAGGAACCCCCTGTTCCTGAGCCACAGAAAACACTTCTCCTTCAGTGGGATCACTTCTGATCCCAGTACTGCTCACAGGAAAGGACTCACATTGCAGAGATTAATTCTCCAGTTCTGAGCATCTCTGCTCCTGAGTCTCCAGGTCATCCCAGAGCCATCACCCTGATGAGACCCACATGTTAACTCCTGCTTTGAGCCAAAGAGATGGAGCCCACACACCAGATCATGCTCAGGCCACTCTACCAAGCAGCAAAATAAGAATTAATGTTCATTGCCAGAGGCAGCAGGTATGTGGGACCCACCTGGAGCACTGCATCCAGCTCTGGGAGCCACGGCATGGGAAGGATGTGGAGCTGTTGGAGAGAGCCCAGAGCAGGCCATGGAGATGCTCAAAGGGCTGGAGCCTCCCTGCTCTGGAGCCAGGCAGGGAGAGGTGGGGATGTCCAGCCTAGAGAAGGGAAGGCTCCAGAGAGAACTTAGAGCTCCTTCCAGTGCCCAAAGGGGCTCCAGGAGAGCTGGAGAGGGACTTTGGGTAAGGGCATGGAGTGACAGGATAACAGGGAATGGCTTCAAACAGACAGTCGGCATGCTTAGATGGGATACTGGGGAGAAACTCTTCCCTGTGAGGGTGGGCAGGTTCTGGCACAGGTTGCCCAGAGAAACTGTGTCTGTCCCATTCCTGGAAGTGTCCAAGGCCAGGTTGGATGGGGCTTGGAGCAACCTGGGATAGTGGAAGGTGTCCCTCTCCATGGCACGAGGCTGGACTTGAGGCCTTTAAAGGCCCATTCACCTTCTAATCCAAACCCTTCTGACCCTCTAGTAGGTGCAGGGGTTGTGCAGGCACCAGGGACTGACAGGCAGAGATGTTTCCTTTGCTCCCACTTTGTAAGATCAGATGCAGAATGCATTAAACGATGCCTGCAGTCCCCCAGGCTTCAGACCTATCAAAGACTTGTTTCCTGCTGACCTGAGGCAGAGTCCAACACAGTGACAATCACAGAAACCAGCAGGAGGGTGAGGCAGAGGGATGTATTCAAGCAGAGATCAAGAGATGCTTCCCGAGATGATCATCACTGAGCACAGCTGTGCCACAGGGTCCTGCAGCAGCACAGGCACATCTGAAGCAGCTCATTGGGCAAGACCTTCTGCTTTTTGGACTCCCACATGACAGAAAACAGGCAGTTACTGAGAAACAACTGCTCTCGTGCTGCTTCCCAACTCGTTATAGCAACCAGAACTATGTTCTAAACAGGCAAGTTTTGTCTTCAGCACAGTTTTGCCAGCTCACGGAATCACAGAGTGGTTTAGGTTGAAGCCCATCTTGTTCCACCCCCTGCCATGGGCAGGGACACCTCCCACCAGCCCAGGCTGCTCCAAGCCCTGTCCAACCTGGCCTTGAACATTTCCAGGGCTGGGGCAGCCACAGCTTCTCTGTCCAACCTGTGCCAAGGCCTGGCCACCCTCACAGGGAAGAATTTCTTCCCAATATCCCATCTAACCCTTCCTCTTTAGAAGACCTCAGACCAAATGTACAATATAAGGGCCAAGAATGGGCGTATAAGGTTATGCAGGAGTTGAGGATGAAGAAGAATCTCAGGCTGCAGACTGAGCTTACACATACCTGGGCACAGGAGATGCTTCCAGAAGGATCATCAGCCAGGCTGAATGAATCATCAAGGGCAGAGTCATCATCCTTTCCAGAGTGTCCTCTAAACCCTGAGTGCATCTGAAGTGTAAAAATAGTGCTCTGATCAATAACAGGAAAAAAATTACAGGAACAGGCATTTCTCAGGTATTCCATCCTTCCGGTATTCTCAAACTTTGTAAAGGTTCCAGCGTTAGGAATAACATCAGATCTATCTTCCTCTCCCCTTTTTCTCATTTGAGGTCATGGTTTTAGGGAGCTTATTTTCCTTGGTTCATAATTTAGACATTGGATGCTGCTCTCTCAATTCCCACCTCACCCCCTTCTTCCCTATTATCCCACAACAAGACTAAACAGGACTGGGAAAACTTAATAATCTGCTACAGGAGGCATTTTAGATCTGAGAATTTAGGTCTGACTTCTGGAACTGAAGAAAGGAAAAAAAAACACCCCAAGATGAGATTTTCCTACTGGCATTGCAAAGCCAAAATTTTATTAATTTGGAATTAAATGTGTCCGGACAAAATGACTTTTTCCACTGGAGTTTTACCAAATGCATTTCAAACATCAGATTTCTCCTATATGGACAATCCAGCATTCCATGTCTTAAAAAGCCAGGACAACTGAGTCCCGCTCAGGATATTTTGGGAAGACAAATAGGGAGGTCTTAACTCTTCTTTTTTCCTGCCTTTAAAAAAAGCAGGATGGGGGTGTGAAGCCAAGCAACCACATTTATGAATGGAAACAAGGACAAGGAGCACAGATTTCTAGAACATATATATAAAGAAAAACATTGTTTGAATCTTGAAAATCCATCAAGTCCAAAGTTCCCTCATCTAGATTCTCTCCAAACCAAAATGAGATGATAAAGCTGCCTTCCCTACAGGAATAGAGTCAGTTTATCCAGAAACTTAGAGAATAAAGCTGGAATTCAGCAGCTCAAGGGGAATAATTGCTGTCCAAGGAGGTAAAAGACACTGATAGACTTTTATTTTTTTTAACTAATTAAGCATAGAATTTAAATTCATCCCTGACCAGTCATAAGGGTTCTATAAACCATTCCCAGCAAGCAGAATAAGGAAGAAAAGGAGACTAAGGAAATAAAGTCCTTACTGTCAGACAGGGTGTGTAGCAGACAGAACAAGCAGAAGAGGTTTTCCAGTGTAATTTTCCTTGTAAAAGCTGACAAATCCAGACCCAAGACTAAGCCTGAGCCCACACAGTGCCCTAACCTGCAGATCCCTAAGTCCTCTTTCTTCTCCCTAAATGAGCCCAGCTCTGTTGTGCTGTCTTGCAGTTGGAAGCAAAGAGGAGTTAATTACAACTGCTGGGAAAGCCGATCTCCCTTTTCCTGCCCATTCTTTGTGCTGTGACCTCACACCAGGACCCTCCTGAGACAACAACAGGGAACAAGGGTCATAAAACAACCTCTAAACACCACCAAGGGTTGAGATTAACTGGCTGCAGCATCTGCCCCTAATCAAAGCCGGCTCCAATTAACACTCCCTGACTCAGGATTGACAGTGGGAAGGTTCAAAGAGTATGAAAAGTCTTTAGGGGACTCTTGGCTGCACTGGAGAAAGTACTTGTTGAGGGAGAGTCCTGCTGCAGTCCCATCCCAGGTGGCCACTGGGGAGTTTTCCCTTTCCCTTTTCTCCCTTTTCTCCTATTTATTCCCCCTCCCCACACTCCAAAAAGGAACTTTAACTGCTGCAGTTGATGCTCAGCACTAGCACCAGATTCTGAGGGGGTGTGTGAGCCTGTGTGGTCATCTTTTATGCAACACTAGACAGGGAAAACTCTGCAAGGAGCACGGAGAGGGAGGTGGAGTGGGGAACCACACAAGGAACAAAACAGTGACAAATGCAATTTTTTTTCCTAGGGAAACATGCTGATCTCTGTTTGTATGACTAGAGAAAAAGTCACTTAGAATCATGGAATAGTTTGGGTTGGAAGGGACCTAAAAGCTCATCTCATTCCACCCCCACCTTTCACTATCCCAGGTTGCTCCAAGCCCCATCCAGCCTGGCCTGGAACATTTCCAGGGATGGGGCAGCCACAGATTCTCTGGGCAACCTGTGCCAGGGCCTCACCACCCTCACAGGAAAGAATTTCTCCCCAGTATCCCATCTCACCCTGCCATCTGCCAGTTTGAAGCCATTCCCCATTATCCTGTCCAAAGTCCCTCTTCCATCTCTCTTTGAGCCCCTTTAGGCACTGGAATGGGCTCTAAGGTCTCCCTGGAGCCTTCCCTTCTCCAGGCTGAACAATCCTAATTCTCTCAGCTTTTCCTCTTAGAAGTGCTCCATCCATAGAAGTCTTTAGTGAAATAACCTCACTGAAATAATCTATTACCTTAAATCAATGCTGGGATGATCTCCACAATATCCATCTGTACATCAAAGCTCAGTGCAAGACACTGAACTCCAAAGGATTTATGGAGTGGCACAGGGGAAAGTGTTTCAGGAGATGTGTTTGCAGGTTTGGTGCTGGAAGAGTGACTGAAAGATGTCCAACAACATCACAGCCCTGAAACTTTCCCACTCCTTGTTAAAACCCCCTCTCCTTTGTGTTTCAGTGAAATCAGGCTGTCACAGACATCCCCTCTCCAGGAGCATGGATAGTCCCACCACACTCCTGGGACTCACACATGGAAAAGCTTCACACCCCTGCTGCAAGGTGAGGCAGGATGACTGGGGCATCCCAGTGCTTGGTGCCTAAAACCTCACTCCTTCCCCATGGGCTGGGATAATCAGGGAAGGGTCTGTTCCCATCTAGGGTGACTACAAAAACCAAGACCTGTACCCTGACCATGGGAAGGGGGAGAAGCAGCTCCGAACCCCAAACGTGGTGGGCACTGCCCCTTCAACACAGGGCTATGGGAGTCTGTGGCACCCCCAGCCCTGTCCCCCACCCTGCCATCGTTCCCTGGAGCAGGATGCTGCCCAGTAACAAGGCAGAGGAGGATGAGCATCCCTCCCTCAGAGCTGACCTATGGCTGTGCTGCTTCTCCGTGCCTCGCCGCAGCCGGGCTGGCGCCTGGGGCCAGCACGGAGCCACTGACCTATTTTCATATATGCAGGCATGCACAAGATCACAGACAAAGGGAGCTTTAGCTTAGGATATTTAAAGGAAAAGATACTCATCTGACTACCCCCAGGAACCACAGTGGCTCTCATGACATTTGTTTTCTTCCTGAGCAGCATCTTGGCGTGTGGTTCTGGGAAGGGGAAAAACCAGCGCGGAGCAGCTGGGTGAAAACTAATCAAAGAGTTCCACTAAGCTGCAAAATCACATTTTTAGGGAAGCAACAAAAGGGATGTAAGAATTTGGGAATAAACTGGGCTTAGGACTCGATAAGCACAAGGGCAACCATGACTCAGTACGTGGAAGGAAGAGACTTGAGTTACAAGGAGCAGTTCTGCAGGGATATCCCCCACCTCCCTGACACTGATGGATGAGCTGCTTGTGCAGACTCATCTAAACAGACTGGAAACAAGTCAGCTTTCCCAGGGACTTTTCGTTCTAGTTTGTTGATGGATTTGGCCCAAATTTTGAAGTATTTAATCCACACCTCAGGCAGGTTTTAGAGCTGGTTGGAAGTTGGTCGGGTGCATTTGCACCAGGTACTGTCTCTGTGCACATGCCTGTAGGGGTGAGGGCTCAGTAGTTTGGTTCTCAGGTTTGACACGCCACAAAACACCCCCAAAAATCCCTCAGCCTGGAAAACCCACAAACAATTCCAGGAGCCCTGTGGAGCTTCACAGACCCCTCATGGAAGGGAGAAATGTGCTGTGCAAAATAAGAGCCTACAGAGATGCAGGGACCAGGAGGGGACCACAGATCCCTGAGTGCATCTCTCAGCCCCCAGCACCCTTGTTTAGTTGATTCAGTGAAGTGGGAGAAGCCTCCAGCAGTTTGGATCACTGGCTTGCTTCATATCCTGGATTGGGAAATGCCTGTTCACCCCATAGCACTGCACAACACAAAGGATGCAGCGATGAGTAACACAAAACAAAGTTCCTACAAATAGAGATGATGACAATAGCTGCTTAATCTCACATGCTGGCAGCTCTCCTGGGACTCTCCACACAGCTGGGAAAGGTGCTGCTGTCAGGATTTGTTGGTGACAGACCTGGGGTAACAACCTCCTCCCCCCAAGACGTGCACAGGCAGGAAGGAAAGAAAGATCAAGAACAGATCTCAGTGTCCTGAACAATGAAAACAGGAAAGTCCCTCTAGGCTGGGGAACCCGGGCAAGGGCTGAAAGCTGAGCTCCATCCTGCTTCCAGGCAGTCTGGGGAGTCTGCTCAGCCTCCTGTGGAGAGGAGGGTTAAAAAAAGCAACATTGCTGATGGAGCATCCTGTGGAAGGGAGGGATGGAGAGAGGGAGGGATGGAGAGAGGGATGGAGGAAGGGGGACACCACCCAGCCCTGGGGGCTGTCAGGGGGGCTCCAAGCAGCATTTCAGCTGAAATACCACCTGTCTGCATCCCCCCTCCCCAATCCTGGCATCCCTCCCCTCCATCCCCTCACCTTCCATCCCCCTGGGTACCAGTCGCTCGCTGCCTCCCCACCTCCAGCCCCACATCCTGCCCTGGCTCCCAGAAAACCACTGTCAAGCTCTGCCTCAGCGTATCCCACATCCCCCAACCCCATCCTGCCCCCTCCCCGTGCTGACCTTTTTATTTTCTGCGTCAGAAACATAAAATGGAGACTGCAGGAAAGGAAAACATTTCTCCTAAGATGGCTGAGGGAGAAGAATAATTTTCAAGGCAGTGCACGAGCACCCTCTGCTGCTGGATGAGCTGGTGGGGGGGCAAACAGTTCTCCAGCCTTGCTCCAGCCCCACAGGCTCCAGTCAGAAAAAAAACCCCCAACCAGTCCTTACTGGGTCATTAAAAAATTTGTTATAGCCAAAATATTAGTCTAAAAAGCCTCAGCAGCCTTGTCACCTCCTGAGCTCTCCTGGTTGCCTCTCCCCAACACTTCTTTTATACTTATATTTTCCTCACTGTGTTACATTCAAAATACCTAAGAAAAGGTCAGTATTTTGTATTAGGAGCAGCATATTTGGCACACACAATTCCTCAAAATTAATGCCACTGCCCTCCACACTTGTATAATTTTCCAGCTTTGAGAAAAATTATTAAATTTCATTTTTATTAAGTTCTACATTAGGATAAGCAACCAAAACTTTGTGCTGCTTCTCACTGGATGGGAGAAAAGGTTGAAGATGGACATGAGGGGACAACCAGACCCCACCTGAAATGGGGTGAGCAGATGTTGTCCCTAGGAAAGGTTTAGGGATGAAGGGATACAGGCAAAACCTGCTCCCCGAGTATCCAACTTTAAAGCCAGGAGTTTGTCCATGTAGGGCCAAATCCAGCTGGATCTCAGGCTAAAATTCCATTTACTTAAAGTGCTTCAGCAGCCTTGTCACCTTCTGAGTTCTCCTGGTTGCCTCTAACTCCCCTGTTGTACTTATAATTTCCTTGCTGTGTTAGGTTCCAAATCCTTAAGAAAGGACAGTATTTTGCACTAAACCCAAGGTATTTCACACATGCAGCTCCCAAAAATTACTGCCACTGCCCTACACAGTTACATGATTTTCCAGGTTTGAGAAAAAACATTAAAATCCATTTGGTTTAAGTTTCACATTAGGATGAGCACCCAAAACTTGGTGTTAGTTCTTGTGGTATGGTAAAAAGGGTTGGGGATGGACATGAGGGGAGAACTAGCCCCCACCTGAAATGGGGTGACCAGATATTTTCCCTAGGAAAGGTTTAGGGATGAAGGGGTACAGGCAAAACCTGCTCCCTGAGTATCCAACTTTAAAGCCAGGAGTTTGTCCATGTAGGGCCAAATCCAGCTGGATCTGAGGCTAAAATTCCATTTACTTAAAGTGCTTCAGCAGCCTTGTCACCTCCTGAGTTCTGGTTGCCTCTAAGTCCCCTTTTGTACCTAAAATTTCCTTGCTGTGTTAGATTCCAAATCCTTGGGAAAGGACAGTATTTTGCATTAAAAGCAACATATTTCACACACACAACTCCCCAAAAATTAATGCAACTGCCCTACACAGTTACATAATTTTCCAGGTTTGAGAAAAAAACATTAAAATCCATTTGGTTTAAGTTTCACATTAGGATGAGCACCCAAAACTTGGTGTTAGTTCTTGTGGTATGGTAAAAAGGGTTGGGGATGGACATGAGGGGAGAACTAGCCCCCACCTGAAATGGGGTGACCAGATATTTTCCCTAGGAAAGGTTTAGGGATGAAGGGGTACAGGCAAAACCTGCTCCCTGAGTATCCAACTTTAAAGCCAGGAGTTTGTCCATGTAGGGCCAAATCCAGCTGGATCTGAGGCTAAAATTCCATTTACTTAAAGTGCTTCAGCAGCCTTGTCACCTCCTGAGTTCTGGTTGCCTCTAACTCCCCTGTTGTACTTGTAATTTCCTTGCTGTGTTAGGTTCCAAATCCTTAAGAAAGGACAGTATTTTGCATTAAAACCAACATATTTCACACACACAGCTCCCAAAAATTAATGCAACTGCCCTACATAGTTACATAATTTTCCAGGTTTGAGAAAAAAAAATTTGATTTCAATTATATTAAGTTCCACATTAGGATGAACACCCAAAATGTGGCATTATCTCTCATGGGAGAGCCCAGGGATGGGAAAAAGGGCTGAAAATGGACATGAGGGCACAACCAGCCCCCACCTGAAATGGGGTGACCAGATATTGTCCCTAGGAAAGGTTTAGGGATAAAAGGGTTCATGAAAAACCTTGCAAGCTGCTCCCTGAGTATCCAACTTTTAAGCCAGGATTTTGTCAGTGTAGGGCCAAATGCAGATGAATCTGAGGCTAAAATTCCCAAGTGAATCTTGCAGAAAATTTTCCCAAGACTGGTTCAAAAAGGGCCAAAAAGCACCACTCAGGTAGGAGGTGAAAAACACATAAAGATCCAGGATCCCAAGTCCTTTGTGATAAACACTGAGGAGGATCAGAAAGAAAAGCAAGGAGTTTTAGAAAATGAAGAGACAGAGAAAAAGCACTTATAAAGGTGACATCAGGTAAAATACCAGCTGAATGATTAAATTCTGCCAGGAATGGGATGCCCAGCACAGCACCAGGTGTGGGGTACCAACACTCACACCCCAAAGCTGCACACAGAAAGTTATGTAGCTACAAAAATACTTCTGAGGGCCTTTCCTGGGAGAGAACAGCCCTTTTTGTGGGACCAGGGTGAGGCTGACCCAGAGCTGGAGCTCTGAGGTGATGCTCCTGCCATAGCAAGATGTCTGGGTGCAAACAGAGCAGGGAATGTCCAGGATGGGACACCCAGGGAGGCTCAGTTTTATTATTGTTATATATATATATATAATATATATAATAATACTATTGCCATATCCCACTGCATGGCAGGGGACAAGTGAGGGTGGCACTGGGACAGCAGGAGCTTGGCAGGGCAGGGGGATCTGAAGAAAGGGTATTTTTGCAGTGTTGCTGCATAAAAAGAGGCGTCAAGAGCTGAGGTGCCAGGACAGCTCACCCTGTGAACAATGGGGACTGAAAAGCTTGCAAAACATGGCTCTGGGGCTCCTAAACCCGGGTGTATTCCAAGCACACCCTGAGTGACTCAGCATGGGAGTGCTGGGAAAGCACAAGTGAGACATCAGGGTGGCCCCCAGCATGGGCAGGAGAATGGAGATCTGTGGGAGCCCAGGATCGGGGTACTCTGGCACTGCTGGGCCTGCAATTCCAGCAGGGAAGGGGATTTGGGGGGGACAGGAACAGGAGGGCACTGCACCAGCCCCAGCAATGGGCTGAGAGCAGAGGGCAGAGTGGGGGGCACTGGAGAGATGCAGGAGCCCCCCAACACAGGGATGTGGAAAGGGGCTAGCACAGATTAAGATCCCAGTTTCATTTAATTGCACAAAACACTGCTAATCCCTGTTCCTGCTCTCAAAATGCCTGATAAGTAAGTACCCAAAAAGCTGGTGCTGCCTTTGTGTGCCAGGGCAAAGGATTTCTCCCTGGGTCCCCCCTCCCATTCCCCCCAGCAGCAGATGGAGACCCACTCCCAATTATGTTCTTGTCACGGGCAGAAAAAAGAAAGACAAATGTCCCAAAGAAAGCTGTTTGTGAGGACAAAGGCTTCTTGAAATAGGAGCTGAGCTGTTTTTTCCAGGTTCAGAGCAGGGATGGAGGGAGGGGGGGCAGAGCAGGAGGGGGGGTTGGATGGGCTGGATGCGCGCGCAGCCAGCACTTCCCCTCTTTGTCTGGAAAAGGAGGTCACGGGGAGGGGGGAGCTGGGGGGGTCGGGGGATGCAGGGGAGGATGCAGGGATGCGTCAGCAGCACGTCAGGAGAGCAGCTGATCCCATCTCCCAATCCCGGTCCACTGAGCTCATCCCTGGGATCGGAGCCAGCGCGGCTCAACTGCGCGCACCTGGCGGATGAAAACGGTACTGCAGGGACCTGGGGACACCCGCACACAGCGAGGAGGGCACCCGGAAAACCCCCCGGTTCCACTACCAAAATTTCCCCGACACCCACATAAGGCAACAAATCACTTAGAGAACCCCTTGAACTAACTTAAGGGTCACGCAGGGGCGTCTCAGAGCTCACACTGCAAATAAAAGCACTCCCCAGCGCTGATGCCCCATGAAAATGTGATGGGGTGGTGTGGTGGGCATTACAGGCACCGTCTGGCTCCCAGTGCCCCCCAGTAAGTACCATGCACCAGCAGACAGCCCACCAGTTACATCTCAAGCGCTCCTTGCAATGGCAGCATCCTGGGACAGGCAGGAGCTGCATCCCAGAGCTGGGTGCATGTGTCACCTGCAGCTCCCCCAGAAGTGAGGAGTGGCAGGTGACTGTCCCCAGGTGAAGCCATTGCAGTGCCAGCAGCAATAGGGACAGCAGCAGCTCCTCATCCCCAAAGATCCATTCCTGGCATACAGCCTGACCTTGCTCCCAACTTACTTTTCCACATGTCCTCTCTTAAAATCACCACCTCCACCTGGGAAAACACCAGTACCAGGGTGGCTGCTGCAGCTGGACTAGGCCAGGAGTCCCAGGGATGGCACTGAAATGCCAGGAAAAGTGTTGCTTGCCCTGTTTAAAACAACAGGGAAGGTTAGTCCAAGACACACACAGACAACACTATCACCTGTTGTGAGATGAAAACAGCTGGTAAAAAACACAGCCATGCTACAGAAAGTTTGTGAGGTGGGAGGTTCTTCTCTCCAGGCTCTGATACACAGGTGGCAATAAGGGGGGGTACATAAACACCTTCCAGATCAGCCAATACTCCACCTGTACTTACAGACTGCATGTGTGAGATGAGGAGTGAATCCAGTTCTCAGGAACTCCAGGGAACAGGCCCCAAACCCTCTCCTAGGGCATGACATAGAGACTGGGTATCCCATGTGTGCTACAGAGATGAAACACTTACAAGGTCTAGGGAGAAAGTTCTCCAAACAGGTTCTGCCTCCTTCAGAGGACAAAGGAATATTCATTTTCCCACCAGTACTGCTCCCAGGACCCTGTCAAAGCCCTCTGATGCTGTGCGTGTGTGTTCAGCACCACTTCAGGAGAAACAAGGAAGCAAGAGCAGGGAGAAGGTGAAGGGATGACAACTACCAGGGGAATCCTGACTTAAACAAGAAGAATATTTTCACAAGGGTGGTTAAACACCAGAGAAGGGACCTCAATTACATTGAGAGAGCTGGGGAAATTTCTGTACTTGAAAATCCTCCAACTCGACTGCAAAATGCCCTGAGCAATCCCTAACTTTTGGATTAGCATTACTTGGAGCAGGAGGAATGGACCCAAGACCTTTAAAGGACTCATTGAATCTGGTCCTGAAAGGACCCTGGTGAACTCCCCTCATTCATTCTTCTCCACAGAAACTTTTGGATTTACCAGTTCCTTGGTTTGTGGACAGAATTCTCCATTTTGTCCAAGAATATTCCTGAGCAACAGAGGAAGAGAGAAGTTTCTGTCCCTCTTTGCTGCTGCTTCTCAGCCAATGTTGGCACAAGAGGAATGGATGGAGGAAGAGAGAAGCTACAGCCTCAGAATTCCAAAGGCCTCTGTCTCACCAGAGAGAAGTGATGGAGCTGGGAACACTGGAATGGACAAGGAAAAGGGAGGGAGGTATTGGCTAGAAGAGATACTTATGCCAGCAATCCCTGCAGCAAGACATGAATGAGCAAGAGGAAACAATGCCACAGCATCCTGGGAATCTGAGGATGTGTCAAAAGCATATGGGGATGCTGTAAAATTGTCTGTGAGCACCTGGAGGGCGCAGAGAACCAGGAACAGGAATTTTGTGACTGGTGTACAGCACTGGGCAGCACTGTCAGAAAACCTCAGTTTCAGCCTCAAGAGAAACTTTGATTTGGGTCCACACAAGGTGCTCAGAGCCCTGACCCCTAGCTGGGTGAGCAAAGTCCCATTATCTGTTCAGGGTATCTTGATATCCATGTGTTAGGAGGTAAATACTTTCTGGATCTGGCCTTGTGGAGCTATGGAGTCTCTGACTTCTATGCCTTATCTCAATAGATGAGTAAGGAATTGGTTGGATGGTGCATCCAAAGAGTTACAGTCAGTGGTTCAAGGTCCAGATGGAAAGCAGTAGGATGTGGGTACCTCAAGGGTCCACACTGGGACCTTCACTATTTAATGTCATCACCAGTGACATCAGATGGTCACATCCAGAGGGACCTGCACAGGCTGGAGGCAAGGGCCCTGCAAACCTCCTGAAGAACAAGATGGCCAAGGGCAGGGTCCTGCTCTGGGGTTGGGATAGTCCCCAGTATCAGCACAGGCTGGGGATGGATGGATGGATGGATGGGTGGATGGGTGGATGGGATGGATGGGATGGATGGGATGGATGGGATGGATGGGATGGATGGGATGGATGGAGAGCAGCCCTGTATGGAAGGACTGGGAAATACTGGTGGGTGGCAAAAGGGACATGACCCAGCAATGTGTCCTTGCAGCCCAGAAAGCTGAGTGTCTCCTGGGCTCACCCACAGCAGCTGGGCAGGAGGGTGGGAGAGGGGATTCTTCCTCTCTGCTCTGCTGAGACCCCACCTGGAGTGCCATGTCCAGATCTGGGATCCCTGGCACAAGACAGACATGGACCTGTCGGACCAGCTCCAGAGGAGGCCACGGGAATGCTCCCAGGGCTGGGAAAGCTCTGCTGTGGAGACAGGCTGGGAGAGCTGGGGGTGTTCTGCCTAGAGAAGAGAAGGCTCCAGGGAGACCTTATTGCAGCTTTTTCACATATAAAGGGGTTTATAAGAGGTGGAGAGAGACTTTGTACCAGGGTCTGCTGTGAGGAGAAGGGATGAGAGTTTTAAACTGGAACAGAGTGGGTTTAGACTGGACATAAGAAATGTTGTAGGATAAGTGTGGTGGGGCTAATGCTGAGTCCAATTAATTAGGGATGTGATTGTAAATGAAGGGAGGTTTTAACAGGCAGAAAGAGCAAGAGGAGCTAACGATGGATGCTAAGGCAGGGACTTACAGAGAAGGTGGAGAAAGACCTTGTACCAGGGTCTGTCGTGGCAGGACAAGGGACCAGGGTATGGCTTCTCACTGCCAGAGGGCAGGGTTAGATGGGATATTGGGAAGAAATTCCTCCCTGTGAGGATGGTAAGGCCCTGGCACAGGTTACCAAGAGAAGCTGTGGCTGCCCCATCCCTGGAAGTGTCCAAGGCCAGGTTGGACAGGGCTTGGAGCAACCTGGGATAGTGGAAGGTGTCCCTGCCCATGGCAGGGGAGCTGTGGAGATGATCTTTGAAGATCTCTCTAACCACAGCCATTCAATGATTACTCAGTATCACTAACTCCTGCCTCTCCAATTACACCTACCAGAAAATAAAACAGATAAATATAGATAAAACTTTATCACAGGTTGTTTCCTATGAACAACCCAATATAATGTGGGGTTCCTGAGTGAATTGTTTGCAGCAGCCACATGACACTGAGGCTCCAAGGCTGCCCTGTGTGAGCAACACAGCCAGGACAAGCCCTGCCCCAGGGCACAGCCCAGGTCTGCTGGGTGCAGCATGGCCAGAGTCTTATAAAACAGGAAAAACCTGTATTTTATGGGATTATTTATGAGCAATTAGGACACAAAATTCATTGCTCCCCAGGAGGGAATCTCTGGGTGCAAGAGCTGTTCTTCCATAGGAGTGAGTGTGGAGAAAGGGCAGTGCCAGCCTGGCCACATTCCTAGTGCCAAGAGCTTTGCTGGCCAGTGCAGAAGCTCACACAGGGAAGCCACAGAGCAAACTCTGCTACTCTGCAGCTGGTGACACTCAGGCCATAAACCTTCTTCCAATGGGTTCTGCAGGGGTTGGAGCACCCCAGCACCCCCAGACCCTCCTGAGAGCACAGCCAGGACCATGGTCCCCCAAAAACCACTCCCAGGAGTGTAGTTCCCTGCCAGGCTCTGCAGCAGGGCTGCACACACGGGCTGCATTAGGGACATGGAGCCTCCATTCAATCCCAGAGATCCAGATGCCACCTGGTGTCCAAACACAGCTCTGCACCGGGATCCACAGTGTCCAGAAACAGGGACTTTATTTAGCCTGTTTAAAATGGAAATAATGTCCCCATCGGGCACTTCCAGGGATGGGGCAGCCACAGCTCCTTTGGATGACCTGTGCAGGGCCTCACCATTCTCACAGGGAGGAATTTCTTCAGTATATTCAATCTGAACCTCCTGACTTTCAGTGTAAAGCCATTCCCCCTTGTCCTGTCACTACAGCTCCTGATGCAGTCCCTCTCCAGCTCTCTTGTAGGCCCCTTCTTTCCCTTCTCCAGGCTGAACAGTCCCAGCTTTCTCAGCCTGAAGACCTTCCAGCCCACAGAGCCTTCAGAGGTGATAGAGGAAAGCAGGTGCCAGCTTGAAGCAAGCCAGGTCCCCCCATGGATTCTGGAGACCTTCAGGTCCCTGAGTGCTCTGTCCTGTCCTCTCTGGTCACTGAGGCAAAGAGGGAATCACTCACTTCTACAAAACTTTGCTATTCTATAGCACAGAAAAAGCAGGGCCTTGACACCCCTCAGCCAGTGTGATGTGAGGGGAGACACAAGGGTGATCTTGCTGGGGTGAGAGATCAAGGTGTGAGGTGGCCTTGAAAAGGTAGGTCCTACCTTAGTCCAGTGTGGTGTTCACTGTTGTACAGCTGGCTGAGAATTTTCTTTGGACACAATCCCCAGGGAATTAGTCAAGGTGCACAGGCTCCTTCAAATCTGAAGCTGAAGGCAGGAGGGGGAATACCCTCATGGAGAACATTCCTCATTCCAGAACAACCAAGGAGTGGAGGATGTGGTTGGAAGTCTCCAGAAGAAGTGGCTGGTGGTGGCTGGACATTCACTGAAGTGTCTGGAGTGAAGCTGCAGGCAGGGAACAGGAGCCTGAAGCCTTTTCTCTCTCGGTACCTTCAGGATCTTCTTTCAGCCTCTCCACCTGAAGCAGAAATAAAGAACATGCTGGTGGTCAGCTCATGCCACAGCAAACAGGGCACCACCCTCAAGCATGTCCCAGATGATCAGGTCCATCTCAAAGCTCCATCGACTTGTACCATCACCTGGGGACTTGGCATCCTCCTCCCCTGAAGAAGCACAGGGGCTGGTGAGAAAAGTACAGCTGGAAGCACAACAATCAAGTAGAGTCTGCTCCCAGCCCCAAAATTCAGGGGTTGGAACAGGCCTCAGAGAACTGTGGTGGGTTTTTAGTTTCATCTCAAGTGTTAGGAAGCTGGGGTATATATTTAAAATGTCCCAGTGATCTCTGTCCCTGAAGATCAAACAAGGTGCTGGAGATGCACTGTGTGGCACAGAAAGAAACCCCCAATTCTCTCTTTGCACCCTCCTCATGTCAGTGAGGATAAACAGGGAAAATTCTGTGGATCTGCAGGACAGCCAGAGCCTGTGCCCTCATGGTCCACGTCCACACCATGGTGAGCCCGTAGCCCTCACAGTCTGAACCCTGGAGACCCTGACAGACCTTCTCTTCTGCACAAGCCCTTTCCACCACATGCCCTCCTCTCCTCTCTCAGCTTTAGACCCGACCCTGCCATCAGACACAACAAGCCTGGTGAATGAAAAAAGTTTGTAGTTGCCAAGAAAGGGATTTCTAAAGAAATTAAATTTCAAGAGCATTTGTTTTGTACAATTACAAGAAGCTTTATCTTGCTTTTCTTTATTTTTCTCAGGAGGTAAAGTAGTCAGTAAGTTTCAAAAATATTAACTGATGCTATCAGAGAACGGACTTAGGTGCAGAAATGTCCACATTGAAACTCAGAAAATTCCTTAACTGTTCAGTCTTTGCTATCCAAAGGGCAAACCCAAGTATGCACAGACTGCCTGGTGCTTGGACTGAGGATGGCACCTAACACTGGGCATCCTGAGTAACATAATCACAGCATTTCTACTTTCTCCTGCCCCACATTTTATTAATGCAAAAAATCAACTCTCAGAATGTGCTGAGAGGGAGTTTCTGTGTCCAGGAAAAAGTCAAGACTATCTAGGATCAATCCCTCATAAACCAGGGCTCTCCAAGGCACATTTGGGTTGTGCTGAGCTGAAAGAACCTGTGAGGGAAACACTGGACCAAGCACAGGAGGAAAGATTTAAGGCAGATTACTCCATTGTTAAACCTGTGATTCAAATCTCTTGAGAGCACAAAACACACAAGGTGCCTCTGGACAAGAGCATGTTGAGAATCAGCTCAAAGAAGGCTGACCCAGGGACCACTTTTGGGCTGGGGAGGAATTAAAGGAGTCATCCGTGGACTGATCCTGCTGACCCCAGATCTCTGGACACCACCAAGAGAAAAGGCAAGGAGGAAGCAGCCAGGAGCAGCACTGGGGTCATTCAGCCTCTTTGTCTTTCTACTTTCTACTTTTCTACCTTTTCAGCTCTACTTTCTGAGGGCACTCCCCAAATCTCTGACCAGGGCAGCCTTTCATCATTGTTTCTACTCCCTCCCATGTCACCTCTCCATAGGCAGGGACACAGAACAGTCTCTGATATTCTGTACCCCTTCCCTAATTCATCAGCCCATGTCTCGGCCCAAGCTGGATCTCCTCACCCTCTCCCATCTGAGGATGGGAGACTTTCCTTGCCAACTCCTGCTTCTCCACAATCAGCTGCTGGTTCTCCATGTTCAGCATCTCCTTCCCACCATGTGCATCTCCTCAAAGTCCCTTTGCATCCTCTTCACTTCAACCTGCAGCTCTTCCATGTGCTCAGTGCAGCTGCAGAGGCAACAAACAGGGCTGAGCAGGGACGTACAAGGAGTTGTGTATATACAGGCAGAGAGGGTCTTCCTTGGTTTTCCCAAAAATCCCAACCACCCAGCCCTCATGCAGCACTCCAGTGACAGTCAGATATGAAGATCCATCCCTCTGCATAACCCAAGAGGCAAAAAGCCCTCTAATAGCATAACTCCAGTCCACCAACATTACCCCAGGCTTCCCAAGGGACAGATTCACACTGGAACAACACCTTTCTTGTTGGGAAGGATCCATTACAGCTTTCCTTCCCTGTGACAGCTGCAACCTGTTTGGGGTTTTTTATTTTTAATTAAGATCTGAGCCCATGCTCTATCAGAACGATCAAGCACAACCTGTACAGGGGTAACCAATTAGGCAGCAGTGAGTGGCAGCACTTGCAGTCCAGCATCAGGTAAACCAGCCTTTAGTTTGATCCCTGCTAATCCCTCTCTTACCCAGCCACATCAGCAAAAAACCTGTCTCCAGTTCCACCACTCTGCTTCAGTTTTCTCCACCTTGGTTGCATCAGCTGAGTTATCTAAAAAGAAGGGAAATACAATATAAAATACCTTTTCCTTCTCCATTACATCCCCTAAACCTCATGATTCCCCAGACTGTGCTCTGCACAGGGCTGAGCTCTGCTCTTGCTGGACAAACCATCTGCTCTGAAGAACCTCTGCCAGAAGTCTGACATGCCCTTCTTTTAGGGAGGACACCACAAGATAAAGGTTGGACTTGATCTTAAAGATAATTTCCAACCAAAATTATTCTATTCTGGAACCTGCTGACAATATAAACACCTGAATCCTTCTTCCTGCCCAAACACAGCAGCCTTCTGGATTTGATAAGGGTGGAATTGCTGTGCCTCAAAGAATGGCAGACATGTCCCAAGTGAAGTAGTGATCAGCCTTAATTCTCATCCCAAATGCTGGAGACAAACACCAGAAGACAGCTCAGCTCAAGGAAAAATTATGGAGAGGCAAAGCTAGAAGCTCTGATGGCTGCAGTGAGAGCAGGGTGGGGTAACAGGGTTTGCTCCAGGCCCAAGCTGGTTTCAGCTGAGCTATGAAGTTTAACAAAGACAAGAGCTGGATTCTGCCCCTGGGATGGGACAGCCCTGGATGGGACAGACTGAGGAAGGAGAGGCTGGAGAGCAGCACTGTGGGAAGGGACCTGGGGGTCCTGGTCAGTGGGAAGTTGGACATGAGCAGCAGTGCCTTGAAGCCAGGAGGGCCAACCCTGCCCTGATCCTGCTGCCCACTCCTCACTGCAGCTCAGCACAGTCCTTGTTGTACCGAGATCTGCAGGTGAGTGTTCTCAAACACAACTAATTAGATTTGGCCACATTTAATTGCAATCTTTGCCAGCCCACCCCGAGTTCTAGGGAGCAGCCAAGCAGTCTGGTGTCAGTGATGCAGAGGTGCAGGTGTGCCACCTTACCTGGGACATCAAGGAGTGTGAGGGTGTCAGGTTTACCCAGGTCTCACCCTGGCACCAGGAGCCCATGACAGGGCGATGCCAGGGATAAATGTGGGGCTAAGGTGGTTCCAGCAGCCCTGAAACACTGGAGAGCAAGATCTCTGCAGAACAAACTTATGTTGCAGCCATTTCCCAAAGCAGGGAAAACAAATCCACCTTTAGAAACCCGAGTGAGATGATACTCCTAATTCCCAGTCCTGTTGCAAAATGCAGGAGACAGTGAAACTCTGAAGAGACAAAGCCTGGGCAGTGCTGGGGCAAGAGGTGGCTGGGGGTCTGCAAGGTGAAGTTATGTCCACCTTCATGGCTAAGAGAATTACAAGGGGGAATTTCTTTTTTATTCTAAAACCAAGGTGGGAGCCTGGATTCCTCCTGTAAATCAGTGTTGCCATAAGTGTGGTGACAGCAGCAGAGGGAACATGCCAGCTCTGTGATACCAGCTGAGATGGCAAGCTGGAATAAACCAATTTATTTTCTGTTGTCTTCTATTATTCCCCGAGTCTGACCAGCCAATGGAGCAGCATTTTGTGCCTCCTGATTTGCCAAGAACATTTTCTCAGTGCAGAACAGTAGAAACAAATAGAGCTGATCAAACAGGAATCAGAGCAAGGTCCATGTATCCCAGTGGCCAAATAAATGAAGGAACAGCACAAGCCCAGGATCAGCACACAGCAAGGCTTCTCTAGAGTACTCACCCCCAATTTGTACCCAGTGTTTTTGTATTTACAACCTCAACTCTTCTTTCCCCCAGACCTTTTTTGAAACCATATTCCCAGTATCTGGTGACAAAACCTTGTGTGGCTCAATTTGGTGTGTGCAAAACCACCGATTTTGAGCTGGCCCTTGGTAGATTCATTTGATAGAATAATGGAAACACAAGAATGGTTTGGGTTGGAAAGCAACTTGGGGATCTCAACCCCCTGCCATGAGCAGGGACACTTTCCACTAGACCAGGTTGCTCCAAGCCCTGCCCAGCCTGGCCTTGGACACTTCCAAGGTTGGGGCAGCCACAGCTGCTCTGGGCACCCTGTGCCAGGGCCTGGCCACCCTCACAGGGAAGAATTCCTTCCCAATATCCCATCTAACCCTGCCCTCTGGCAGTGGGAAGCCATTCCCCCTTGTCCTATCACTCCAGGCCCTTGTGAAGCGCCTGCTTTTGGAGTTTTTTCTCCCCTGATACACAATATTTGGAGAAACCCTTTCCTATGCTCATGGTTATGACCTTACGGCTCCGTTCCCAGCTCAGCTCTCCCTCCCCAGCTAATGGATCCTGATCCACCAAGTCATTCCTCACACAGGAGCTGAGCTACACCTTTGATCATCCTTCTCCACACCCAGTTTAACTGCATCACAACTTTTTTCTGGGACTTCACTGGGCACCTACTGGGAATAACCCTGACTTACTGGTTGCTTCATATTGTAGTTACATAAACTACAAATCATCAAACATGGGACTTGGAAAGTGCAAAAGAGCAGGCTGTTATGGACACTGCAACTCAAAGAAATCATGGTATTTAAAACAACTGCAGGAAAGATTTCCTGGAGCAGCTCTGCAGCTTCCTACAAAGCTTTTACTGGATTCAGAGGCGTAAGCAAGTGTTCAGTACACCTGGCCTCTTGTAAGGGAGTTCAGGGCACTGTCATGTGCAGTGATGCTGAAAACTCACCATTTACTCTGAGGAGAATTCCCTCCATTCATTCAGACAGTGGATGACACTACCTTGCCATGGATGTGTTTGGTCCTTGGGAGAACAGGAGCCAAAAAGGCGTGAGTATTAAACAGACGAACAACAGGTCAGGTAAGAAAAATACCACCTCTTATTTAATGTTTAAAGACATCAGTAAACAAACAGAACCGTACAGAAAGAGGCTAAACCCTCCCACCTCCCCAGAGAGCATGTTCCAAACCACCATAGGTACCAGGTGACAGCTCAGCAGAAGGAGTAGCAAAGTCTAGGCTTTGAGGGATGGCTGAGAGAAATGTCTGCTGTGTGAGGGTAAAAAGACAGAGGACTTGGAGGAAGCAGCTTCCCTCACCCATGTCTGCTGAGTGCAGTCAAGAGGGAATGGTTTCCACTTGGAGCAAGCATTCCAAATCTCTTGCTAACACACAGAAGGGCCATGTGTGAACTTGGAAAAGACAGCTGGAAGTTGTATTAGAGGTGCAAGACACACCATGTACTGACCTTGGCAGCCAAACCTCTGCTCCAAAGGGATTTAACCTCTCAAAGCATAAACACAGCAGGGAAGTTGAGTCCAGCTCAGCAGTGTTGCAGAATTCATTTGTGAATGCAAATCTGGATATGGGGGGAAGGAACAAGCCTATGCTCTGCAAACATCCTCCCATCCCTTGCTCTCTGCTCCAAGGATACTCCTGACCCCAACCCCACAACCAGCCTTGTCTTCTCCAATAATTTTCCTCCAGCTGTGGAGCATCAGATGGTTGGAAGGGCCATCAGGAAGCAACTCAGTGCAAGCTGCAGAGGAGAGTCAAGTGGGTACCTGAGTGGAGGGCTGGGGAGAGCAGGATGGGTCCAGTGGTGCTGGAGAGAGGCAGAGATTGCAGGCACAGCTGCTCCAGCTCCCACCTGGCTGGCAGGAGCCTGCACAGGAGCCACAGAGCACGGGTCATGCTCTGAAGGAAGCCAGCCAGGACACAGCATGGATCCCATTTCCCAGAGCATTGACAGCTGGAACCGTGACATGTGGTGGAAAGTAAGGAACATATTTCATTGTTGTCTGCCTCTCCAGGTGGCAGAATCCTGCAGTGGTGCTGTTTCTGCTACCACCATGTGCAGTCTAAGACGAAGGGAGGGCTAACTGGCTCCTACATGGCCCAGTTAAGTGCTCCAAGAATTCATGTCCAACATGGGATGCCAAGCAGTCCAGAACCCTCAGATCTCAACATCACTCTCTTTGTCGTTGTCGTGGTCACCGTCATAAAACTCATTGGCAGCCTCAGGCCTGGGGAAAGAGAAATCCCTGTCAGAGAGGAGAGAGAACCCTGGCACCCCTGGGACCCAAGGTCAGAGGATACCCTGCACCCAGACACTCTGTGGTATGTCATATCAGGACACCACATGTTCCTGGGTGAAACCAAAGCCTCAGAAGTGATTTCCCTGCCCATGGCAGGGGGTTGGAACAAGATGATCTGTAAGGTCCCTTCCAACCCAAACCATTCCAGGATTCTATGACTGAAACAGACAGTCTCCAGTGTATCACCTACCCATCCCAGCAGGGACAGCAAGGGAAGGCCATTTCTCTAAAACAAGCTCTGGTACCTGCTGTAGTTTTCCTCAGAGCCTCTTTCCTCTGGATCGGGCTCATCTGTGCGATCATAGCTGAGCAAGTCCGAGGGGACATCGTGGATCTGCACGCTGGGAGCATGGTTCAGCATCTTCAGATTCTCAAATATGGTCTGCCTGATCTGATCCAAGTACTACACAGAAAAAACAGAGAGGGGTCACCCCAGTGGGACTGTCAGTCAACACTGTTACCAGCCTGCATCGCCTACATGGTGGTCAAGAGAGAAATTTGTGCAGACAGTTTATCAGAGCAGAGGAGGTGGGAGAGTTACTTGAATCATTGATACTCAAGCACACAGGAAACAATGAGACACCCCAGCAAGGGTCTCAAATGCTCTGTGACTTTCTGACATCCCAGAGGAAAGGTGGTTCCTGTTTTTTGTCAGTTTTCTGACCTTGCCTGGGCCTGGTTTCACAAGACAGAGCATCAACCACAGGGCTCTGGGAGTTCATAGCCTGAGACTGCAACACAGCTGGAAGGACTCACCTGCCTGGAGTTCTGATTTTCAATCCTTGTGCTGACGTCTGGGTGAAGGGTGAAGTCTGGAGCAAAGTATTCAAAGTACTCTGTGAAGGAAGGAGACAGAGCACAGAGGGGTAGGAGCTTTGCAGAGAGCACCACTCACCCTCACACCTGCCTGGGAGAAACATAGCCTAAAAGGCTCATTGATAGATAGCTCTGACTGCAAGGGATTAGACAAAACAACAGAGCAAACAACAGTAACACTCAGGTCACTGAAAAAGAAATTACACTAATTAAATGATAACACGGTATGTCTGCCCAGAAAAGTCTGCAGTGGGTGGCTGGAGATCACAGAGCAGTTTGGGTTGGAAGGGGCCTTAAAGCTCATCTGATTCCACCCACCCTGCCATGGGCAGGGACAACTTCCTCAGGCAGGGACACCTTCCACCAGACCAGGTTGCTCCAAGCCCATCCAACCTGGCCTTGAACACTTCCAGGGATTACTAAGGCCATCTCCAAGATCAGAAGGTGCTGTCAGTTTAGCCCTGGTCAATGCAGAATAGAACTTAACACGTATTTTAGCTCAGCTAATGAGATAAAAAGAGAACTCAAACTTACCACTGTATGGGAGCTCTTCACTAATTGCTTCCTCTACAAGCAATGATGTTTCATAAGTCCTGAAAACATGGAAAAAGATTAGCTTAGTCCAGAGGAAAGGATATGGTAAATGCAGAGACAAATCCAACAGCAACTGCTCACCCAGTGCCCCTCACCAAGCAGAGGAGAGACTCACCAGCATCGTGCTACATTCCGGACTGTGTAACCACCTCCTCCCAGGACCAGCAAGGGGATGTTGAAGCTCTTCACATACTCCACACACTCCCTGCAACCCCCAAATAGTAAAATGCCAGATTTGTGAACTGCAGCAGATTCCTGTGTCAGAAATGCCCCCAGACACTCAAACACCACCATGGCTGGTGTGACCCACCCAGAGCTCAGGGCTTCCACCCAGGGAGCCTCAACCACAGAATCATCATCTATCTCACAATGGTTTGGGTTGGAAGGGACCTTAATGCCCATGTTCCCATCTTGTTCCACCCTCCTGCCATGAACAGGGACACCTTCCACTAGACCAGGTTGCTCAAGCACTCTCCAACTTGGCCTTGAACACTTCCAGGGATGGGGCAGTCACAGCTTTTCTGGGCAACCTGTGCCAGGCCCTGCCCATGCTCACAGGGAAGAATTTCTTCCCAATATCCCATCTATCCCTGCCCTCTGACAGTGGGAAGCCATTCCCCCTTGTCCTGTCCCTCCAAGTCCCTCTCCAGCTCTCCTGGATCCCCTTTATGCACTGGAAGGTGCTCTCAGACCTTTCCCTTCTCCAGGTGAACCCCCCCAGCTCTCCCAACCTGTCTCCAGAGCAGAGGGGCTCCAGCCCTTGGAGCATCTCCATGGCCTCCTCTGGACCATGTATTGCTCTCAATCTCTGCTCTGCAGCTCTTTGTACAATGCCTCATTCTCAGACCCACTCCTGTCACACAAATATTAAAGACTCCCCAAAAACTGCTGGAAGGCCAAACCCAAAGCTCAAATCTCACAGCAGAGACTCACTAGAGCCCTTAAATGATCTTTGTGCAGCACTGCTGTACTTACCCATGGCCTCTTATACTGAGGTTAAAACAACCCAAACGGTCACAACCCAGAGAATCAGCACCACACTTGGGAACAGAACAAAAAGAAAGAATTTTGGCATTGCTTTCCAGGCATACACCAACCCGAGGAACAGCATGGAACACAGGGATAGCTGGAAGAGACTACTTTGCCTCTAACTAGCCAGTTTGTTTTTACATTGCCCACCCTGACAAACATTTAGCCTCTAATGACCTCTTCAGTCAGTTCTCAATAGCCACTTAACTGCTAATGAGCCAATTAAGCCGACTTGGCTTCTCTATTCGCCTCAGGCAAAGGCTTGTTTTAACCGGTTTAAATTCATAGAAGCAGCAGCAGCCATTTTACATCAGCCAAGAAATTCTGATCGGCTGAAGCACTTGCAAAATGCCAGCTACACTCCTGGCAGATCCCTTGGAGCACCCAACAGAGTCCAAGGACCGTGCAGAAAATGGAGGGAACTTAGTTTACACACAGCTGTTGGCACCGAGCTCAGCTCTCTGCATTGCTGCCCTCACCAATCCAGGGGAGATTTTAGGCTGCTCACAGACATCTTGAGGGACCCCCAAAGAGCGACTGACAGCAGAAAAGTGAGCAAAAGCTGCCACATTTTCCTGCCTGGGTGGGAAAACTCAGCTCACCAAATATGGAATGCAGAGCAAACCCTGCCTGGATTCCACCAGCCTGACCAATTGGTACCATGGAAGAGTATGCCTGGAGCCAAGCTAGCCAGTGGGCATTCACCAGAGGCTACTTAGGGCAAAGCCCAGAGTTGCCCAGTGGCCAGTCCAGCTCAGGGTTCCATCCTGACTGTTGGTCCTGTTCCTCACCACTCTGTCCCACCTGCCTCTGTCCTACCTCAGCCCAGTCCAATTTGGTGTAGCTCAGGGTTCTGTGCTGACTGATGGCCCCACTCCTCATCGATCCATCCTGCTGGACCTGCCTTCCTGTGTCCCACCTGCCTGTGTCTCCTGGTTCCTGCTTTTCCCTTGGTTCCCAATAACCAGCCATTTTCTCTAGTGATCCCTCCCCTGACTGCCGATGGCTCACTGACTGCACCCAGTTTCTCACTGGTGGTGTTAAGTTTTCTGTGCTTTTTATATAGCCTTTCACCTTTCCTACCTCTCTTTTCCCTGCCTGTCTTTCCCCTTTTCATAGAATCATAGAATCAGTTGGGTTGGAAGAGACCTCTGAGATCATCAAGTCCAAAGCTTAATCCAACCCCACTTTGATTACCAGATCATGGCACTCAGTGCCACATCCAGTCTCATGTTAAAAACCTGCAGGGTTGGAGAATTCACCCCCTCCCTGGGCAGGCCATTCCAATGCCTGAGCACTCTCTCTGTAAAGAACTTCTTCCTGATATCCAAACTAAACCTCCCCAGGCAGAGCTTAGGCCCGTGCCCCCTTGTCCTACTGCTGGTTGCCTGAGAGAAGAGACCAATCCCCACCTGGCTACAACATCCTTTCAGGGAGTTGTAGAGAGTGATAAGGTCTCCCCTGAGCCTCCTCTTCTCCAGGCTAAACTACCCCAGGTCACTCAACTTTTCCTCAGCCTTTCTTTTGCCTGCATTTATTGTTAAAATAAAGCAAATTGCCTGCTTAAACTCCATCTGGTATTGTGTACCTTAATCTTGCCTTTGAGTAACCAATTAAAAGAATCACATTGCAGGTCCATCTCTGACCAGACTGTGGCAATGGCCCTCTTCAACCCACAGCCTTCGAAAGGGACACGAGTGCAGAGCTTTGCTTCCTTACCTGCAGCACTATGCAGGTGGGCTGATAATAATCTACCACCTGGTTAATGACTGGCTGGAAGAGGTGTTTGTAACCTATGGAGAGAAAGGCAGATCTGTCACGGCTCTGGAACAGAGGACCAGGAAACACCCAGGCAATGGAAAAGGGCAGAGAGCACCTACTCTGGTCATCGATGCCGTCTCGTAGAGGCACGTTCAGACAGTAGTACCGGCCACTCTCTGCACCCACCTCATACATGTCACCTGAAAAACAGGGGAGTCACAACAGCTCTGAGACTTCACAGGGGTGGAAAGACCAGATCAGGCCTGGGCTTAGTCTCTTAACCTAGTTAGCACCACTCCTTCTTACAAATAGCTACAGTTCAGTTCTTCTCTAATCGCTTTCTCCCATCATTTCTCCCTGCAGCAATAATTTGTGATTTACACTTTTCTACTCCAGCAAAGGACTCTGAAGTGAGGCCACGTTCACACTATAAAGGAAAACACATACCTGTACCAGGAAAGAAATAGTTCCCATATTTGTGAAATGACACTGTCATGACACGGTCTGTCAAGTAAAAAGCCTCCTGCACTCCGTCTCCATGATGGATATCAATATCGATATACAGGACACGTGGGTGATACCTATGGAATACAGGAGGAAAACCAGCACCCACCTAAGCATATCAAATGCTTTGGACATGAGGCATTTCTATACAGTTCTATACACTTGCTTTTGTTGTGCTTGGAAATCAATATTTGAAACGTTTTCTTTTGATGTGCTTAAAAATCGGTATTAAAAAGTTTCAGATGGGGCCATGGAAAGTACATGATGAAAATAACTTGTTTTAACCACCTGGGGTTTAGAAAGTTGCAGTTTTGTTTCCAACATCCCCCTTCTTAATCTTTAATAGCTACAATGATTTTAATCGTATCAGGAAATGAAAGGCAAGGAGGAGGTGGGAACACTCATTTCCTCCCCATGTTGTACTGCAGCACTGTGTCCCAGCTGGTGAGCACCAAAGATTCCAGGCTGGATTAAATTTACTGCAGAAGCAGCCAGAGACACAGAAAGAGGGTGAAGAAGGGAGATCATCACCAGTAAATGCTCCAGCATAATGGTCAAACTGCTGCTGTAGAGCACTGAGACACAGCTCTGAGTCACCCCTGTAACCAGCTCCAGAGCTGCCTGCTCAGCTGGAGAGATTCTCCGGCTTTTCCCAAGGAAATGCTGCACCTGGTCAACCCCCAAAGACCAGGGGATCCACACCAAAACCCTCAGGGAGTGGGGAGGACCCTGGAAAAACTCAAGAGAATAACAAAACAGAGAGGAGTAGTGTGTGGTTTGTGCCTTGGAACCAGGGCTTTAAAGTGTCTGCAGGGATCTGAGCAAACTGGTTGGTGGTCTTCCAAGAGACACATAAACTATTTGAATTTCCTACATTATTCATCCCACAGACAAATGACAGCAAGGAGAAAAGGGGGATGTGTGGACACAGCCTGTCCACACTGGGAAATGGAGAAAGGGGCCTGCTACTGCACAACCACAGTGGGAAGCAAACTCAAAATACAGTCCCCTGCAGCAGAAATGGTTCCTGGAAACAGGGAACAAAAGGATAGGGACATATTATCATCTTCCATGAGGAGTAACTGGGCTGTATTTGAGGTCTCCGGTGTATTGAACTCGTGTGGGACTAGAAAATGGGTGTGCAGATAACAGTGAAATCCTGAGGTTTCAAACATGGAGCAGGGGTGACAGGCAGAGAGGAAGGAGGAACAAGAAATCCCAGCACATCCCCAAAATCTGCCTTTGTGAGTAAATTCACTCCCAGCCATGTAACTGTTTTCTGTTCAACTCCAAATCCTTTTTAATTCCAAAACAACTTGTCTCAAATTCAGTAACAAGGAGGGCACTTGAGTGTACAAAAAAACAAGTAAGAAAAATCATAGAATAATTCAAGAAATTGAAGGTGTTTCTGTTACTCTTCCTTCCATTCTGAACTTAATTTTCCTTCTCTAAAAAACAAAATAACCTGACTCTTTTCTAGTGAGAACAAGTGTCCTTTGATCACCCATGAGTAGCTCAAGTCCTGTTTTGACACACTCAAGCAACTCAAGGAAGATTTGAGCAATTTCTCTGTCTCCAGTGAGCCATAACATGCATTTACCTACAAAAGGCTCACTGTGGCAAAAAGGCTGAGGCTCAGGAGACCCTGAAATGAGTGTTTTACAGATGGATGAAAAATGGGATTGAGAAACTCTTCTGTATCCCTTAAGCTTCATGCAACAAAACTGGAGGCAGATATTCCAGTTCTCTTAATGCTTTCTTGTGCCTAATGAAGCCAGGAAAAAAAATCAAGTTTTTGGTGTTCCTGGATTCCAGAAAGGCAAATGAGATGGGGAAACAGAGCGAGAGCAGTGAAGCAGCAGAGGGAAAGCACAAACCAGCCAGGACAGGTCAGCCCTTGCCCCCTGTCCTTACTTGAGCAGCTCCAGGATGCCAATAACGATGTCATTAACGTAACAAAACCCAGAAGCCTGAAAGAGAGAGGCAGCTTTAGAATGGGATCAACACAGAGCCTGGGCCCCTCAAAACAAGAGGAATCCACAGATTTAACTCATTACCTCAAACTTTTTGGCATGATGGAGGCCCCCTGCCCAGTTTATGGCAATGTCACAGATCTAAGAAAGGAAAGAGAAGTGAGTTCAAGGTGACAATGTGGTAATAACAACCCTGTACCCTCTCCCCCTCTGCACCACTTCCACCTGTGGCCCACAAACACCATTTTGGCTGTTCCTCCTCCTAAGGAGGCCTTTCCAAAGCTCCATCTGTGTTCTAAAAGATCAGCACCTCAGCCCCCTTACCTTGTTGTTCAGTTGTGTTGCTCCCTGCAGGGAGGCCCCAGTGTAACGAGAGCAAAATTCAAAGAGGCCTGGAAACACTGGGCTGAAAAAGAAACCACCAGTGAAACACAGAACATCTCATCCCTCCCCATTTCTCCAGAGCAAGGCCAGGAATAAAACTGCCCAGGGTGAAGGGACTGGAGCACAAGTGCTGTGGGGAGAGGCTGAGGGAGCTGGGGGTGTTTAGCCTGGAGAAGAGGAGG
>JAWWEV010000029.1:2320811-2337287 GCA_035583235.1 Hafferia zeledoni | reverse complement strand
AGCACTGTCTGGAACTCCCTGAAGGGAAGTTCTGGCCAGGTGGGGGTTGGTCTCTTCTCCCAGGCAACCAGCAGTAGGACAAGAGGGTACGGGGCTTAAGCTCTGCCAGGGGAGGTTTAGGTTGGACATCAGGAAGAAATTGTTTGCAGAGAGAGTGCTCAGGCATTGGAATGGGCTGCCCAGAGAGGGGGTGGATTCACTGTCCCTGGAGGTTTTTAAGGTGAGATTGGCCGTGGCACTCAGTGCCATGATCTGGTAATTAAAGTGGGGTTGGATTAAGGGTTGGACTTGATGATCTCAGAGGTCTCTTCCAACCCAACTAATTCTCTGATTCTTTAAGTGAGATGCAGACAGACTGATTTGGGCTTTAAAAGGCTTTGATATTCTGGGGACACTTATAGCTTATAAAAAAGTATTAACAGAGGTGGGACAAGAAATCTTTGCATTTCTGCCCCTCTTCACGTGACACATGGAATCACAGAATGGTTTGGGTTGGAAAACTTTAGGATCATCCAGTTCCAGCCCCTGCCATGGGCAGAGACATCTCACACTTGACCAGGTTGCTCCAAGCCCCATCCAGCCTGGTCTTGGACACTTCTAGGGGTGGGGCACAAAGTGGAAGGAGGGGGAATAACCAACATCCCTGGTAGATCAGAGCAATGATGGTTTGAGCCCTTCCTTCTCCTCCCCTCCCTGTCTGCCACTCTGCACAGTGATGGCTGTGAAAGAGGCTCCCTCAGCTCTTTATCAGGGCAATTCCCATGGAAACATCCTGTACATGCAGGGGTGTATCCAAACAAAGACAATCCAGAGGTGCCTGGAGCTGTAGCCTCCAATATTTACAACATTTCAGGCACAGGTTGTTCCCCAGGGCACAGCAAACAGATCACAGGCTGTGGGGACAGCCAGACCTGAGCCCTGGATCAGATAACCTGACCTGGGACTGCACCAGGCAGGAATTAAACTGTTCATCATCCAAAGCAGCAATTCCAGCCCACTGAAAACAGGAATAGGGAAGGGAAGACAAAAACAAGTCACCCCAAACTCATCAGCAGCTGCAGGTGGCACGTTCTGCACATCAGAATGGGCAAAACCTGCCTCAAAATGGGCAAAACCCAATTCAAAATGGGCAGAATGGTAGAAGACTCCTGCTGTTCTCTGCCCAGAGAAGCTGTGGCTGACCCTGGATCTCTGGAAGTGTCCAAGGTCAGGATGGACAGGGCTTGGAGCAATCTGGTCCCGTGGAAGGTGTCCCTGCCCATGGGATGGGGGAGGGACTGGATGGGCTTTAAGGTCCCTTCCAACACAAACCATTCCATGACAATTCCTGCCCTGACTGTGTATCCTGGGGCATTAAATCACATCCTGCATTCCTGAGAGCTTTTTACTTGCTCTGTGCTGTGAGAATGGGCAGAAAAGTGCACAAGGATTCCCAGGAAAGGAGTATGGCTCATCCCACTTCCAGTAAGAGAAATAAAATACTGCAAGAGAGGGTACCAAACATCCACAGTGATATTCCCTTATCCTAAAGGGATGGAGAACCAAAAAATGGGGATTGAAGTCTTCTTTTCCATTATCTCTCCATGCTGATCATGTTTTGGCAGGTTTAACAGGTCAGATTTATAGAAGAGAAAATCTTTCCAAAAGCCATAACTGGAGTGCCCAGGGCTGGGAGAGCTGGGTGGGCTCTGAGGGGCAGGTGGGACAAACCCTGACCAGGTGTGAGATGGATGAGTGAATCCCCTTGGGGAGACCCAGGTGTGTTAGGAAGACCTTGGAGAGCTTGATTGCAGCTTTACCATTCCATGATCACAGAGGTTATGGAATCAGAGAGTGGTTTGGGTTGAAAGGAACTTAAGGATCATCTTGTTCCAACACCAGGGTGCTCCCAGCCCTGTCCAACCTGGCCTTGGACACTTCCAGGGATGGGGCAGCCACAGCTGCTCTGGGCAACCTGGGCCTCACCACCTTCACAGGGAAGGATTCCTTCCCAATATCCCACCTGTCCCTGCCCTCTGGCAGTGGGAAGCCATTCCCCCTTGTCCTGTCCCTCCATCCCTTGTCCCAAGTCCCTCTCCAGCTCTCCTGGAGCCCCTTTAGGCACTGGAAGGGGCTCTCAGGTCTCCCTGGAATGTTCCCTTCTCCAGGCTGAACAATCCCAAATGTCACTGTGTGCTACAGACACAGAAATGCCACACTCAGTGCCAGGGCACTGTCACAGCCCCAGGGATGGCACTGCCACCCAGGTGTGACCAGGGCACTGACAACCAACAGTGGGACCCTTCAAACCAGACCTGGATGGCCCAGGAGGGACTCAGGACAAGGGGAATTGCCTGAGGCTGCTCCAGGGCTGGTCCTGCTGGGGCAGGAGTGGGGCTGAAGGGGAGGGAGGGGCACAACAAAGCTGTGAACAGGTAGGCAGGGGGGCCCATGAGTGCAGGGAGCAGGTCAGGGCTCAGGTTTGGCACCTCTCACACATGCTGAAGCCTCAAACACCAACTGTGTGTCCTCCTGCCCCAACCCCCTGTCACAAACCCTGTCCCAAACACTCAAGCCCCTCTCCTAAACTCCCAACCCCGCGCAGACACCTCTGACCCAACCCCCCTTAACTCTCTGCCCCAAAACCTTGTCCCAAGCCCCACTGCCCCAAACCCTCACAGCCCCTGTCCCAAATGCCTTGCCCCAACTCCCCCTACCCCAAAACTCCTGAACTTCCTGCCTCAAGCCCTTCATCCCAAACCCCCTGCCCCAAATCCTCCAGCTCCAACCCCCTTGTCCCAAACCTCCATCCCAACACCCGGTGCAAACACCCCTATCCCAAAACCTTTTAACTCCCTGCCCCAACCCCTCCTGCCCCAAAGCCCCAGGCCACGCGCGGCTTACGATCATCTTCTTGTAGAGGCCGTAGTGCAGCACCAGGCTGTGTGTCAGCGCCAGCCGATGCGGCTTCATGGGGTGCCCCGCGCCTGGAACGGAACCGCGCGGGGATCGATCAGCGCGGGGGGAGCGAACGGCCGCACCCGCCGGGCCGGGCACCGCACACGGACAGGTCGGGCCGGGGTCGGGGCCGGGGCGGGAGGGCCCGGGAATGGGGAGAGGGGGATGTGGGTGGGGGAATGGGGTGTGGGAGGATCGGGGGATGGGATGGGCCACACCCCTGGCTCGGCCCGGTCCCGGCGCCACCGCGGCCGCTCCGCCGCCCGGCCCCGGCACTGCCCCAGCCCCGGCGGGTCCCGCCCGCACCGTAATGGAAGTTCCCCACGTCCGGGTCGTAGAAATAGGCCACGGTCTTCGCCATGGCGGACAGGCCGCGCGCCGCGCTCCCGCCACGTCATCACCGCGCGACGCCCTCACAGCGCTGGGGGCGGAGCTAAGGAGAGGGAGGCGTGACCAAAGCATTGGAGGCGTGGCCAAAGATCGGTGGGCGTGGCCACAGGGCTGGGGCGCGCCAAAGGGTTGGGGGCGTGGCCAATGCTCTGTGGGCGTGGCCAAACGGTTCGGGGCGTGAGCGTCGCGTTGGGGGCGTGGCCAAAGGGTTGAGGGCGTGGCCAAGGATCTGTGGGCGTGACCAAAGGGGTGGGGCGAGCCGACCGTGTTGAGGGCGTGGCCAAAGGGTGGGGGCGTGGTCAAAGGGTTGGGGGCGTGGCCAAGGGCGCCCCGCGGTCCCCGTGCCCGCCCGCAGCACATCCCAGTTCCTCCGGGGTCATCCCAGTTCGCACCGGAGTCTCACAGCTGCTCCCAGGCACGGCACAACTGGCTCCCAGTCACCCCAGTTGCCCCCAGTCGCCCACAGTCACATCGGGTTGCGCCGCAGTGTCACCTCGCTGCTCGCTGCCTGCCCGCAGCCGCTCACAGGCAGCCCCAGTTGCCTGCTGGATTCTCTCCCATAACCCTGCATCTTCTCCCCAGTCATCCTCAGCTGCTCCCAGTTACCCCGCGCTGCCCCTCACCTATCCCCAGTTAGTCCCAGCTGTTCCCGGTTGCCTGCCTGCTGGACTCCCTCTCCCATAACTCCAGGTCTTCTCTCTAGTCACCCCCAGGTGCTCCCAGTTACACCCAGCAGATCCCAGCTGCCCACTGAATCATCTTCTGCAGGTCTATGGCCGCCCCCAGTCACACCCAGCTGCTCGCCAGTTACCCCCACCTGTCTCCCAGTCATTCCCAGCTGGATTCTCTCCTACAGCTGCTCTCAGTCACTCCCAGCTACTCCCAGTTGCCTGCTGGATTCTCTTCCATAACTACTTCTGCTACCCAAGCACCCTCAGCTGCCACCAGTCACCCCCAGGTGCTCCCAGTTACTCCCAGAAGGTCCCAGTTGCCCACTGGATTCTCTCCTGAGATCTGTGACAGCCCTCAGTCACTCCCAGCTGCCCACCAGTTACATCCACTTCTCCTCTAGTCACTCCTGACCTTCCCCAGTCACTCCCAGTTGCCACAGCCCACCCGCTGAGGGCACAGTGGAGGTGGCAGTGGGGGCCTTGGGGGCACACTTGTACTTTGGTGGGACTCACCTTGTTCTGGGGAGCAGCCCCTGATCCCTGAGGGATGGGGATCTGCCACCACCTGCTGCCACCCGGCCCACAGCCCTCCCAGTCCCATCCTGGCAGGGTGCAGGTCCTCCCGACCTGCAGGGTTGGCAGGGAATGGAACAGGGAGGCACCACCGGGCAGGGGAAGGACCAAAGCTGGGTGGGAAATTGCCAGGTGGGAAGAGGCAGCCATGTGGAATGGGGGTAACCTGAACCTTGACCAGAGTGGGGAAGCAACCGGGAATGAGCAGGTGCCAACTGGGAATGGTGGTAAAAGTCTGTTGGGCTAGAAAGAAGGAAGGATGAATGGAGCAGCCCAAAGGCTTGGAAAAGGAATTAGCTGAAATCAGTGCTTGGTCCTGCTGGTCTCTTGCAAGATGCCTTCCCGTGGGCAGGAGGTTGGGATAAAGGATACTGTGCTGGACAGAGACTGCCTGACCCTCCAGGGTCTCAGAGAGGAGAAGAACCCCCAAGGGGCACCCCAAGAGCTGGCTGAGGATGGAGACCATGGCAGATGGGCACTGGGATGTTCCCTGGCTTCTCAGAGGATCCTGGGTGATAAACACACATGAGCAAGACCCCTGAATGTGCAGCAAGTGTGACTTCCCACTTGTGTGGGATGAGACTGCTGGGACAGCAAGGTGACAGTGGGATGACATGGAATTTCAGGTGCTGTGCTGGCTGCTGATGGATGAGAGAACATGTCAAGGTGTGATTATATCATGGGATTATTAAATGATGCTTCTGACTGGCTCTGCCACCTCCTGTGGGAATGCTGCTCCCTCCATGTGGGTTTCTGTTTAGGATGCCAGCGCCCAAGTATGGAGCAAGGATCATAGGATGGTTTGGTTGGAAGGGACCTTAAAGCTCATCTTGTTCTAACCCTCTGTCACCTCCAGAGGAGACCCAGGACCCTGCTGGGGACATTCAGAGCAGCCACCTGGTAGGGTGGGCACTGAGCCCAGCACACAACACCAGAAATAAATTTAAAGGACTTAAATTTAAAGGATTTGAACGTGCTGAACAACACGGGTGTACTGGGAATCCATGGAAGACGCTGACGTATCAATGTGACGACTGTCCTGTCACTGCTCCACAAGCTGCTGCCACCTGATAACGCCTGGCCGGGGACACGGAACCGTCCTCGTGGCACGTCCAACACCCATCTCGAGGAGCAGGGTGAGGAGGGGAGAAACACATATCTGCTTCCAGCTGGGATCACTTTGCTGGCTGACCTCCCTTCTGGAAGCTGGTTGCTGCTCCGGGCATCTTCACGGGTCTTGGAGCAGAGCAAGGAAAGCATTGGAGAGGGATATTTTTAGATGCTCTTTGTGCTCCGAGAGCAAAAACATGCTGTGGTTTAACGGCCATTAGCTGCTGGGCACGTTTGGAAAGCTGAAATGAGGGCTCAGGATTCAAGGAGATGTTTGACACGGTGGGATGGAACAGTTTTGCAAACATGAAGGCAATTTTTGGGCTGTGAATCACAGAGAAGACCCCAGGAGAAGCCTGCCTGCAGGATTCCCAGATCCAGGCAATCCAGCCTGTGTAGCTGCCATGTGGACAATCAGCAGGGCCAAGGTGGCTGATCCCCTGAGTGGGTGCATTTCCATTGCTTGTGGGGTGATGTTTGCTCCGATGGCTGCCGAGGAGGCGTGGGAAGAGAACAGAAGAGAGGTAATGTGGCACCACGCTGGGATCAGAGCTGGCTGAGGGATGAGATAACAGGGACAGTGCTGTCCCTCCACTCTCTCTTCAGTTGTCTTGTCCCCCCCACCCTCCACAGCCACCTTTTGATGTGGAAGCTTAAAATTTAAGGGCTTTCAGGCAATGCCATCAGAGGGACCAAAGGCTCCAAGGACCCCCAGGATTCAGGCCTGGGAAGCTGAGTGGGTGACTCAGGGAGGAAGGGCAGGGAATGGTGGTGTTGGTTGCAGTGGGCAGGCAGGAAGCAGGCAGCTGCCTATCCCAGAGATCCAGATGGGCTGCCCATATCTCAGCTCACGCTGCCTTGGTGGGGTCACACAGGATGGAGACAGGAGCTGGAATGTGGTCAGGAGGGGACAGAGGATGCAGAACCCAGACTCTGGGTATGCCATGAGTATCCAGACCACAGCCATGCCCACATCACCCTGGCTTGGTGTGATGCTTCGACCCGTGTGGGAACCATTCCCGCTGGGCAGGATGGGCACAGCCAGCCTGCTTGGAAGGGAGAGCTCAGCTGTGTGAGTGGATTTATGCCTGCCATGCTGGCTACTCTGGAGCAGATAAAGCTCTCATGTCTTTTTTGGGTCACCTACGAGGGGCTGCGTGGGACGGGGCTTGTGGTCTGACCACTGAAGTGCTAACGGGATTCCCAGCTGGATGAGGACTGGGAAGCCCAGAGAGTTGCTGAAGGTGAGGTTGTAGAAGCAGGACAGAGACGGGGAGAACACAATCCCTGATGAGAGATTAGGAAGAGAAACACTAAGAGAAACTGGGATAACTTAGCTGCAGATCCAGGAGAGACCCTTCCTCATCCTGGTTCACCCCACAGAGGCCAGGATTTGTCCCCAGGCAGGTTGCTGTGCCATCCTGTGCCCCCCAGCTTGTGGAAATGCTTTGACACCTGAGGCTGTGGGAAAATGGGAATCTTCCCTTGAAGTGGGGAATGCTGAGCAGCCCGAGCTCGTTTTGTCCAGCACAGCCGGAGTCTGGAAAGAGGGTGGGAAGCTGGGAGGGGGTTGGGATGCAGCAATGCATAGGGTGGGTGGGAATGCCTGGGAGGAGAAAGAGCAATTTATTGTGCAGGACAGTGTGCGTGGGCACAAGGAAAATAAGAATAAGTTCACCATGACTGCATCCCCTCAGGGCTCTGCAGGAACTCAGACCTGCCAGTTCCCCCTCTCCAAAGAAACAAGGGCAAGGAGTAAACTGCCTTTGAGGTTTACTTTTAGAAGTCTTCGTCAACAAGGACTCACGTGATGTGGCAGCTTGTTGGTCCAGCATTTGGAGTCCTTTCCTCTCCTGTGGCTTCAGCAATCCATGGCAGCAGCCTGTGGTGTTTTCCTGCCATAGATAGTACCTCTCAGGGCCTGTGTCCCTGCCAGGACAGCAGACAGATGGGTGGCACCTATGACGTGGTGACCTCATGAAGCCATGGTGATGGAGGAGGCCCTTCAGAGGTGACTTGGCCACCTGTGCAGAGGGACAGGAGCCTTCAGCATGGCACCACTGACAGCCTGGAGGGGTTGTGAGGTGCCTCATGGCAATATGAAAGTGTTGTGGGATAATTCCCATGAAGGAATGTGTGTATAGATCAGTGCTCAGTTCAGCAGAGAGGAGTGGGAGGGATTTCAAGGGTTGTGTGCACTCCTCAAGGTCTGGGTGGAGAACTGGCAGGTGGGTGAAGGACAGAGAAGAACAGACATAATATGCAGTAGCAAAGGAGGGCTGGGGTGAAACCTTCCAGAGTGAGGATAATGCAGTGAAGATGAAGGTTGTGGGACCACTATGCCTGGAGATTTCAAATGGCATAGCCACCCCTTTTTTAGATAGGAGGGAGAGAGAGGAGTCTCCCAGGGCTCTTTTTCTACTGTCTCGGTGCTGTGATCTCAATGTGGGTGTCTGCACCCCTCTCCCTCAGAATATACTGGAGTGTGAATGGTCCTGGTCCTACTGATCCCCACTTCCACTCCGCTCCCTCCCGTCTCCAAGGCTCAGTGCTCTAAAAATCACGGAAAGGAGGGGTGCCAGGGGAATTCGGGGCTGGCACGCGTGCGGGTGAGGCTTATTCACCCCGGAGCGGGCAGCAGCTTGGCAGCGCTGGCTTCCCTGAGCAGCACTCCTGCTCGTCCTGCTGCAGCCGCCGGCATTTCCCTGAGCTCCGCTCCGCACCTTCATCCGCCGAAACCTCTTCGGAGAGATTTTTTTCTGGGATCGGGACAGACGGATGCTCTTGTGGCAGAAAGCGACAGAGAGCGGCAGCCAGAAGCAGCTGGCTCCTTCCCGGGGAAGGCAGGCAGGGAGCCGGGAGCAGGGAGCCGGGAGCCGGAGGATGCTCGCCGTGGTCCCCAGCCGCGGGGATGCGGGGTTGCTAGGAGGCAGGTGAAGGTGAAGGTGAAGGTGAAGAGGAGAGTGCTGCGGAGGACCGCAGGCCCAGGTACCGCCGCAGTGGGGCTGGGGGACAGCCATGGGGGGACCCTCTCTGTGCCGGGAAGCGGAGCCGGCGAGTGGGAATGCGAGCGTTGAGCCCTCGGGAAGGGAGCCGGGAGCGCCCAGGGGAGCCAAGGAGGAGGGAGCCGGCTCGGTTCTGTGGGAGGACGATGCGGGAGCTGCCGGCGGCTCGGCCCTCCGCTCGCCCGGGTGCCGCGGCTCCATCCCCGCCGCTGCCGGTGCCGGTGCCGGTGCCGGTGTCGCTGCCGCTGCCGGCAGAGGCCCTCGGCCGTGAGTACCGAGGGCTGCGGGAGGAGCGGCGCGGCACGGCGCGGGAGTATGCTCAGCCATCCTCCGGCAAGGGCGAGCGCGGGGATGCCGCCCGCCGCAGAGCCCCGGGCAGGCCGGGGCACCGGTGCCCTTGGGAAGCCGCCGGCAAGGGCCGGGGCAGCGCCGCAACCCAGGGCCGGCGGGCCTGCGGGGAAGCTGCCGCCGCCGCTGCCCTTGGGATGCCTCTTGCCGGATGCGTGCGGGGCAGCAGTGTCCTTGGGAGACCGCGCCGAGACACCTCCAGCTTGTCCTCTCCTTCCTGGGGCCCCGCACCACGCTGGACCGTGCGGGGCAAGAGATGAGCCCCAGGCCGCTCACCCCAAACTGGGAGCGCGCTCTTGCCCGACAGGAGGAAGAGGAGGATGGGCACAAGGAGCCTTCTGGGGGTGAGCACTGGGGAGTCTGAGCTGCCTCCCTCCTTCTCCTAGATCCGCATGTCAGACCAGAACAGCACCGACGATGGGGAGTCAGACCCCCAGCACAGCCTGTCTATGGTCTTCCTCCTTGTCCTTGTCTTCTTCATCATGGGACTGGTGGGTTTCCTGATCTGCCATGTCCTGAAGAAGAAGGGTTACCGGTGCCGGACCTTCCGGGACGATCTTGACCCAGATAACAAAGACGTGCTGGCAGAGCTCCAGGACAGTGAGTGCTGGGGCCACAGGGGCTCAGTGGGGGCTCGGGGTCTGCCTTTCATCCAGCATGGACTGGTACTCCTTATACTCACTTCTGGGATGTGGGATGGGGCTGGGAGAGTTACCTGTGACGTGTGGCTGGGTTGGTGAGACCAGCGCAGTGTTCCTTGGGATTGGGAGTGTGTGACCCAGGGATCCCTCTGATCTGCCAGCTCCGCAATCTGATGAAGGCTGGTAGTGACAGGAAGGTGGGAAACGGTGTCTGCCTGTTCCCAAAGGAGCATTACCACCAAAAGGTCATACTGATGGACCTACTGAATTCCCAGTTCCTGAATTAAAATCCACATCCCCAGGCAGGAGCACAAGATGTCCCCTCTGCCCCTTTCGCATTAGGAGGTCTGGCATGGAGCCAGCATGGTGTTGGTTGTGTATTCTAGTCTCTCCTGTGTTCATGCAGGCCAGAGGAATACAAGTATTTCCTTGATTTCCATGCTAGAAGACGACCTTAAAGGGATTTTTTTCCATCACTTCAGGCCACTGTAAATCACTCTTGGGTGGCTGGATTGGGAAGTCACTGCAGCATTGAGTGTGGGTGCAAAGTAGAGCCTGGCCCAAGTCAGCTCTGTCATTTGGTGGTTTCATGAGTCTCTGCTGAAATGGGGAAGACACATTCCTTCAGCTGCTTCCTTAGCTGGAAACAGCCACATGGTGCTACATAACTCCTCCAGCTTCCATGTGTTCTCGGCAGTATTCAGGAAGATCAGCACCTCCTGATGCCATTCCTTGTGCACAGGAGGGGAATGTGGCTCCTCCAGCTCACCCACAGATGCAGCAAGAGCTTCCAGGTGTCCGTGGTTATGCTTCTCTGGCTTTAATGACTTAGGCTGTACATGACAAGGAGACAGTGCCTGAACTTCCAGGATTGGCTTTGCCCTCTGGAGGTACCACAGCCCAGGGAAACAACTCCATGGGCTTCCACTACCGTGGTGGCAGCTTGTGACCATGCTCTTTGGGGCAGCTTCCTGCTAGACCACAGCTCCAAAGAGCTTATAGGAACACCTAACACAGCAGATCGTGCTCAAGGTCCATCCATCCATCCTGGCCTCCTGCCTCCAACAGTGTTTGAAAGCAGGTTGTAATGAATGTTGGGGATGAATTCCACAAGCAGAGCAAACACCAGCCAAGTTCCCCTCTTAAGCTTCTAACAGTGTGCAGCTCTGGGGCTTTCTCCATTATAGATGTTTTTTCTGTGTTTAACAGGCCCCAGTGGGTTTATTTTCTGTGAGCATGTCCTGTTTATCCTTGGAGATTTGAGCATTCTCAGCATCCTGCATCCAAGGGCTCCAGGGCTGGACTGTTCCTCAAAGACCTACCTCTTTTGACTTTTTGGAACTTACTTCTCACTCATTTCTCCAGATGCTCCCCAATTCTGAAGGAGCAACACAACCCCATCCCTGCACACATAGCTGCTGACTCAGCCATTTCCTTTCCAGGATGAGGGATCTGATGTTCCCCAGTGGCTTCCCAGCATGATGAGGGACACAAGGCTTCTCCAGCCTCTCTGTGGACATGACTGCTCCTGGGAGTGAACCATGAGCAGCCTCTGGATCCCAGCCCTCAGTGCCACGTTGTCTCTTTTCAGATGAAGAGGAGGAGCTGAACGAGGACACTGTGGAGAAGATCGTGAGATGCATCATACAAAATGAAGGTGAGCATGTCCATGGGCCAGCCTGGAGATGTGCTGACCACTTTAGCTGACACATTCCTGTTTTCCTCTCTCTTCAGCAAATGCAGAGGCTCTCAAGGAGATGCTGGGGGAAAATGAAGGGGACGTCCCAGTGCCAGTGAGGTGAGGGAAGCCAACAGCAACTTATGGGTTATGCAGACAGGGGAGAAGCAGCCTTTGGGTATCCCTTTTTTCTGGAGACTGCAACCATCCCCTTCCCAGCCATTAGAAAGCATCTTCCCAACAAGAAGTCCTGCTCCTCTGAGGGTCTTGAGGAGTGCTTCACCCCACTGGCAAGGGAAATAGCTCTTCCTCATTCCTGTCCTCAGTGCAGGTCCCTTCCAGAGCTGCTGCTCCCAGGCCTTGCTGCAGTGAGGCTGCACCAGGGCTGGGATGTCTCCTGCAGATAACATGACCTGTCATGTCCTTCTCCTGTTGCAGCCTTTGTCCCCACAGCCAGGATGGGGGCCCACCACATCACCACACGGTGCACCTGGGCTCCACACAGGCCCCCTGCATCCACTGCAGCCGGAGGAAGAGGCACCCACTGCAGCGACAAGGACGGTCCAAGGAGGGCAAAGGCAGGATGCATCCTGGAGAGACCACTGTCTTCTCAGTGGGCAGGTACTTAAATGAGCTTTGCCAGCCATGTCCTGATGGAACAAGCAACACAGGGTCTCCTCAGACCCCTGGTTTCTTTTCCCTACCCTGCCTGCCCTAGGCTGGGCTACCTCTTGCTCTTCTGCATTGAGGTGCCTCAGGAGCAGCTCTGAAGCTGGAAGTCCAGAGGACTCAGGTGGCTCTTGCACCTGGAAATGCCTGTGGTATGTGGCAGGCTGTGATGCACCAGTGGCTTCCCTCCTTCCCTGGGAAGGTGACTCAAGCCTGGGTTTTCCTGCTGAGTCAGTGCTGGGCACAGCCCCAGGTCTGTGTCCTTCAGAGTCTGCTGTCCCAGCTACATGCAAGCAGGGCTCTTGCTGCCCAACTGGGGGTTTTAGGGACCTCATCAGGAGAGGGAGGAGAGGACAACATGTCCCAGGTGCAAGTTACCTCCTACACCATAGAGTGAAAGAATGGCTGTGCTGCTCCAGGTTTGTTGCCTCCAATGGTATCTGTAATTAGATGACACGGCAGGAGTGTAAGAATAGGGAGTGTTCCTGATACTTCCCACAAATACTTCTCCAGTCCCCATCTGGTCTCACCTCAAGGGACTTCCTGAGCATTCTGTGGTGTCTGTGTAGTCAGTAACCTGTAGGACAGTCTAGGCCTGCCCAGGTTGCCCCATTTCCCAGCAGAAAAGCCTAGGAAAATCTTTCAGGGCTCAGCTCCTCACAGCAGTGGTGACTAGGGCAGGGTGACAAGCAACTGCCAGTCCCCAGATGGCCACCCTGGTGAGGCACAAAGCTCTGTCATGCTCGGATCCTGCAGCATTACTTCATTCAGGGCCTTGATGAAGCTGCATGTTGTGGTCCAGAGAGACAGTCCTTTCATGGGAAAGCTAAGCCAGAGTGGGCATGGAATCACAGAATGGTTTGGGTTGGAAGGGACATTAAAGCTCATCTCATTCCACCCCCTGCCATGTGCAGGGACACCTTCCACTATCCCGGGTTGCTCCAAGCCCCATCCAACCTGGCCTTGGACACTTTCAGGGATGGGGCAGCCACAGCTTCTCTGGACAACCTATGCCAGGGCCTGCCCACCCTCACAGGGAAGAATTTCTTCTCAAGATCCCATCTAATCCACCCTCTGGCAGTGGGAAGCCATTCCCCCTTATCCTGTCAGGGATTTTTCCACCATCAGAGCCAGTACCCTCATCAGGGAGGTTTATGGGGATCTGGAGAAGGGGGAGACGTGCCAGATCTCCCCATGCTGAATTCCAGCTCAGATCACATCTTTTGGAGACTGACAGCTCCTGGTGTTTGGTAAGCCAGGTCTCTGCACAGTTGCATATTCATGGCTAATTCATTCCCTGGCTGGTGCCCAGCTCCATCCACTCCTTCATGTCCTTTTTCTGTGCTCTTCTCAGTCTCCTCTCACTCACCTCTGAGTGCCAGAGCAGTTGGTCTTCTTTCCTAAAGGCCCCTTCTCTCAAATCTTGGTTTCTCTCCTTATCCCTGTTAATATCCCATGTCACACACCAGCCTTCTCCACAGGACAGTCATCCCATTTCTCCAAGGCTGTATTTTAAATCCTGAATCCCCTTGCTACAAGGTTCCTCTTGTAAGGGACCTGTGTACCCATGAGGTATAGAACCACCTCCAAAATCTGCTTCTTGTTTCCAAGCTGGCCCTGTCACTTCCAAATCTTGGATGACTTTCCTGGGACTGCCCTTGCTGTGTCTTATTTATGACAAATATCTTGATTACACAAAGTACTTTAACTCAAGACTGGCCCTACATAAAATAGCTTCTTTAACCCACCTCTTGGGTTAAAACCCCACCCTCAGGTTTTGTTATCTTTAATTTCTGTGGGTTTTTTTTTTTGCCTTGGACACAGTGGTTGAGAGTCCAGCCTCTTCCTACATTGACTGGCCCAGGTAGACACAGGGTCATGGCTGAGGGACTGGAAAGGATGAGAACTGTGGAGGTCCACCAAGATCATCTGGGGCTGCAGGATGTGGCATATGAGGAGGCTTTTATAGCCTGGAGAATCATAAAAGGAGGATCTAATAGTTCTCTCTACCAAAAGGGTGGGCAGAGTTTAAATGAGGATGGAACAAGTCTCTTCTCAGACATGCTCTGGGAAGGGCAAGAGGCAATGGCCATAAATTGTAACTAGAGAAATCCAGAAAAGACATAAGGAAAAACTATTTCACCATGAAGTGCAGACCTGGAACAGGGCCCTGAGGAGTAGAATGATCTCCATCTTTGCAGTTTTACAAAACCTGACTGGATGGGGCTCTGGGAAACTGATTGAGGGTGGGAGACAGCCCAGTTTTGAACAGGGGGCTGGACTGGACAGGAGACCTCCTGAAGGTTTTTGCACCTAAATTATTCTGTACTTCTGTGATAATCAGAGTTATACAATCTGTACTCTCATATCATAGAATGATTTACCATTTATCTCATGGCTTTCCCTAAACCAGTTGTTGTCAGTGGCAGAGCTTGTCCACCAGGGCATCTGAATCTGACTGTCCTCAGTGCAATCAGCCACAGTGCATCACATCCTATTGAATCAAAAGCCTTAGTGATGCTGACAAGGCAGGCAGCCAGTGTTCTCTGCCTTTCCCTCACCAGCCAGAGTTTGGGTACACTACCTCTTGTGTCCTCTCCAGTCCAAGCCCTTCCTGCTCTTTGAATCCATTCCTGGCTCTCCCAGGCTGACACTGCTCAATGGCATTGCCAAGAAATGATCCTGACACTTGTGTGTCCTCTCAGTCCCTCTTTGGGACCAGAACATTCTTTGGTCTTGCCAAATTGCATCACTGGTATCTTGTCTCCAAGCAGCCAGACCGACCTGCAAGGTCACATTTGCTGCTGCTTAGCCTGACCTGAGTAGACCTGTGGGTACCTTGTCTGGAGCATTTTTCTTCTTGACTCTTCCAGTCCTGAGCAGCATATCGGACCATTCTGATGGGTCTGTGCTGTCCATAGACTAGTCCCCAGCCTGTTGGGGGTCTCCTCCATCTCTGTCATCTCACCTGGCATCTGTTCTTATCTCTCAGACCTCTCTGCTTCTTCCTTCAGAACAGCTGTGCTGCCATGCACTTAACCCTAGGGTCTTGCTCTTCTTTCAGCCCCAGCAGTGCTTGAACTTTGCTGCTGGAGTTGTGTCTTGCCCTGGTGCTGACTCGCAGCTGAACTCAGCAGATCCAGGGCCGTCAGCAGCTTCTCCACATGTAATCCAACTGCAGGAAGAGCGGGTGTGGGTGAGTCATGGGCTGCAGGAGGTCTCTGTGGTGGGATTGGCGTGCTCTGACTGGTGGACACCAGCTCACCATGGAAGAGATTTCCTGTCTGCTGGTCCAGCAGTGGCTGGCAGTGCTTGTGAGGAGGAGTCACGATGTGAGTCAAAACCAGCTCGGTCACAATTCAGTTTAGGTTTTGCCTACATTTTACCCCTCACAAGCTGAGGGAGTTGCAGTTGTTCAACCTAGAGAAGAGAAGGCTCTGGGGAGACCTTAGAGCCACTTCCAATGCCTAAAGGGGCTCTAAGAGAACTGGAGAGGAACTTTGGATAAGGACGTGGAGTGATAGGACAAGAGGGAATGGCTTCCCATGGCCAGAGGACAGGGTGAGATGGGATATTGGGAAGGAATTCTTGGCTGTGGGGGTGGGCAGGCCCTGGCACAGGTTGCCCAGAGAAACTGAGTCTGTCCCTGGATCCCTGGAAGTGTTCAAGGCCAGGCAGGACAGGGCTTGGAGCAACCTGGTGTAGTGGAAGGTGTTCCTACCCATGTCAGGGAGTGGAACAAGATGAGCTTTGAGGACCCTTTAAACCCAAACCATTCTATGATCCCTAACTTCCCTTTTCTCCCCATGTGCAATATTGCATCACTTCTGCTTATAAGTACACCCTTTGGGGGTGTCAGACCAGCTTCTGCAGCTGTTCTCCTGCTCATCTGGCATCTCTGAGCTGTTACCTGCTCATGGGGGAACCTTGGTGTACCACCCAGGTACCACCTGTCACTCCAGGGGATGGTGCAAAATGTGCTCTGGCAAATTTTAGCTGAACAACTCCTTCTGCCTTGGATCCCTGTACCCAAACAACTACCAAACCCCATCCTGGCCTTTGCTTGATGCACACTGTTGTCCAGGTTGTGTTTCAAAGGATTCCCAACTGCTGTGAACCATCTTGCCACCTGGAGGACAAGCAGGCAGGGTCTGCACCAGCCAACATCTGGATTGGACTTTCCATCCTTCTCTTTCTACTTGTTTTGCTAAAAATGCAGTGAAAAATGCGGTTAAGTCAGTGGGGGCATGGCTAGAGCAGGGGTGGGGTGGGGAGGAATGGGTCTGGAAGGCTGAAGATCATGGCACAGAGGAGATCCAAGCCTGGAGGTACAGTAGGCAAGATGGGAATGCAGCTGTGGGAGAGGAGGGAAAGGATTTTCATAGAATCACAGAATCGATTGGGTTGGAAAAGACCTCTGAGATCATCAAGTCCAACCCTTGGTCCAACTCCAG
>JAWWEV010000029.1:2258492-2320711 GCA_035583235.1 Hafferia zeledoni | reverse complement strand
GTGCCCCCTTGTCCTATTGCTGAGTGCCTGGGAGAAGAGACGAACACCCACCTGGCTATAACTTCCCTTTCCTTTTGATCTGTCCTGCCCCCATTCCAGGTTTCGTGTCACACACATTGGGAAGAAACCCACTCTCCACGAGCAGCAAGACGGTCCCCTGCCCGATGGCAGCCGGGAGTTTAGCACGGAGGAGCTGGAGCACAGCAGTGACCGGCTCCAGCGGGAGCGGGCCCTCAATGGGACTGTCCCCACGGGGGGCCTGCAGAACGGAGACATCCAGAGTGGCAAAGGTGGCGAGCAGAGCCTCTCCACCACCCCAGCCCTGAACACACCTGCCAGCTCCGGCACTCGCGACAGCCGACGGGCGGGCACGGGGGCCGGCAGGGTAGGCCCGCTGCAGGATGCTGGCACTGCTCCTGGGAGCATGAGCCGCCAGAGGAGGCTCCTGAGCCATCCGGGGATGGGAGGGTCGAGTCCCAGCATCCCGGGGGAGCTGGCGCGAGAAGGAGCCAGCATCTGCCTGGAGGAGATTGGACTGGGGTCAGCAGATGAAGTGTCAGATATTCACGGGAGCCTGAGCCTGCAAGAACAGGTTGAGGAGTTGGGAAGAGATGACAGCAGCAGGAAACAGCCTGACGTGGAGGACGAGGAGCAGCAGGTATGTTCCTCCTCTTCCTTGTCCCTGTCTGGTTCCCTGGGCTGGAGGGGGATTGCTTTTTCCCACCCGTTTTCCAGTGCCTGGGCCCTGTAGGGTCACCATAACAGGTCCCACCTGTGCTTCACGGCGAATTGAAGATGCTGCGGACTCAACTGCCTCCTAAGCAAGGGAGGTTTTCCTTTGTGGTTGAGCTCTCGGGGGATGTCCCTTGGAATCTTGACTTTGCAGAGCTCCACTGCTGCACATAGTCTCCCCAAAAACCCAGCCTCAGTGGGGCTCAGTGTGGCCAGCAATGAATAGGCAGGGACAGATATCTCTAGGAGCCTTTCTTGCCCTGAAGTCTAGGGAATTGTGAAGCCAAATGGTCATTTCTTGGTTGTTTTTCCCTGGTCCAGAGGAGCTGTGTTCAGAGGAGAGCTCTCTCCTCTGGAGCTCCCAGAACCCTGGTATCTCCCAACCTTCCCACCCAACCACCTGGCTGGAGGAACCAGAGAGCTCCAGGATTATGACATGGTTTGCTTGGCCATTGGTGGCCCCCAGTCTGGGGGATTTGCTCCCTGAAACTGTCTCTGGGATCTTACCACTAAACAAATGAGGCTGGTGGCTGTGGGAGCAGACCCAGACCCAGTAGACACCCAGAATTTCACTCACACACTCACATGCACATACGTGGTTCCTCAGTTGGGGTAAGATGATTTTCATGGAAGGGGGCTGGGGAAACACCCCCGTGTGATGTCAGCAACCCCAAGAACTGGCCTTGACTCGCCCCACAAAACCAGCATGAGGGCACACCTCGCAGAGCCCTTGGAATAAAAATGAAACCAAACCCCTGAGTAAAATTCCTGGCATGTTTCAAAGCCAGGGAGATCCCCTGGGGCTGGCTCTGCTGGAGCTCCACTGGCATGGCACATGCCAGCAGCTCTTGGCATGGGCTGGGATGGGGCAGGACTGGGAGAGCCCTGGGAAAAGTGCGTGGCTGGATGCTGGCTAAGCAAAAAGCAGAATCCCACTGTTTACTGTTTCCCTCTTTGCTTTCTGGTGGCCAGGCTGGGAGGTTTGAGCTGTTTCATAGAGAAGGGCAGCCCAAGGCAGCCTGGCAGGACAGAGCTGATGGGCTGCAGCCCTTCTCCAGAGACCTGGAGAGGTGGTGACAGGTCCTCCCATGACCCACTATGCCTTCAGTGATGGCTGTGGTCCATTTGATCACTGGGGAAGCAGTTACATGCAGGGTAATGCCAGGGACATAATGATGTCTGTCCCCTCTGTGGCTCCAGGCTCCTGCCTTGGACCCTGCATGTGGTGTTGAGGTGCTCCAGGATATGGAGTTCCAGGAGAACAGTGATTGGACCTTCTTGGGATATTTGTCACCAAGCCTTGGCACCATCTCTGCCATCCCCTCAGTCCCAGTCAGGGCCACCACAAGGGTTCTTGGCTGCTGCTCATCATGCCCTGCAGGTGATGGGGACAGGCAGAGCTAGTGTGTGGGCTGTAATCACTCCTGAAGACTCAGTGGGTTCTGCCCAGTGGCCCAAAGGTCACTGCTGTGGCCAAGGGAGACCTGGCCCTCACCCCAGCATCCTGCTCCCACTGATATCCCTCCTCATCCACATCCCTCCTCCATTCCACAGGAGCCCAGCCCCGCGGAAAAGGACCGAAGATCGACAGTGTGACGTGAGTGCTTTGTCCCCTGTCCCTGGGGCAATGTCTGGGGAAGGGTGGGAGGACATGGCAGTGTCCCTGCCCTGGTGGGTAACACTCTGGTGATGGAGCTGGAGAGAGGGTGAACCCTTTCTCCAGGGGGGTAGGCTCCCAATATACCAGATCCTGCACAGGATGGACCACAAGCCTATCCACAGGCAGAGATGCCGGTGGGCAGACACAGGTCTGGGACACCCCATTTGTGGGTGGATCGGGGGGTGCCATGCTGTTGGGGACAAGCTCTATCCTGCCCTTCTCCCCACAGCTCCTCTCCACTCCCGGCTGGAGCGTGGACAGGAGGTGCGCAGCCCCCGGCCCCCCCGCCGGGCAGGGGGCTCTGCCGTGGGGCAGCTGTGGGGCAGCCGGCCCCGGCCCCGGGTGGGCAGCTACGCGCTTGGCATGGCCGGAGCGATGCGCTGGCGTTACCGACAACCGCGCTCGGCGCCAGACCTCATCCCATTGGCAATAGGTACCCGAGTCCCACCCACCGCACCTGCCCCGGAGACCCCCCTGGGGGGCTGTCGGGCAAGGCAGGGGCAGGACAGCACCCAGTCCCCGCCGCGCACCCAGCCCCTGCAGCCCCCCCAGCTCCGGGGGAAGGATCAGAGAGGGGGCTGCAGCGAAGGGTGGGGATGGAGGCAGCAGCTCGAGCCCCCCCCAGGCGAGGGGCAGCACGCCCCCACCCACCCGGCACGTTCACTGCAGAGCACAGCCCCCCCCGGGCACCCCTGCCACGCAGAGCGGGCACAGGCACAAATCAGTCACCGGCGAGAGACCCTGCCGGTCCCCGGGAGATGCTGGCGGAGACAGGAGCTTCCAGCCCCATCCCGGCATAGGAGGGGCCAGAGCCTGGGCCGGGGCAGGATCACCCCCCGGCCAGGCCAGCGGGCAGCCCTGGTGCCCGTGCGAGCTTTGGTGTGTAATTGCACTGTACATAGACGAGCTACAACCATTAAAGCTGCTGAACCCCTGGCCAGAGACAACTGGATTTATTCGGAACAGCCCCCCCACCCCCCACTCCTGCCTGTGGGGGGTTGGCAGGGTCCAAGGATGAGCCCCTCCAGGAACGAGGGCTGTGCTGAGGGTGCACGGGTGATGCCAGGCAGAAAGGGCAGAGGCAAGAGGTGGGGCCTGGCTGTGGCACAGAGCACCCCAAAAAAGGGGTAGCCAGGGTTCCTGGTGCTGTTCTGGGATGCAGGAACACTATGCAAGCGGCACTGGGCAGGATGTAGCCCCTGGAGAGACCAGCTCGGGGCATGGGGCAGTGCCAGGGACAGCAGCCTGTGGTGGTTTGCTCAGGCAAAGCTTTTTGTGGGGCTGAGAGGGTCAAGGGGAACCCTCAGGGTCAGCTGAAGTGCAGCTCGTGGTCAGGCTCGGAGGCTCTGCCGGGCGGTGGGGGAGGTGCACGGAGCTGAGGAGAGAGGAGAGGAGAAGCAGTGCCAACATGCTGTGGCCACTTGTCCCCCTTGAGACCCCCCAAACACACAGATGGCACCATCCCCCCGTAATGGGAGGGCTGGGGGCAGGTTTGGGAAGCTCAGCATCGCTGTGACGGGGCTTACCGGCCGGAGTCGAGTGGCTGCCAGGTCTGGAGAGCTCTGCCCGCTGCCTGTGCCATCCTGCCGGCAACCTGGAAGGGACCAGCAGCTCAGCCTGGCTTTCTGGGCACCCCCTGCCCTCTCCCAGAGGCCCCCTCCCCCAGCACTCACCTCCCAGTGATGTCTCAGGAGCAGGGCTGGGGGCCAGGCTGGCCCCAGGTATGAGGCCAGGAGGGGAGAAGGGTGGAGGAGACGGTGATGGCAGCTCCTGGGAAGACAATCAAGAGGGATGGGAACAACAGGAAGGGGGTCTTTTGCTGCTGCAGTCACAATGGATGGGGGATGCCCCACACTGAGGGGACACTGACTCTCCCACCACTGACCTGCCCAGCTGTCTCCCGGGCCCCAGTGAGCTCCTCCACCACCAAGGAGGGGAAGACGCCGATGCGGCCGTCGAAGTCGCCGGTCCAGAAGCCGTCATCCACCTCGCCGGCCGCACGGGGCAGCACACGGATGATGGCCCCTTCGGGGAAGCTCAGCTCCTCGGGGCTCTGCCCCTCGTAGTCGTACAGGGCTCGCACCAGCCAGGCTGTGGGGGTGATGGGGAGGGTGCTCAGCACCTTCTAGGGTCCATCACCCTCCCCAGGGTAGGGGCGATGCTCCAGCACCTACCTCCAGGCTCCAGCACCAGTTCTGCAGCCATGATGCTGGAGAGTTGGCGGTGCAATGCAGAGGGTCCTGGGGGGCCAAGCCCGGCCCCTGCCTCACACCCCAGGGACAGCAGGTACTTTTCTGGGACATAGCCGACCTGGCCTGCCTTGTTCCGAGCCTGAGGGGGCAGAAACCATGTGAACATCCCAGCCCATAAACAGGGAACAGCCTGGGAGCCCTCAAAAGGTGTCCCCCAGCTGAGAGGGCTCAGCCTGCTCCCACCTTCACCCACTCCTCTGCGTCCCCATCCTCGATGACCTCCAGCTCCTCGCCCTGAGTAATGGACAGCTCATCCGCCTGGCAGCCCTGCAGGGCACAGAGACAAAGTGGCAGGGACACTGAGATGCCATCCCTGGGCAAGCAGGGTGAGGGACAGGCAGCTGGGGCAATACCTGGTACCCAAAGATCACCCGGCAGGTGTAGGGGTAGGTGCGAGCAGCAGGACCAGGCTCATCATCTCCATCTGGCTCATCACTGTCCTCGTAGTCATCGAACTCGGCTAGATCCAGCCCCGTGGGTGTCTCCTCACCTGTCCCCACCATGGCCCCAGCCAGCCAGTTGTCCACATCCAGCCCTGCTGCCCGCAGCAGCGCCAGGCGTGCCTCAGCCTTCACTCGGCTGACCTGGGGACACCCCCAGTGTCAGGGTCTAAGGCGACACTTATGGAGTGGTGGGACAGCCCAGTCCCAACTCCATCGCCCCCGTCACCAGTCTGATGGTCACAGTGGCAGAGCATCCCCAGTGACACATCCCCAGTGCAGCATCCCAGCCACCATACCTCTCCATCCCTGTGTTCTCCATCCTGGGGTGACAGACCCATCTGGGAGACCCACCTCTGACTTCCGGATGTTTTCCCTCGCTTCTTCCATCTGCCGCTCCACGGCAGCCACTTCGCTCTCTGGCACCTGCTGCCTCCTGGCCTCCAGCCGCTGCAGCACCTGGCAGGGCAGAGGTGGGAGCTGGTGAGAGGCTGGAAAAGCCCCTCCTTGAGGCCCCCATCCTGTTCCATGGGGCAGGAGAATTCCCACCTCCTCGCTGTGTGCCTTGTTTTTGCGGTCTCGAGCCACGCGTGTGGCCCAGCGCCGAGCCTCCTTCTCCAGGCTGGCCCCGTCATCCTCTGGAGGCAGCAGGCACACCTGGGCAAGGACATGGGGGTGAGAAGAGCTTGGCTGTGCAGAGCCCACATTGCTGTAATGTGCGTGTGCCCCCCACCTACCTCCTCCACCCCGGTGAGCTGGAAGCGCTGCTCAGGGGCCAGAGAGAAGGCAGGGTGGTCCTGCAGGAAGAGGAGGAGGTCCTGCTCCCGGCACACCTGCAGCAGGGGAGCAGTGTGGGGTCAGGGGGCTCACCTGTCCCCTCCTGTCCTACCCAGCTCCTGGGACAGTGACGTTACCCGCGCAGATGCCTCCGCAACACCCTGGAACCAGTCCCGTGTGGCCCGGCAGGTCTCCACCTCTGTCCGGCTGGCACCTGACAAGTGCTCCCGGAGCCGCTCGTAGAGGTCTCCATCCAGTGCCTGGGGGAAAGCCACTGGGATTCCCCCCCTAGCACTGCCTGCACCCCTCCTGGGGTATTCCTGACCCCCCAGGGCAGCCAACGCTGTGCAGGTGGGACCTTCCCTCCTTCCCCTCCTCACAGCAGCACTGGGAAGATGGTCCTGGTGGGACGCTGGGGAGGAGGCACGGGGTGGTCTGGGCAACTCTTACCTGCATGGCCGCGGGCAGCTCCACACGCTGGTAATGCTCCAGGTGGGCAGTGGCAGAGACCAGAGCGAAGCTGTACTCGTTCTGCACCCCCGCCAGCTGCCTTGAGTGCTCAGCCAGCCGTGCTGAGAACTGCGGGGATGGGGAGAGCAGCACTTGGTAATGGCATAGGGGCCACCACCCCATGACCCCTGCGCCTGGGCACCCCGCCAGCCCCCTGCAGAGCTGACCTTGGCACTGAGCTTTTGCAGACTGGCCTTGGTGTGAAATATCCGCCGGTCACTCTTACGGAGGCTGGGGAGGATGGGAGAGGGGTGTCAGACCACGTCACAGCCACAGAAGCCCCCCTGTTGTCCACCCACCGCTCACCGAGCCTCCACATCAGCTGCCTTGTCCTTGGCCACCTCGCTGCTCCGCTGGAGGTGGGTGAACTGCTTCTTTGCCTTGTCCAGCTCCTTCACTGACTCCAGCAGCTCTGCCTGTGCCTTCTGCAGTTGCTCCATGCCCTGCAGGGAGCGTCAGCCGGGGAGGGGACAGTTGTCCCCATCACCCCAGCACCAGAGACATGTCCTTGCCCTGGTACCTTCTTGAGCATCCTGTCCTTGGAGAGGCGGGCAGTGCGGGCGGCATCGATGGCCAGGGCACGGTAGCTCTCTGAGGCAGTGACACGGACCTGCCCAGCGTGCGCTGTCCCCTCGATGATGCCCTTCCAGACAGCGGCCACACTCCTGCAGGCATGGGGTTAACGTAGGGCAGGGTACTCCCTGCCCCCTGCCAGCTTTTGGGGATGCCTAGACAGACACACAGCACCCCCAGCCCTGGTGGACCCCTCTGAGTCAGGCACCACATCCTTGGGGACATCCCACCAGGGGCTGCATCTCTGGGATGTCATCTGGTTGACACTAGGCATCTCCCAGCTGGAGACGGGCATAGATGGGCATAGCCAGTCCCAGTCCCTTGTCCCCATCCCTGTCCCCAGCCCACCTCGAGTCACTGGCCTCGCCACGGCCCCGGTGCCAATCTCTCTTCATGAACTGGCTTGCCAGCCTTTGCAGTGCCTGTGGACAGACCCAGCATCACCAGCACTCCCTAACCCTGCTGAGCACTCCAGCACCCCACTGTCCTGCTCTGGGCTTGAAACTGGGGTCCCCCACACTGGCTGCCCACATCATGAGCCCATGGACACACACACGTTTCCCAGAACAGGGACACACAGCCCTGCAGTGGCTCGGTGTCAGCAGGGATCCCATCATGCTCCCCAGGAGAAAACCTTGGGGAGCAGCCACCACCAGAAGACCACCCTGCTGTGGCTTTTGGGACAGAGGTTCTGCAAGGGGACGCCAGGGAGGGACAGTGACTACAGACACAGAGCAGAGAAGCCCCCAGCAAAGCCAAGCACAGAGAGACCCCAACCCTAGGGGGACAGTCCCCTCCAGCCTCAGGGGTGAGGGGGTAGGGTGGCACTGTGCCTGGCTGCAGGAAGTGGGGACATAATTCTGCTGTGATATGTCCCCAAGGGATGCTGTGGGGACAACTCACAGCAAAACCAAGCTCTGACATTTCAGAGCAGCGCCCTGCGATGACCCAGCAGACAGCAGAGCCCAGCAATTTTTTTACCCCTCTAAGGTTTTCCCTCCAGGCTCCCAAAACACATGAGGCTGGGGCCATGCTGTGCTCAGCAAAGCCCCTCAGCAGGTGCCTGAACATGGTCAGGGTACCCCCAGAAAGGGAGATGCTGAGTCCATCTGCCACCACCCTTTGGGGCCAGCTCGGGGCTGCCAAGTTCCAATAATTTCTGAGGTTGCCCACTGCCTATGTGGGGCTGTGCCCAGCCCTGGACACCCCACACAGGCAGGATGGGACCTGGGGCTCCCCAGGACATCAGTCTTGGATCAGGCAGCACCTCCTCCTTACCTGCCCATACTCCCTGTCGATGGCAGCCCTCTGCTTGCTGTAGGACCTGGGGGAGAGGGGACACGGGGCAGGCAAGAATACAGAGATGGGCAGGGACATGTCACCCTGTCACCCCCCCTGCCACCATCCCCCTGACATCACCCCCTGCCACCACCCCGCACTGGGATGTCCCCATCAGGCCACCCCAGCAAGTGATGGAGCCCATGACCTCAAGGTGACAGGCTCAAGGTGAGCCATGCCTGGTCCCTGTCCCATCCACGGAATGAGCTGCCTGGTGTCAGCTCAGAGACACAAACACACACACACACACGTGATGAGCTGCCCAGTCTCAGCTCAGGGACACACACACTGGTGGGATGAGCTGCCCGCTCTCAGCTCCACGGGGAGTGTCACACACACACATGGGGCCATACCTGATGTCCTCCAGCAGCTCGGCGTCCCGCTGCTGTTTGCTCTGCAGGCCCGAGAGCTGCTCCAGGACGTGGACCCGCAGCTCCTGGGTGAGCTTCACCTGCGGGACGGCCCCGCTCAGTCCCGGCCGCGATGGGGTTTGGGAATGGGGTGCGGGGATGGGGTGGGTGCGGGGATACGGTGCGGAGATGGGGTGCGGATATGGGGTGAGGGAATGGGGTGCGGATATGGGGTGCGGGATGGGGTGAGGGAATGGGGTGTGGGGATGGGGTGAGGAGATGGGGTGCGCATATGGGGTGCGGGGATGCGCTTCCCCCCTGGCACGGGTACCAGCCCCCACTGCTCCCCACCGGGTGCCCCCCAGCTGCGGCCCCGCCTCCCCAGTCCCGGTGAGGGTCCGCCCCGGGAGCGAGTCCCGGTCGCGGCTGCAGGACCCGGTCCCAATCGCCCGTCCCGTGACCTGGCCCAGCCCTGCGCTCACTTTGCGTGGCGGCGGCTGCATCGCTGCGTTCCCTCAGTGCCGTCCTGATCCCGATCCGGTCCCGATCCCGATCCCGGTTCCCGGTCCCCGCCGTCCCGATCGGCGTGTGCGCTGCCCGGAACTGCCGGGGCGGGCTCCGCCGCCGACAGGCCCCGCCCACACTGACCCCGCCCCCACATTAACCACGCCCCTCCAGGGGACCCGCCCCCAACCCGCCCCTTTACCCGCTCAGGCGTTGGGAAAGCCCCGCCCACCGCCCTGGGGAAGCCACGCCCCCCGTAGTGGCTCCAGCGCCGCCTGGCGGCCGGAGCTGCACGTGCAGGGGGAGCGGAGGGACGAGACAAGGGGACATGGACATGCGACAGGGGGACACGGGACAGGGGGACGCGGGACAGGGGGACACGGACATGCGACAGGGGGACACGGGACAGGGGGACACCCGGATATGGAGACATCGGGATATGCGGACACGGACACAGGACATGGGGACACGGGCTATGGGAACACCGGACATGGGGACATGGGGAGACAGGGACATGAGGACACGGGACATGGGGACACGGGGAGGCAGAAGGGCAGGGACGTGGGGGCATGGGGATATGGAGACACAGGGAATTTGGGATGGGGGGACACCAGGGACATGGGGACACTGTGAGACAGAGACATGAGGACACGGGACATGGATACACTGGGAGGCAGAAGGGCAGGGACGTGGGGACACGGGGATGTGGGGACACAGGAGACAGGGATGTGGGGACATGGGGAAACAGGGACATGGGGACAGTGTGAGACAGAGACATGGGGACACGGGACATGGAGACATGAGGGGAGAATGACATAGGGATATGGGTAGCCAGGAGCGCAAGGACACGGGACATGGGGAGATCGGGATATAGGGAGACAGGGACATGGGAACACAGGGACGTGACTCAGGAATATGGGAGGTGGGGACATGGGTACTGGAGAGGCAGGAGGGCAAGGACATGGGACATGGGAATATGAGGGGATGGGGACATGAGGATATGAGGACACAGGAACATGGAGACAGAAGGACATGGGGAGATTGGGACATAGGGACACAAGGAGTCAAGAGGACACGGGCACAGGGATGTGGAGACATCAGAACATGGAAGACAGTGCCATGGGGCCAGGGGGATATGTGAGACAGGGACATGGGGACACAGGAGGGCAGGAGGACAGGGACATGGAGACATGGGGATATGGGAGACAGGGACATGGAGGCATGGGGATATGAGACAAGGACATGGGGACACAGGAGGGCAGGAGGACAGGGACATAGGGACACAGTGATATGGGGATATGACGGGTGCTGGGGCACAGGGCACTGGGAATGCTGGGGACCAAGTCTTTGCACATGAGGGCACAGAGGATCCTGGGATATGGTGGCACATGGGGTGCTAGGGCACTGGTCCTGGGGTGCAGGGACACGTGGGGAAATGGGGCCTCAGCCCCCCAGGCACAGGGACACATGGAGTGCCACATTACATGGAGGATACAGAGCCCCTGGCGTGGCAGGACCCTGCCATGGGGACATGGGCATGGTGTTGAGCAGTGGCATTTGGTGGGGGACACCTGGAATCAGGAAAGATCTCCAGCCAGTCCTTGTCCTGTCTGTCCCCCTCTGTCCCTCTGTCCCTCTGTCCCCCTCCTTTCCCTTTCCTATCCCCTTCAACTTTCACATCTCTGTCCTAGTTTTTCTCTATCTGTGGTTCATGTAGACCTTGTGGCTCACTCCACTGTCCCATTTGTCCTCTCCTTGCTCTTTCCATGACATTTTTGGGGTCAGCTGCACTTCCTGGCTTCCCTGGTGTGTGACAGTGTACAAGGCTGGTCTGGGCTGGAGAAGTGTCACTGGGTCTACTATTCTCCTCCTTGTCCCCTCTGCTGCAGGAGGGAGCTGGGAAAATGGATGAGGGCCACCCAGCTCTCACCTTGGTGACAGGAAGGGGACTGCAGTGAGACAATACAGAGTGGCCCCATCTACAGGGTGACATCAGCTTGTCATCCCCACCATGGTGATGGATCCCTGGGGATGTCTGGTCCTGGCAGGGCTGAGCAGGCAGGGTCCCCTGTGTCCTAGGGGTGCTGCAATGGGGCAGGGGCACACGCCACCAGCTGCCTCCTTCCTGTCCCACATGTGGGTCACAAACAGCTCCATCTTCCCACTGCAGTTCTCCACCGTCTGTCTACAGCTGCCTCTAACCCTAACCCTGCTTCCTCCTCCCCACAGCATGGTCGTGTGACAGCGGTTGGAAATCCCCCCAGTCTCGACTATGTCCTCTGGATGCTCAGTGGTGGTGACAACTGGCAGTCACCTTATGTTCTTGTCTGGCTGTGCACACCACAGGGACATGGGCAGGATGCTGGTGGTGACGTGGTGGAGAAAGAGGAACAGGGCCAGCAGGGAGGGGGCTGATGCTGTTCCCACTGCGGTGACGCACGGAGGGGCCAGCCCTGTCTGTGGCATTTGTGCGGACCCAGCTGGTGCAGAGGCCACTCCGCAGAGATGTCACGGCCGGTGCCACTGCCTGGCTCCACTGCTGCCTGTGTCACCCTCCTGCTCGGCTGTGCCTGGCTTAGCTCTGCAACCCAACCCTCTCCAAGTAAGTTCCTTGGTGTGTCTGGGGGTAATGGGCCACAGGGCAGGGAGAACTTGTTGGGACACCCCAATGTCATGTCCCATCATACTTGGAGGGGATATCTGGGTGTCATGGGGTACTGCTCTTTTGCCTTTCCTTGGTGTCCACGTTGAAAATCTGAGTGAAGACCTGAAAACCAGTCAGCATTTCCCCTTTTGGCAGCAAAATTCAGATTACTGCTCTTGTAACCTGACTTTTGCATCCCCTGGATGTGGAGAGATGGAAGAGGTTATGGGAGACCTGTTGGATGTAACTGAAACCTCCCAGGATGGGGTGTTCTGAGGACCCACCTGGATGGAACTTTTGGAGCTGGGGGTGATGTGCAGGGGAGCAGAGCCTGACTGGGTTTTTTGAGCAAGCCAGAAAAGGGATTTGATCCGGAGTTATTTGTCTGGTGTCCCGGGACCTTCCTGTTCTTTACTTTTGTTCTTCACACACAGTGAAAAGCCTCTGACCACAGGAAGATGGGGAGACATGCCCAGCCATGGAGGGGAGCTGAGCTGGGGAGGAGGAGGCAGGAGCTCCGATGGGAGAACCTCTCCCATCCAGGCATGGATATATCCCAACCCTGTGCTGGTGGGGGTTTCCCATCTGCCTTTTTGATCCATTTGTGCTGGGCTCGGTAGGACAAGGGGTGTCAGCAGAGCTGTGTGTCCCTGCAGCAGTGCGTGGGAGCAGAACCCATTGGGGCTGTGGGCACAGCGCCCAGCTGGGCTGGCACCACCGCCGTGGTGGATGGCACAGGATGCAGCACAGCTCTGCATGGGGAGGAGAGGAGGATGTTTGGGACTCCCATGTCGGAGCTGCCTCTGCCATGGAGCAGGAAGACACAGCTCCTGTATTTGCTGGTGGCTCTGCAGGGAGGGGTGACAGCTCCTGCATGAGAAGGGGCAATGGGAGGGAGCTCCTGGCAGAGCCTGATGCCTTTTGTCCTCCGTAGTGCCTGTCAAAGGGCGAGCCTTCATCCGCCTCACACCCCAGGAGAAAAACGTGTGCCTTGGCTCCTCCGAGGAAGATTTTCTCAACAGCACCATCAGCACCCGCCTCCTCCCTGCCCTCTACTCCGTGGTCCTGCTCGTGGGGCTGCCAGCCAATGCTCTGGCCTGCTGGGTCCTGGCCACCAACTTCAGGAGGTGTTCCAGCACCCTCTTCCTGCTCAACCTGGCTGGTGCCGACCTTCTCTTTGTCCTGCTGCTGCCCTTCAAGATCTCCTACCACCTCTTGGGCAACCACTGGCTCTTTGGGGACTACCTGTGCCGCACCATGGTGGCCTTCTTCTATGGGAACATGTACAGCTCCATACTCTTCCTCACCTGCATCGGCCTGGAGCGTTACATCTCTGTGGCACACCCATTCCTGTGGAAGGGCTCCAGCTGGACCAGGGGCAAGGTGGGCATTTGTGTGGGCATCTGGCTGGTGGTGGGGCTGGGCATGAGCCCTCTGGTTTTGCACTCCCAGACACAAAATATCTCGAACCTAAACATTACAACATGCCACGATGTCCTAGAAAAGGAAACACAGAAGTTCTTCAGCTACTATTTCCTCTCCCTGGTGGGGCTGGGCTTTGGTTTGCCCTTTGTACTCATGACCATCTCCTACAGTTGCATCCTTGTGCGGCTGCTGGCCAAGGGAAAATGCTATGGGCAGGTGGTGCATGTCCTGGCCCTGGTCCTCCTGGTCTTCATCCTCTGCTTCACCCCCAGCAATGTGCTGCTCTTCATCCACTACATGCTGGAGCCCACAGGGTGCCACAATGTCACCTACTTCTGGTATGCCCTGGCCCTGGTGCTCAGTGCCTTCAACAACTGTTTTGACCCTTTCATCTACTTCTACATCTCCCAAGATTTTCGGGGCTGGGTCCGGGATGCAGGAGGCCGCTGCCTGCAGGGGCTTGAGGCTTCACTGGGGAGGTCCACAGAGAAGACAGCCTTACCCCTGAGGTCCAGTGAGCAGAGCCAGCCATAAGCAGGGCCAGATGGTGCCAGACTGTGTCCCCCTTCCTGGGAAGGGGGATCCTGGAGTGTGGTGCTCCAAACAAAGGGCTGTGCCATCCCAGACTTGGGCAGAAAATTCCGTCTGGATCTGAGGTTCACTAAGACTTTGCTCCAGTTTTGCAGTTCCTTCAAACCCCCAGCTGGGTGCCTGCTGCTGCCTGGCACCCTGATCTCCTTGCCTGCCACACCTTGGCATTCCCCACCATTCCTTCTGCAGTGACCAAACCCTCCAGAGTACAAATAAACCTTTATTTCTTCCAGTTGGTGGCAGGAACAGGTAGAAACCCCCTCAGTGAACAGGGGCCAGATGATGGGTTGAGCACACACGGCCAGCCCTGCTGCTGTTGTCCCCCCCCACCAAAATATGCCACAATAGATACAAGGAAAGGGGAAGGTGACTTGGGTGTCCTGACCCTGTCCCATGGCCCAGTGCTGGAGAGGGGACATGCTGTGTCCCCCCATGCTGGCAGGCACCATGTGGCCCCCTGCCTGACATGGTGCCATGCTGCCAAAACATGCAGGCACCACATTTCCACTTTTATTTTCCCTTTTACTTGCTTCCCTCGGTGCTGGGCTCTGTGACAGATGTGCCACTCATGAGTGAGAGAGCACATGTGGCAGCATCCCCAGCCCTCCCAGGAGGGGGTACCACGGCTCAGCATCCTGATCCCCACTAGTCCCTGGTTTGCCACCAGTCCCTGATCCTTGCCTGTCTCCAGTGTAAGGAGGAGGAAAGTGTGGATTCCATGATGTGGGAGCGTGGGGGACCCATCATTGCTGCCACTGGGCATGACTTGACCCACAGGTCCAGTGGCTGCCCCTTTGGCACCGCAGGTCACGGGTCATGTCACTGGCTGGCCTGGCCCTGGTGTTTGGCCATCGCTCTTTCTGAGGATGACGCTGCTGAGCTCCTGCATGAGTTTGTCATTGATGGGCAAGGGAGGCTGCAAGCTCCTCTTCCTGGGCAGCTCCAGGGAGCTCTCTGCACTGGGACTGCTCCCTGGTGTGGCTGCCTGCTCCCAGTCCCTGCCCAGTGCCAGGGAAGGCTCCATGTTCCTCTCCAGAGAGGCCGTTTTAGTGGGTCTGTGCCCCTGGGGTGGAGCTTTGCTGCTCTCCAGGTTCAAACCCCTTTCAAGGGACACGGCTTTGGTGACGGAGAGATCTGTCACCCTCTGGGCTGGGCTGGCAGGCAGTGAGGAGCGCAGTGTTGTGGCTGGGGGCTGCTCAGGGAACGGGGCTGGTTTCTTGGACCTGTCCACGGGGGGTAGAGCCGACAGGTCTGCCAGCAACCCCTGCCCCAGATCCAGTGCATTCAGCTCGGGGAAGTTCCCCACCTCCTCGTAGACAGGATCAGAGTCCACCTCCTTCTCCTGCTGCTCCTCCAGGGAGTCCTGGTGAATCTTCATGGGCTGGGGAGGGCAGGGGATCAGGGTGAGGTGCACTATCTGCACTGCTCAGCTGGACCCCTCCATCTCCCCTCACCTTGCACTCCCTGCACTTGGGCACTGCCCAGAAAGCTTTGCCCCTCACCATGGGGCCGATGCCCAAAAGGACCTACCCTCCACCAGGTCTCTTGGCTCAGGCACTGCTGCCCTTTCCTCCCCATCACTGACAGATGGGGAGCATTTTGGTCCATGCCACCAGCCCAGCACCTCTTGGCAGAGGGGGCCTGGGGTGGGGAGGACAGATGGATTCCCAATAGAGCACAAAGCCAGGTGAGGTCCAGCCAGGTGGCTCCTGTGGCAATAACCTGAGGAGGACCCAAACCTGTTTCCTTGCATTTCTTACATTGATCCCCTATGGGTAATGTGTGACAAATGAAAGAGGTTCTTGGAACTGGGCTGGACTGTTGTGGTCTTGCCTGCCCACATCGGGACCATGCAGGGACCCCAATCCCCAGGTACAGGACATGCAGTGCAATGGGCATCCCCTCTGCCACTCAGCATGTGCAGGACAGCCTGGGCACATCTCTGAGTGCAGGTGGGATGCTGCAGGTGAGCCCTGTCTGCTGTAGCCAGCAGGAACAGTGCAAAGCTAGCCACGGACATGCTCCACGTGTGCAGGTACTTACAAAGAACATGGACAAAGTCCTTCGTGTGTGCAGGCGGCGCTAGAAACAGAGGAGATGGGCAGAGGTAAGCACAGAGAGCACTGAGCAGGGCCACAGGGGCCTCAGCAGGCAGAGGAGGGGCAGTGGGGTACAGCACCCCATGTGGGACCTGCAGGCACGGAGAGCTGCCACGGACACGAGCACAGCACACAGCACACACACGGGACACATACACGGCACCCCTCGGTGCCAGGCAGCACACACCCGCCTCATGGGCTCTGGGGTGGGTGCAAGGACATGGGTGGGTGCAGGAGCACCTGTGAGCAGGGGAAGCTGTGGGGGCTTTACCAGTGTCTGGTTGGCAGAGAGCATGGTGGTGTCAGTGCTGTCCCCATGCAGGGGCACCAGCGGCATCGTGCCAAACTTCTGCTTGGCGAGGTCAGAGGAGGAGCGTCGGCGCATGATCACGGGGTGCCTGTCATCATGCTGTGCACAGGGACAGGACAGGGCAGGGAGGGGGGTCATGCCAGGCTGCCCTGCCAGCCCCAGCCCAGCCCCTGCCCAGCTGAGTGGCATGACTGGCCTGTACCCACCTGAGCCTTGAGGATGCTGGTGGTCCAGTCCCACAGCTCAGCCTGCCCTGAGCACACCAGGTACCTGCAGAGAGAGTGGAAAAGTTGCCAGAGAGTAGAGACAGTGGGACCCATGCCCCCTTGTCACCTTATCTTTGAGCCTGGGGCTGTCAGACAGAGGTACACCCTGTGGACTTGCACCTCTGAAACTCTCTGCATGCCCAAATTGCTGCTTCAGGGCAAAGTAAGAGCTTGTTGGACACCCAGCATCTCCCAGGGGTGCCAGTGGGGATGGGGATGTGGGAAGGTGTATAATAGGGAGATGGAGCCTGACTCCCACTTTGTTCCTGGGAGCATGTGGCCCCACCACTCTGTCTCTGGAGTGCCCCAGCTCTGCCCTGACCCCAGGGCTCTGTAGCACTGTCCCTGGCTGTCCCACTCCCACTAAACTGGGGACAGATCTTGACATCCTTCCAGCCCCAGGATGGCAGGAGCAGATACTCACAGCTGCTGCTTGTCCAGGGTCAGTGTGAAGCCCCACCTGGAAAAGGAAGAGACAGGCTGTGGGGCAGCTCTGCTAAGCTCAGACACAGCCTGGGGTCTGTGGGCAGTGGGGCAAGGGGCTGAGCTCACCCCACAGGTCTGGGCTTGTCACAACTTTAGGTCGAGGTAGAGTCTGGCATGCTCCCAGTGACTGGGTTCATGTGCCAGGCACAGGGATTGAGGGATCTGTGCCCCACTGCCATGGCCAGGGAAGGTCCCACTTACTGGGCTGGTGGCTTCAGCTTCTTCTTAATGCCCATGTAAACCTTGGCTGCGTCCAGGGGCCACTCACGCTCTGGCTTAGCACTCTGGCAAAGGAGAGCCAGTGGATCAGCCCAGCTTGGTGTCAGCCTCCCTGATAGGAGGATAGCCATCACCATGCCACCATTGTCCCCAGGTCCCTGCCTCTCCTCCCACCCTTGGGGTGCAGGTCTATCCCACAGCATCCCCTGTGTACCCTCTTCTCCTTGAGCAGCAGCAGCCTTCGGTCCCGGATGACAAAGTAGCGCTCCTGAAACTTATTCCCCAGCAGCTTGGGGGGCTCCTCACGACATTTCAGAAGCCCACACTTGGGGGTCTCACGCTTGACACCTGCCCAGTGAGAGGAGATGAGGGTCAGGAGGGCTGGGAGGAGCAGGGGGATCCCACTGTGGGTTTTGGGTTGTGACCCTGATGGATGCAGCACAGTGACCAGGGCAAGGAGAAGCTCAGGTGGAGCTGTCCCTCTCTGGGGACATGCCGAGGAGCTGGGACCCTTTGTGACTACCTTACCTGTGAATAGACAGCTGCCCTCGCCGATGGGGATCTTCCTCACCAGCAGGTATGCGGCGCTGGGCTCTGGGAGCTTGCACCACTGCAAAGCTTGCTCCAGCACCTTCTCCTTGGGGTGCAGGGGCCGCTCTGGGGACACAGGAACACTCTCACCACTGTGCCCCCTTCCCTGTGCCAGTCCACATCCCCACTGACACCATCAGGAAGTCTCCCACCCACACCCCACACCTTCTCCTCACCGGCCCAGCTATGCCAGGGGCATCCCCCCATGCCATCCCACCATGCTCACCCAGTTCCCCGTTCTCCAGTGCCTCAAAGGTCAGCCAGATGTCCAGGCTGGCTGCCACATTGCGCATCTCCAGCACCTGGTTGGTGAGTTCCTCTGCCGTCATCGTGGGGGACACCTGGGGCCGGACACACGGGGAGCTGCAGTGGGTGGTGGCAGGATGGGTCCCAGGGACAGGCTGCACCTGGGGCCTGAGTCCCTGCTTGTTTCCTCTAGCACAGTCCTCCTTTGGGACTCACCTTCAGGGTGACACAGCAGTCAGGCAGCTTCTGCTCCAGGTAAACCTCGATGATGAGGTCCCCTGCCTGTGAGAGCTGGGGAAGAGTGGGTGGCATTGGTGCCATGCTGGTATGAGTGCTGTGCACATCCCATCTTCCCAGGGCTGGTGATGGTGTCTTAAGAAGCTGAGGCTGCTTATTCCCTGGGTAGGAGCCTCAAGGCATTGGGTAAAGGGGAGAAAAGTAGGGGAAAGTCCTTTCCCAAATATCTGGTGTAAGACAGTGGGGACCCAAGGTGGGCAGCTGGGAGTGTCCCCACCCTCCAGTCAGTCACACCAGCTGGGAGGTTCCAAATGTGATGGGGGCCAAGAAGCACATCCCTAGTACCTGGGTGTCCTTCCAGGTGGTAATGAGGCTATTCTCTAGATCCATCTGGGATACCTGCTCCTCGTCAATCTGCCAAAGGAAGGATGCAGAGGGTCATTGTGGAGCAGGTTATGGCTTCAGGACACAAGACCAGGATGGAAGGATGTAGCAGGAGGCAGAGATGGGCAGGATGAGGGGACATAAGGGGAGATGGAGAGGACTGCCAGGCTCCTGCTTACATTGAAGATGCTGACATAGTTGTCGATGAGGTCTTCCATCACCTTGACCTCATGTTCCCCTTTGCCATCGGTCTGGAAGAGGCTGGGTGCGAAGAGTAGCGACAGGTTCTTGGTGCTCATCTGGTTGAGGTCTGCACATTTCTGCACCCTGGGACAAAGAGCACAGAGATGAGGGACTGGGCCCACTCTGGACGGGGTTTCAGCCCCAGCCACCCTCCTCTGCCTCATACAATGTCTCCTGAAAAACAGCATGGATCTCCCCAGCTCCCAGTAATGGGAACTTTAAGACAGACAGTTCCTGTTTTGAGAACTTCTCACTGTCATCAAACCTGGCAAGAGCCCCACCTCAGACTCTAAGTCAGAGATAGGAATTTAGTTTTCTGTTTTGGGCACTGGTTGAAGTTTATATCCTACAGTGGGGTGTTCCCTAGTCCCAAACCTCCTGGCATTGCCCCTTGCTTTGGGAACATTCAAGGTGTCCTAGAGTAGCATATTCCAGCACCATCCAGGGGACTGGTGGGGCAGGGCACAGGCACAGGGCTTCTCCTGGTTCTCAGGGCTGAAAGGCAGCATTCCCCGGGAAGTGGGGAGACCCCACAATTCTGGCTAGTCTTGGTGACCCTGGCTGGACCAGGGGACCCTGCGGGGAGGTGGCCCACTGACCGGTAGAGGTGCCCAATGAGCGCAGCCAGGGTCTTGTGGTTGAGGCGAGGCAGGCGATGGATGAGCTCCTTGTACCGCTCCAGGCGCTGGGGCTTTGAGGAGATTTCTGAAGGGAGGAACACATGTCACAGATCATTGCAGAGACCAGCAGACCCACAGATGACACAGAAACGACCAGGGCTGGCAAGGAGTGGGGGGGCAGGGGACCTTGGCAGGCAGCCCAGCGTGGGAACAGGTCAGGTGAAGGAGGTACCTGCAGCCTCCTTCCACTGTGGGTGCAGCTCCAGGGTGAAGATGGGATCTTCCAGCTCACGGAAGAACCTCTTCAGCACGTCAGTGACATCCTCAATGAAGTTGTCATTGATGCGCAGCTTGACATTGCGGGCATCCCGCCGAAACTCCTCCATCAGTACCTTGATCCGGGACTTGGCTCCGTTCTTGCGGTAAATCCCCTCATGCTTCAACCCTGGGACAGGGACATGGGGTCACAGGGGCTCAGTCCTGCTCAGATGATCCCTAATGGGGCTGGTGCCTCCTGCCTGGACCCACTGGCCACCCCACTGTGCTGGGGGATGCTCCAGCTGTGCTGTGCTCACCATACTGGGTGATGAAGGCGATGCAGCTGTCCACGATGATGGGGATGTCCCCCCGGCTCAGCTGCTGGTCCCGCAGCGCGTTGCCCCGGCCCCCTGCCGAGGCCTGGATGTCTGTGTACCACGCTGCCGAGTCCACCCGCGACAAGCCCTGCAGGTAAAACGTCCTGAGAACAACAAGGCAGAAAAGAGGGGATGAAGGTTGCCAGAGGGGCAGGTTATCCCCTCCTGCCCAGGACAGGGAGCTAGGCACAGGCAGGCAAGCCAAGGGACACCCCACCCAGCAAGAGACACCAGACTGGGGTGACCTCTGCAAACCCCTTGGTCACAGCCGTGCTGTTCCAGTAGCATCCCCACTATGGTTTTTAGATCAGCATGGACCCAAGCATAAGTGGCTTTGCCCCAGGCAGCCTGCTGGGGTTGCTTGGCTCATTCCCCATCATTCCCACACCCAGGACTCACCTCCCCATCTCCACCAGGATCAGCATCTCCTTCTTGTCTGGAGTCTCCGTAGGGGGAACCAGACCTGCATTGGGGTGAGAAGTGGAGGGATCAAAGCCATGCACAACCACCCACCACGTGGTGCCAGTCCTGGGGTGTGACAGCACTCACTGAGCTCCTGTAGCCGCCGGAGGTTGATGCTGTCCTCAGCCCCATCCTCCTCGACAGGGCAGATGAAGAGGTGGGCTTTCTGGAGGATGAAGAAGGCCTGCTGCCACCGCTCGGGGTTGAGCATGCACTTGTAGCGCAGCTGGCCCACGCGCTGGAACTCATAGCCCAGCAGGCAGTGACAGCTCACAGGTGTGAACCACTGCAGGATGGAGAAAGAGATGAACTGGGTGAGAATCCCCACAAGGACAGGGGAAGGTCACCAGGGAGGATGGGAGCCCCTGGAAAGGGAGAAAGGTGCTTCCCACAGTGGATCAAGAGCATGGGAGGAATGGCAATGGGGAAGTGAGCACAGATTCTGGGGACACACCAGGGTGACAGGGCTGGGGCTGGCTCACCTTGCCAATGGCACTGGCCCAGGCCTGCAGTGTCTCGGGCCCATCAGTTCCCAGCTGCTGCACTTTTTCCCCAGTGAGGAACAGCTCAAGTGTGAAGCGAAACCTGCAGAGGATGAACCAGCCCATCAGGGCAGCCCCTACCCCGACCCTGCACCCAGAGCCAGAGCACAACATTGCACCCAGCAGGGAGCAATGCCCGTCCCTGCCCTCTCTGTGTGTCCCCAGGCTCTCTGGGCATGCGGTGAGGGCCTGGCTGGGGGTACCTTTCAGTGGGGCAGGGGCTGCTGAGTGCCTGGGCTCTGCTGACACCCAGGGAGATGAGGTCCCCACTCTCAATGTGGCCCAGGGGCTCGGTGCATTTCTCTGTCTCGAAGAAGAGCAGGGCTCTCTGCAGGGAGCACCATGTACGCTGGAAGTCTGTGGGAATGTGGGGTCAGTGGCACTGGGGTGGGCACTCTGCTGGTTGCCCTCCTGTGCTCCCCACACTCACCCTCTTTGCTCTTCTTGGCACCTGGGAGCTTTGGGGGGGCTGTGGCCCAGTACAGGTACCCGCTGTGTGTCACTGGCTGTGTGATCTCGTTGTAGACACCCTCCGGACCTGGTTCCCGTGTGCAAGGGCTTCCTGTGGGGCACAGCACTGAGGGAGGGGCAGGAGCAGGCACCCACCAAATTTTGGGCACCAGAGAGGTAGGGAGACCCCACTCAGGTAGGTGTAGGCAAGGCGCTGTGCCAGGCATGGGGCAGGACCCCCAGGGACCCACAGCACCTTATTCCCTGGCTGTCCCCAGCCTTGGGGCATGCTGAGGGGGACAGGGGCAGTAGCAAGGAGGAAGAAGCCCTCCCATCACAGGTGGGGCTTGAGGGTCCTCATTACCTGAAAGGTTCCTGGGCCTTTTACTCTCTGATCCCCACCAAAGGTCAGGCCCTGAGGTCAACTCGCAGGCAGCAGGGTCAGATGCCAAACCAGCCTCCGCGGACGAGAAGAACTGCAGGATGGTCTTGAGCAGGGTTGGTCCTGTCACTGCAGTGCACAGTGCCTGGGATGAGACAGTGCCTTTAGGGACCACATCCTGGCTCATGGAAACCTCAGGGTTGCTTGAAGGCAGGAAAAATGGGGCACAACCTCCCACCCAAGCCCCCAGAACTGCCTGGTACAAGGGTGTGAGCACAGGCAGCCAAGCTGGTGTTGGCACCTCAAAACAGGAGCTCTGGGATGGTTCCCAGCACCCCAGCATCCTGCCTGCACCCCGAGGTGACCTCTACCTGGAGCACGTCCTCCTGAGTGGCACAGTGGGGATGGGGCAGGCGGTACCGGCCCTCCCGGTACTTGCGGGAGATGAAGTCCCGTCTCTGCTCGGCGCTGCTGTCCGGGTGGATGGCCTCGGCGAGAGGGAGGCGAGCGGCCCAGAACCGGTTGGCTCGATCATTTCCCAGCACGATGAAGAGCTGCAGGACAGCCCCATGGTCACGGTGAGCACCAGGGCCAGTGGGAGGAGCAGGATTCCCAGCGTTCCTGCATCCCAGTTGAGACCATGGGGCTGCTGCCCTGCTACAGGAGCAGCCTGGCCCCTGAGCACACCGTGCCAGCCCCAGTGCTCTGCCCTGAGTGTCTCTACCTGCACTATTTCATTGGACCAGACGCTGGTGTCCAGCTTCAGACTTTGCACCTTGGAAATGCTGGAGCCCAGGCTGCGGTGCTGCCCTGTGGGGAGCAGAGAGTGAGCACCCCTTGATCCTGCCAGGGAACTGGGACCCAAGTTGTTCCCATAACCCCAGCCATCACCTGCTTGCCCAAGCAGGCTACCATGTGCCCCCCCAGGGAGATGTCCCCACCTGCACACTGCTTGCAGATGACCACACACAGGTTGATGGATGCCCAGTCAGGACTCTGAGCCCAGCAGTCTGCACAGTATTTGTTGGCTTTGTTGGACCAGATCTTCTCTGCCACCTCATAGTCATAGAGCATCTCAGCAATGGCCTCCTGCAGCGCCTCCATCCACTCCCGTTTCTCCCGCTCCGACTCTGCCACGAAGCTGTTGGCACCAGCACAGCCAAAACTCAGGGCACTGCAGCAACCAGCACCCAGGCCCAGCCCCCAGCTGCTCCTCCCACCTCATCCCACCTGGATGCCAGGGATACCTGAATGTTTTGGAGGGGGTGATGAGCTCGAAGCTGCGGTTCTTGGCTTCGCGGATGGTGGAGCCACGCATCTCAATGAAGAACATGGCAATGCCCATTTTGAAGAACTGCAATTCAGAGTGACACCAGTGTTGGTTCTGCAGTGCCACAGCCATGGTGGACACACCACTACGGACATGCCCATGATGTTGGGGCTGGAGTCACAGAGCTGCCTCAGCACCCCCAGCATCCCATCCCTGCTTTGCCTGGACAAGACCCTGCCATGTCTCTCAGCCACCTCATGTGAGCTCATACAAAGCACCCTGCAAATACATTATGCCTTCAAATGAAAGTTCTGCCCACAGCCCCTGAAACCCAGCCATCTAGATCCTTCTGTTTTCAGGATTTGAGTCAGGGACACTCATAAACCAAGTATCAGCTTGAGCCAAAAACTCAGAGTTGGTGCTGACTAGTGGGAAACCTGGAAATGAGGTGATGCAAAAAAACCAGAGTGCTGAGAAAAGTCAGCAGGAAGGAAGTGGAGGTTCTGTGGGCAGCAGCAGGGTGTGAAGTGACAGTGACCTGCTCCTTCCCATAGGGCAAATGTCCCTTGAAGCAGGCATGTTTGCTGCTGACTCTGTGCTCATTGATCCATCTGTCTTGTGACAGATTGGGATGCCTTGGTGCAACTAAGACTGAAGTGCTTGGCAGAGATAACAATAATTTGGGCAGGGAGGTCTAGTCCTAGTACCCACTACTGCTACCCTGTGCCAGATCTCCAGCTTCCTGCTCTGTCATTTCCTTTCTTCTGCCCATCCTTTTCCCCTCTGCTCTCCCTTTGGCACCAACCCTGGCTAAGCTCCCTCCATCCCTCTCAGCCCTCTGTGCCTGTGAGGAGTCTGCTCTGGCCACAGACCTGCTCGCTCTTGTACAGCCACATCTCAGGCAGGCTCAGGGCTGCAAACACCTTGGACTTCTGGCCCTTCAGCTCCAGGGTGCCCGACTTCTGGCAGTGAGCGGTGTTGGCGGGCCGGGGCCGGGACCCCACCAGGCGCTGGTCCATCACCTTCTTCTGCAGCGTGGAGCACCACTCATTCCTCTGGGCTGCAGACCAGGCATGAGGGAGCAGGGCTGAGCCCTTCCCAACAGCCCTGGCATGGAGCAGAGCACCAGCAGGCACAGCAGGGGATGCTTTGGGGATGGGGTGAGAGCTGCCCTTGGGATGCTCTGGAAGGGGGAGGGAGGCAGGGATGGTTCCTTGGGGACTGGTGGTCTGGGTTTTCACTTACCCTCATTCTCGGCGCGGAAGACAAAGATCCGATGGTTGGTGACGACCTGGAACTTGTTGTCCTTGTTGGAACGAGCCATCTCGATAACTGACAGTGGGATCACCCCCTTGGGGTAGGGCTCCTGGAATGAGTTCCAGGCAGGGTTAACCCCTTTTACCCTCCCTATGGGGCATCTCCATAACCTGGCACATCCTCCACATCCCCTGGCTGCTGCCTCAGCACAGCCTGGGGGCACCAGCAGCCAGGTGGGAGCTGAGGATTCAGGAAATGATGGATCCATGACTGGAACCCTATATTCAGTCTGCCCCAGGGCTTGAGAGTCAGCAGGACCACCCCCTTTCCTGCTTCCTGTTGGTAGAGGAACCCTTGCTCTCCTGAGTTTCCTATGGCTGAGGCTGTTTATGGAGCCCACCAAGCACCAGGGCCATGGCTGCTCCACACTGGAGATGGCAAAGCAGTGCTGGCTCCTCACGGAAGGACAAGGAGAGGCAAAGAGGATATGGCAGCTCCCATGGTGCCAAGGCACTGCACAGCCTCCCCACCCTGCCCCATCCTCCCCCTTTGTACCTTTTCACTGCTGAAGTACATCAGGTTCTTCCCATCAAAACGGACGTAGCGCCTCTGGAAGACATAGTTCCTGTTGGGATGGCAGAAAAACTGTTGGGAAGGGGATGATCCCCCCGAGGACCCCACATCTCCTCACAGTTCCCCCTTTCTAACCCCTTCCATTCTGTGATTCCACGACTGTCCCACATACCCCTGTGGGGAGAGCTTGTCCAGCCAGCCACTGAGCATGGTGGGCCGGGGCTCAGAGAGCGACGTGAAGCTGGCGTAAGGGGAGATGGTGAGGTCATCCAGGACCTCATCTGGGTAGAGGTGGGCTGGCAGGCTGAATGGGGGCCCCTCAGCCCGGGGTGCCTCCACAGTGGAATATCCCTCGGTGTCATTCTGGATGATGCGGTCGATGAGCCGGGTCCGGGTCTCCTCGTCCTCGCTCCGTCCCTCGCTGCTGCACTCGCTGCTTGTCCTGGGGCAGATGGGGCTGTGAGGGAGCCAGGCTGCACCAGCAGGGCTGATCACCATGCAGGGTCCTGGTCAATGCCATTCCATTTTGGGACATCTCATACTGTTCCTGACCCCATCCTGAGCCCTCAGGGCACCCAGCGATGTGGGTGTGTGCATCTCAATGAGCAGGGTGAGACAAGGGCTCAGTGCTTACATGATGGCAAGGTTGGAGTCACCACATGTCTCCAAATCCCTGGCATTACCTCCTTCCTCTCTTCACAGGCAGCAAAGTGAAGCCAGGCAGCTCTCCAATCCCATGTCCTAGTCCCTGCTTTACATCCACCCCCAGGTCCCTCCTCACCAGAGCTCTCAGCCCCTCTCCCTTTGCACCTCCAACATTCCTGGCACTGTGAGGGTCTTTCTGCCAGACACTTTGACCCTGCTCTTTTGTACAACCAAAATGCCTTGTAAAGGGATTGGGACGGGCCAGTGGAGTTACTGCACCTTGGGAATTCCAGATCTCTATCTCCTTTTTTTGGGAATTCATGCTAAACCCCCCAGCCAGGCCTGCTGAGCCTCTCCAACCACAACAATAAAAGGAAATAATAAAAACAAACCAGGGCTAAGCCTGCCCCTTCCCATCAGCCCTCTCAGCGAGATGTTTTTCTTTCCCTGAAAAGGAAATGTGCTGGAAAATGCCTGACAATCCCAGAAGTTCATGGGGGAGCTGCCCAGGTGAAATAGTGATGGGCAGGAGGAGAGTCATGGCAGCCAGAACAGCCCAGCACCCTCAGGAGAGCACCCATGTCACATTCCAATATGGAATCCAGTGCCAGGATGAAGGAAAGGCTCCAAGAAAGGCAACAAGGATGGTCCAAGCCCTGTCCCAGGTTCTGCCTGAGGAGCACCTGAGCAAGCTGGGCATCTCCAGGGGACAAAGTGAGTGATGGGGACAGGTTCATGAGGAGAGCACATCAGATAAAGCCAGAAAGGTTCAGGAGCATATGGGAAAGGAGCAGCTGACCTGTGGACTCCTTGTAGAAGGAGAAATCTGTGAAGAGGAAACCCACTGAATATGAGAAACTGTCTCCAGCATAAGTCCATGACTGGAAAGGCTTTTGGAACAGGACAAGGCCCCCAAACACCTCCCCTCCTCATAAATGCTCCCAACACCTGTTTTGGGCACTGCCTCGTCCTGGAAGCCAAGGCTGTGCATGGACCTGTGCTTTGGCTTTGGACAGGCATCTTATGAGGCCATCAGATATCAGATGTCCCCAGTCCACATGGGACAGGAGCAAGTCTGCCTGGGAGAATGCTGGGCTGGAGCCACCCAGACTAGGGGTTGGTTCTGGAGAAGTGGGGTGCTGTATGGATGAGGAGGTGACGGAGAGGGAAAATGGCCTGTTCGGCTCCAGTGTCTGCAGGAAGGACAAGAAATGGCCTTGGGTGGCTGGGAGGCTCAAAGCACAAGGAAAATTACTGTTTAATTAGCATAACAGAGCCTTGGCAGGGTGAGTCATCTGGCTGGAGTCCCAGCCTGGTCTCCAGCTTCTTCAGGAGGGACTGGCCTGGGAATGGAGCAGCTGGAGGACTCAGTGAGTCATAGGCAAACATCAGCCTTGAGTGCGAGGGCTGAGGGGGAGACAGACCCACAGAATGGGTCAGGGCAAGAGGAAAAGGGGATAAAATCCATGACAGCCCCTTTCTGAGCCATGACTTACAGCCAATGAATCTATAAATAGCTGCAGGACACAAAGCATCTGTCAGGGACAAGCAAAGCCCATGGTCTGGCTGGAGCAGGATCTCTCAGCATTCCAGGAACACACCAAGACCCAGATCTTCCCTAGAAGACAGGGTTGGTGGATGAAGCCTCCCAACAAGTCTGCAAAGGCCAGGTCATGTCCCCTTTCAGCTGGTGTTAGGCAGTGAAGACAAGTAACCTCAGGGACAAACAAGTCCCCAGGGCCAGGAGAAGATGTTTCCAGGTCAGCTGAGGCCAGAGGGTGACCCCTGAGCTGAGGTAATCTCATCCTGTCAGTGCTCATGTGGTAGATCTGGTGGAGGATGGAGGTTAGGAGATGGAGGGAAGGGACCTGCTGGTGGTGAGGGGATCAAGGATCAGGGATCAGTGACTGCAACTGGAGGCCACAGTCAATGAACCTGCGAGTGGGCATCTGGAGGTAGGGAGGGAGGTAAGGAATAAGCTGTCAAGGACACAGCATTCCCAGTGTTTGTGAAGGGAAGATGCTTCGAGGTGTGGGGAGAAGCAGTGCAGGGTCTCAGTGCAAACCAGGGCAGGGTCCACCATCCCCACCATGGTGCCTGGTGAGTCTGACCCAGTCCCCTGAGCTCCACGGTGTGACACAGACAATGCTGTGGCACCATCTCTCTCCTGCTGAGACTGATGTCTGGAGCAGGGCAGGTGATGCCCTCGGTACCAGCATTTCAGGGGTCTGAGCATCACCAGCTTGGATGAAGGGGGTCAGTGTCAAAGTGGGTAAATCCCATCCTACACTCCAGGTTCTGATGAACCCTCAGAGAGCCAGCTCCCAGTTTTCATGGGAATTTTGCATTCATCTTCCTCCTGCTGAGGATATTTTGTTTGCTGGTGAGACGGCTCTGCCCACCACTAACACTGGCACTGCCCAGAGAGCAAGAGTGGTCCAGACAAAGCTCACTCAGAATAGGGCGAGAGGAGCTACCATAGGTAGAACAAAGGGGAAGAAGAGACTCTCTGAAGTCTGGGAGCAGGAAATATTTCCCATAACAAGCGGATTTGTGGACTGCAGGAGATGCTCCTGTTATTCCTAGGAACAGCTGCCAGTCAGCAGGATGAGAACTGGCTGAATTGGAGAAACAAGAGTGCTGAAGGGGAGGACCAGGAGGTCCCACAGAAGGACCACCGCTGGGGCCAGAGCTGGCCAGCAGCCCTTCAGCAGCTGAGCAGGAGTCCATAGCTCTGCTCCAGGGGATCGTGGTCAGACCAGTGGGGCTGATTGAGGGAGGAAAGTACTGGAGCACCTGGATGAAGGAATCTGTGAGCACAATGCAAAAAGTCTTCAAAGGCTTTTCTGTCTCTTGTTCCACTCCCCACACCCCAACTACCTTAGTGCTCAGTTTGGGGAAAAAAAACCTGTGAACCACTGCCTCTGACACTGCTGACAACCACATTCTATGTCTTCTCAGCAAGACCAGGCTGCAAAGTCCCTGGTGGGTCCACAGCTGCAAGTGCCTGACCAATGCTCTCGGGATATTCTGGATCCCAACCCCTTGGAAGCCACTGGATGGAGATGATGACTCACTGAGCAGCACCTGGCTCTGCTCTGAACTGCTGATTCAGAGGCTCCAGGGGAGATTTCAATCTTTCTCCTGTTCCCAGGTATTTGCAGTTCCGCACTCTGCCGTGGCCTGTGTCAATTCTCATCTGCACCACTGGATCAGGCTCTGCTGCACTGACACACACCCAGAGCAGGAGATGGGCTGGACCAACACTGGGCCAGAAAGTCAGGGCCATTGGGATGCACTGGCCAGCAAGGCCATGGCCAGAGCTGAAGGACACAGAGCTGCAGCTCACCTCCTTCTCTCTAAGCAACACAGGAAAAGGAACCCTCCCCATCCGAAATGGGAAGAGCAGCTTTCCTTCCTCTTTCTGAGATGCTATCAGGAGTTATGGAAAGTACATTTCAAAAGCATTTTAAAGGCACCCCTCACAATTTCAGTGTCCAACACAGTGTGACTGAGCAGCAAATGTTGATCTGATGATGCTGGAGCCTTTGGATATAGCACATCCCTTCATCCGGCACTCGGATCTACCTCATTCATGAGTAATCCCTGTCCCCCATGGTGCTTCCCTGCTCCCAGAGGCCAAATCCAGGCTCCTCTGGCTGTGCAGGTGTCCACTGCCACTGGCATCGCCCCAGCTGTGTGCCCACACTTGTTGCAAAGCACCGTCTTCCCAAGGGCCACCCACTAGCCCAGCTCCTCATTTCCATACCCTTTGGCTCTCCTGGAGACTGCTGACCTGATCCCAGACAGGCATGATCAGCTTCACAGTGAGTGAACACCCCCCCATCCCCTCTCAGGCTGTGACCCTGTCCCCTGGCATGCAAACTCCTGACCCTGAGCCCAGCCCAGCCCCTGCAGCCCAGGGGAGATGATCCCTACCTGCAGGCTTCTCGCTCCAGGTCCAGCTCAGACACTGCCTCGTAGCTCTGATCAGCGGAGATGCCAACACCCTACGGGAAGAGAACAGTCACATCTCCTCTCCCTTGTGCCCTCTCCCATCTCAGACCTCCTCAGCCTGCCCGGCCCACAGCACAGGGGGCTCAGGCTGTGACCCCAAACCCAGCAGAGAATCACAGCATCACAGAATATCCTGAGCTGGAAGGCACCCACAGGGATCATCCAGTCCAACCCCTGGTCATGCACAAACACATCAACAATCCCACCCTGCCCCTGAGAGCATTGTCAAAATGCTCCTTGAGCTCTGGCAGCCCTGGGGCTGTGATCACTGCCCTTGGGAGCCTGTTCATGCCCGATCACCCTCTGGGGGACGAACCTTCACCAGACACTCTCAGGCACCACAGTCTCACCAGTTCCAGCTCCCAGCTTTGCAGCAGCTGGTGTGATGCAGGGTGACAGCAGGGGACAGTCACCATCCCCACAGTCTCCCTCACCTTCAGCTCCCGGGATGGGGCTACATGCCCGAAGATGGTCTCACTGTAGGGGCTGACAGGCTGCTCGTTCACCTCTGTGGGCAGAGATGTGGGAAGGAAAGGCGCTCAGTGGTCCCTGTGGAGAGGGAGACCAGCCAGGACTCCCAACCCTTGAGGGGGACTCCCCCTGAGCCCACCACGGTGCACTCCAACATCCAGGGCATGTGACATAACAGAGATGCCAGCCCATAAACATACATATGGTGTTGAGCTCTGCCTTGTAATGGGGCACCCCAGTTCCTGAATCAGGCAGGAGTACCAGGCAGGACCCAGGGGAAAGGCAGGGTGTGCAGGTGTCCCACTCTCCCCACTTCCTTGGGGACACCAGGAGGTCTCTGATTCTCACCAGCGTCCTGGGGGCTCTCACCTGGCTTGCCGGCGGGTCTCTGTGGGACGGGGGGCAGGGCCCCACTGGGCCAGCTGGGACTTCTGGAAAACAGGAGAGGGGTTACTGGGCTGGACTGGGCTGGGGTGGGAACCTGTGGGGTCCTGTCTGGCTGGAGGGTCCTGACCCAGACTGAGCCTGGCTTTGTTCCCTGGGTTGTGCAGCATCCCCTCCCTGCTTGCAGTGCCCTCCTTGTTTCCTTCTCCTCCCCACACTGGGACCTGTCAGGCTGTGTCTCCTGGGGCTGCTGGGCATTTCCCATCTCAGCTTTACCCCTCTCTAACATATTCCACTTTGCTCCCAGCAGGAACCACACCCAAACCTCTGGCTCAGTCACCTCCTCACCATGCTGGGGACCCCCAGCTCTCCTGCTGTGGGGACAAGGAAGGGGCAGCAACTGCTCCCCACAACCAGAAGGAGCCATGCAGGGGCCCAGGACTACCCCGTCACCTCAGAGGGATCCCAGCTGCTGTATCCAGAGCAGGGAGCGGGAGGAAAGGCTTTGTCTGGCACTTGGGGGCAGGCAGGGTCAGGATCTGGGGTGGGATGGGGTTCAAACGGTGGGGGGCTCTCTGGGCTGTTGTTTCTGGCTGCTCTGCACCCACCCTGCACTCCCAGGGGCAAGGGAAGGCATCTGCTTACTCAGGCTTGTCATCCAGCTGGGTCAGCTCCTGTGGGGACAGAGCCGGGGACTGAGTGAGACCCTCACCCTGGGGACCATCCTCTCCTCCCGAGTCCTCAGCAGGGGCTGATGGGTGCTCTAGTCCTTCGTAGATGATGTTGGACACCATCTCCAGCCGGCCCTGCCCTGCCCCTGCCCTGGGGCATGGTGAGGCATCTCTCCTGGCTGGGGTGGCTGCAGTGGGAAGGAGAGGGTGGGATGGGGAGTGACCTTCCAGTACATTCCTGGGGCTGGGCTCAGCTGCCAGGACCCTGTGGCTGTGCCGTGGTGGGACAGACGGAAGGGATGGAGGGGATTTCTCTGATGGCTCCAGCGTTTGTCCATGATTAGGAGCTGGGGACGGCTGTGTCTCCTTCCCAGGGCTCTCCCGAGCTCGCAGTCGGGACGTTATCATCCCCATGGCCACAGCTGCCCCTGGATCAGCCAGTAGGGTTGGCCTGGGCTCTGGACCCTCCAAATCTGTGGAACTCTCTCCTGGCACAAACCCCTCTAGGACCACAAAGGCTGCAGGCACCCTGTCACTGCCCAGGCCATGTGCTGGCACTGTGGAGCGTGCTGGTGGCACAGGTGCTAATCCCTGCTCTGGCTTTGAGCGAGGGAAAACCGTCCTTGGCTTGGGAACCGGCTTCACGATGGGAGGAATAGGGTTCTTCTCTACAGGTGAGGCCTGGGTGGGTGCAGCAACACGCTGCTGTGTCCTAAAGGCATCAGTAGTCCCTCCTGCCTCTGCTTTCATGGCATCCTTGCCCGCCTGGGGGGCATCCAGGACCTCCGTGGCTCGGAAAGGGGTGTCTCCTGCTGTGCGTCCCGTATGGGATTGACTCAGCATCCGTGTCTGCTGCGCCAAGTTGAGGATCCTTTTGCGGTGCCCGGTGGCGGTGATGCCGATCTGCTGCAGGTGGTGGCTGTCCAGCGAGATGGCATCTCTGGCCACATGGTAACCGTGCTGCTTGAAGACATCCCGGTACTTCTCCAAGTGGATAGAGGCCAGCCAGTCTGCAATATCCGAGTCAGGACCACATGTGGAGCTCATGGCCCTCCGGTGCCTCTGCGACAGATGCTCAGCCCATCATCTGTGCAAGGAGAGAAAGGGGGTAAGGAGGCAGCAGGAAGGGAAGGGGGTGGGTTCAGCTGCCGTGAAGGGCACAGATTCCGTGAGTGGGAACACAAGATGTTTCCAGAGGTCTCCCCACCTCACTGCTCTCCGCGGAGTGGCTCACCTCCCAGCTCAAGGAGCTGGCATCCTGTTGTTCCTCAGCGCAAGCCTCTCCACCCCTCTCCGGAGCTGCCGGATCTGGCCCCGCTTTGTCGGCGAGGCCGTGACCTGAGCTCAGGCAGGAACCGAGCGTCCGGGGGCTCACGGGGGAGCGAGTGGCGGAGCAGATGCCGAGCACTGGGACATCCCTGGCTCTGCCGAACGCGGGGCTGGGCGAGAGCGCAAGAGCCGGCGCAGCCGCGGGGTGTCCCAGGCAGATAACGGGGGAAGCAGCGCGGCCCCTCCCAGGGGATGAGCTGCTGTGCCGGCCGGCTCGGGGAGGGCTCTGCAGCCGGAAGGGCCAGACCATAATCTCTCTCTCTCACTGCTGGCGAGGGCATGGGAGAGGTCAGCATGACTCACGGGCAGGCAGAGGGGGGACAGCCTCCCACCCACCCCCGGCCGGGACGGACCCCCCACTGCCAGCACCCGCACATCCACACAGAGGGACATGTCCAGGGGCTCGTGTTCCACCAGAGACACCCATCCCCGGATCATTTGCCAGCACAGCCCCGGGACAGAGCCGCAGGGCGCTGAGGGCCCTTTCCCCATGAATCATGCGGCTCCGCACTGAACCATCTGTGCTGACTGTGCTGCCACTGGGTCTTTTTCCAGTTCCTCCATTTCCCTCTATTGTTCGGCGCAGGCTTCCTTCCTGCAGCCTGCACGCTCCCACGCATCCCCTGCCCCCTCCCGCAGGAGCTGCGGCCCAAATTCGCCGAGGGACGGCCGGGCTGAGCCCCCGCGTCCCGGCACAGGCATCTCCCGGCTCCCCAGCCCTGCCTGCCCGTGCAGGAGGTGCCCTGGGTGCCATGGGGAAGTGCGCTGGCAGAGGCAGGGGTGTCCCTGCGAGCACCTGGAGGGAATGCTGTCAGTGAAGAGGAGGGGCAGTCCTGGCAGGAGCTGGGGGAGCAGCACCTGGGGAGCAGGGCATGGGGACATGGCAGCTGGAAGCCTGTTGATGTAGGTCCTATGCAAAGGGCAGGGCAGGGGGGTGTGGAGGGTGATGCTCTGCACTGATGTGGGTTGGGTATCTGTGCCTCAGGGTTAAAGGGCTGTACCCACTTCTGCTCAGCAACTTGGGGATGAAATGGGGCAATTTCCCCCTTTCTCATGACTATATCACCCTGAGGGATCTGTGACCAGCTTTGCTCTCTGCCTGTCCTGTCTGGGGCTCCAGCTGGCCCCCAAGACCTTCCCATGCCCAGGCAGGGGGCACCTGGGCTGTGCCAGGCACCAAGTTGTGGGGTGGCACTTTGGGCAGTCCAGCCATACCCATGGGCAGTGGCACCTCACAGGCCAATGGGTACCATCCCTGTCCTTACAAACCCATGCAGACGAGCCAGTGCCACAGACATGGACTGCCCCAGTCCCTTTCCCCCATTCCCAAGTCTGTCCTATCCATTCCCTGCCACTCTTGGGGTTCTCCCTTACCTCTTGTGGTCTGCAGCATCCTAGGGCTGGCTCCAGTGGTGCAGCATGGTGGCAGTGCCACTGAGGGCTCCAGGGCTGCCCTGCTCTGGGCTCCAGGGTGATGCCAAGGCAGTTCCCTGCAGGAACTGCAGCGGGTGCAGACGGGCTTCGCAGCACCCAGCCTGCGCCTCCCACTGCTGGTCCCTCCTCCAGGCCAACCCTCTGGTCCCCATCCCTGTCCCACCCTCCTGTCCTGTCCCTTCCCAGTGTCCTGTCCCTCAGCCAGGCTCTGCCCTCCTTTTGGGGATGTCCTCCACCCTTCTCCCTCACCCCTCATTCTTCCCTTGCCTTCCCAGCAAGGGTCCTGCTTCTCACTGTGAGCCTTTGAACACTCAGTGCTGTGGGGAACCAGGATTGCCAGAGACTCACACTCCAAGGACGTGCTGCCAAGGGATATCTGTGAAGTTCTCGGATGTATTCAGCTCTCTCTGCTGTTTCTGCCCCTGGCTGAAGTCAAGAGGAGATATTCACTGTATCCACCATGGCACAGGACTGGGAAGGGTGCAGGTACTGGGAAGGTGCTTCCAAATTGGAGGAAAGAAGGAAAAATGTTCATGCTAATGAGGGAACTTGGGAAGGCTGGCACTGGGGCTGGCTGGGAACACCAAAACCTCCCTTGAGCAGCAGGGATGCTGGGGGTGCAGCGCTCCATCTCATTCCTGGTGCCCCACGCCAAGGGGGATGTGGAGTGAGCCGAGGGACAAGATAACAGCAGGGTCTGGGGTGGAAGGGGGACATGCAGAGGGATTCTCTCCTGGGAGGAGCCTGAGCTTTCACTACACACTGACCCAGCTGCCTTTGACACGGTGCTTTTCACAAGAGCCCCAGCAAGGCTGGCAGTTTGGCTCTGCTGTTACCCAACCTTGCACACAATGGATGTCTGAGGCTGATATCTCACAACACCCTTCTCCACTCCTGATGCCACAGCTGATAATCTCTCTCTGCCCTGGAGGGTCCAGATCTGAGGACACCCTTACTCCAACTTAAGTCTGTCCTTTCCTGCCTCAACAATTCCCCCAAAAGCCACTGCAGGGATTTGGGAGCACTGGGAGCCCCTGCTGTGGGAGGACCACCCTGTGCAGGCCTCTCTGCTTGCAGGAAAGGCAGGTTCTCTTACCACAGGCTGCTCCTACAAAGCAGAAGCAGAATTCAGCACAAGTCTGGCATGGCTTTTGCCTTCCTCCCTCTTCTCTGTCAGCTACTCTGGCAGGGAGTGACACATCCCCAGGGCTGGGGATGGGATAGGTGGCCTCTTGGACCACCTTGTGGGTGAGGTGTGGAGACAGAGTGCACAGGGACCCTCAGGGTGTGCAGGGACCCTTTGGCCCTGTGCTGCAGACTGTGCCATCCCTCTGCCTCTCAGAGGAAGCTGTTGGGCACTGCTGCTCATGGGAAGGTTGCTGAGGTCTGTGGTGTGAGCAGGAGGGACAGACCAAAGGGTGTCGGTTGTGCTGGTGACAGATGATGTGTCACCATTTCCATCCTGTTGTGCTGGAGGCATTGGCACCAGTGAAGCACAGTCCTGAGTGGGACGAGATGCTGGCACCCAGCAGCACCTTCACAGACAGAATTCCAGACTGCATCAGGTCAGAAGGGCCTACAGTGCTTCATCTTGTCCCTCCTCCCTGCCTGCATCAGCAGGGTCATCCGAGAGCACATGGCACAGGATTGTGTCCAGGTGGTTCTGGAATATCTCCACGGAGAGAAACTCCCCACCCTCTCTGGACTCTGTTCAGTGCTGGGTCACTGCACAGCAAAGAAGTTCTTCCTCCTGTCCAGGTGGTAGTTCCTGGGCATCAGTTCCTGCCCGTTCCTCTTGTGGACAGCCTGGTCCATGCTCTGCCCCCTCCCTGCAGGCACTGCCAGCCATGGGCAGGTCCCTCTCAGGGGCTGCTCTGGAGGCTGCCCAGCCCCAGCTCCCTCAGCCTTTGCTGCTGCCAGAGCTGCTCCAGGCCCTTCAGCACCTGCACAGCCTGCGCTGGCCCCGCTGCAGGAGCTCCCTGGCCCTGCTGGGTGAGGAGCCAGAGCTGGGCACAGCCCTGCAGATGTGCCTGCCAGGGCTGGGCACAGGGGCAGGATCCCTTACCTGATCTGCTGGCTGTGCTCTTCAGACCCCTCAGAACCTGCTGCTGAGAGTGATGCCAGGAGGCAGACGTGGGATACTGGGGAGGGAAATGTCCCAGATGGAAGGAACACCCTGGGACATCCCCAGAGGGCCAAGTTGCAGTCCTGGCAGGCCTGGTGTGACCAAAGACAGGGTCTAGCTCCCACAACCCCCACCCTGATGGCTGCTGACAGGGCCATTTGGTGCAGAAAACCTTCCCTCCTGCTCCCTTCTCCCTCCGTAGTTACGCAAGTGCAAGGACTGGGGCTCAGTTCCCCTGGCAAGGGGGGACTCCCTGCTCAAGCATCTCTGCTGAGCCCCAGCACCTGGTTCCCAGGGGGTAGTTCCCCTTCCCAAAAATCCATGAGGACAGCTTGAGCTGAGGCATCCCCCAGCCAGGGACCACCCTGGAGCCACACAGCTGGCACAGAGCTGTGCTGGAGGGGAGCTGGGCACAGCAGGGCACTCAGCCCTGAGGTGTGTGCTGTGTCTGGGATGTTTCCCAAGGGTTTCCTATCAACCTCACTTTCTGCAGCACAGGTTTCAAAGCCTCTGCCTGATCTCAGTGTTTGCCATCCTTCTGACAGGATCTATATTTAGTTGGCAGCATCCTTGAGCAGAGGCAGAGAGCCCTGTCCTGGCTGTGGTGTTCACAGAGCAGGAAGGTCTTGCCTGCTCCCTGGAAGAGACAGATGGACAGGATGAGAAAACACCCCTGGGGCTGGGGACTGGGCTTTGGAAAGAGGCTGGCAAGGGCTGGAGGAAGCAAACATCAAAGTGAAGGTTCCATCCTTCCAGCACAAAGGCCTGAGTGGTCCTTCCCCTTTCTGGGCAGTACCCAGGATGACACTGTCCCTCAATGTCCATGTGTCCAGCTGCCCATCCATCCACCTCTTTAACAATTCTTCTCTTCATCCCTCCATTCATTTCCTTCCTTCTCTCCTTCTACCCATACTTTCCTCCCTCCCTCCCTCCCTCCCTCCCTCCCTCCCTCTCTTCTCCCAGTCATCTGTCCATTGATCCATCCATCGATCCATCCATTCCTAGCCATCAGCTTTTGCTTCACCCTGGGGCAGCCCTTGCTTTTCCTTCAGCCCTACTCATGCTGGATCATGCTAAGGGATGTGTAGGGTGATGGTGGAACCATCTCCTGGGAGCAGGCCAGGGTGAGGGACACTCAGGGCTCATACCTAGAGGGTAAATGTCACATTTAACAGCTGGAAATGTGGGTTTGGGACTAAGCCTGTAGGGCTTACCAGGGCATGGCAGAGAGATGAGCCCCTGGGAGTGTTTGGTGGAGGAGTTGGGAGAGGGAGGCTTGAGGTTGCTGGGCTTGGAAACCTGCTGTGCCTTTCAAGAACAAGCCCTGCTGAAGGTTAGTCCATGAGGTAAGAAGGGCTGCAGGGGGGCTGCTCACTGGGCTCAGGGTCCTGGTGTGGCTGGTGGGCTCAAGAGCTGCCCAAGACCTATCCATGTGCACAGGAGATGCAAATCAGGAGATCCAGGGATGGAGTCACATCCTCCCCCAGCCGGCGCATGTTTAACACTGTGTGTGGCCAGGATGGGGGGCCCATGCCATGCTCCCCCTGCCCCCCATCCATCAGGGAGCCGGCTGACATCACTGCCTCCGGGCTAATCTCTCCTCCAGCAGCAGCTTCCCGTTTCCTTTCCAATCTCTGCGCGCGGGCGGGTCCTCTCCTCTCGGGCCAGGCAGGAAAAGCCATCCAGCTGGGCTCTCCTGCTGGGCTGCAGCCCCCACATGTCTGGACCTCACTGCACTGGGCCATGGGCCACCCGCTCCCCCAGAACCTCAGCGGAGGCACCCGGGGGGCTCCGAGCCCCCAACACCCTGCCTGCCCCTTCCCTCACTCAGGATCCCAGTGCACGGTCCCCTTCCTGTTTGTGCCACAGGAAACCCAGCAGTGGCACATCATTTGGAAAAACATCACCACACTGGGGCTCCTGGTGAGGCAGCCACCCCCTCTCTATAGCCCCCCAAGTTTCACCCTGCTCCCTGGCCAGGGTGATGCTGGGGGCCAGGGGCTCTGCTACAGCCCAGTGCTGGTTGTGGACCAGTGTCCCTGTTACCCCAACAGCCCTTGTCCACCTCGTGCCACCACCATCCTGGTCATTTTGGGCCACATCCTGGGCTGACAGGTCACCTATCCTGGCACAGCATTTCCTGGGGCTGGCTGGGGAGGGGAGACTCCCTGCCAGGCTCTCGATGCTCAGGCTGCAGCTCCTCACACCCACTCAGGGCTGGCTAAAAATAACCCCACGGCAGAGCTGCAGCCTGATCCTGCAGAGAAACATCCGGGGAATGAGACGGGATGAGGCTGCTTCCTGCAGGACTGGGGCTGTTAGGGGTGGTCTTCACCCCAGCACCCTGATGCCAGTGGGAGCTGCCCCATGAGGGTGTTTATTCCCCTTGCTCTGGCCACAGTTCCCTGCCCAGCTCTTTCAAAGTGTTTTGGGGGCAATTTGGGGTTGGGATGTGTCTTTTCACAGGTCAAATCCTCCCTGCTGTGGATGCCCTCCGTCTGCTGCCATGGTAGGAGCAGCATGGGGAATGGGCACTACTCCCCTCACCATGAATCCCGAGCACCGGGAGGAGGGAGCTGTACATCTCCTGTCCTTGAATTTTCTGCATTTTCCTTGTGGAGGCGGCTCCTCACCCTGGCTGTGTCTGTGCAGCCAGCCCAGCTGCAAACCGTGGGAGCCATCTGTGCTGACAGCCAGGACCTCCTGCCCTTCCCAGCACACTGTGTGTGTGTGTGATGTCCCCCTGAGGCAGCACAGGGGACATACATGACCAAAGGGGGTGGCTAAAGGGGGACAGTGAACATTCACACCTGGGATGCTGGAGTGGGTGTCCAGATGAGCTGAGAAGCAGAAGCTCAAGATGTGAGGAAAGCACACTCAGGGCAGTGGCACTCACAACTCTGTGGGAGGACCACAGCCAGTCAGGGGGAGCAGGGAGCCTTAGGCTGGGCCAGAAGGGCCCCAAAAGCCACAGTGTCATGTAGCTATGGGCAGGCTGCAAGCCCTGGGTGCTAACAGGGAGTTGTCCCCCATCACTGCTTTGATTGTCCCCCACATTCTGGCTGTGAGAGTGACTGTGACATCCTGGCCATGTTCCCCCAGTTTTTACCTTGCTGAGACAGGTCTGGAGCTGAGCAACCCAGCACCATCATCAGTGATGGCCCCATGTACACAGGTCAGGCTTAAACACAGCTGTGGCAGGAGCCCAGTGTCCACAGGCAGCCACAGAGTGTGGGGGTGAGTAGTGGGTGGAAAATCCCTCATTTGTCAGCGTATTCCTGCTGTAGTGTCTGTCTAGACCAACTTCCTGTTGGCTGGTGGGAGCTGCCTCGTGCCCACACACGCTCACCCACACGCATGTGGGGGTGCAGAGCTGGCATCCATGTCTCCTGCCCTGCCATGGCCTGCTGAGGGTCACCCCAGGGTGCTGGGACTGCAGGGATGGACCAACCCTCCTCTTGGACCTGGATCAAGCACCTGGACCCCCTCTGGGTGGGCTTGGTGCCAACATCATCCCATGCCAGCCTGACGCTCTCTTGCGTACACACCAATCCCTTTATTGTTGTGCCAGAAACCACAACAGTGGCAAACACCGAGGGAGTGGGGACACAGGCTGCCCGAGCCCCCACTGCCAGGACAAGCCCACCCAGACACCACCTGGGGAAGGGGCCCTGAGAGCCATCTGGGCCAGAGACAGTCTGCAGAGGTGAGCCTGACACTCAGGAGAGGACCTGGGAGTGCTCCCTGAGGTGAGGGGCTCACACAAAGCATGGTGGGGTTTGGTGGGCTGCAGTGAGTCCAGCCTGACCTTGGGTGTGGCAGACCTTGGGCCAGAGTGGGTCAATTCAAGCCCTGTGCTGCTGCAAAGCCTGAGCAGAACCCTGACAGCTCCCCACTTCCAGATATTTGAGAGACACCCCTAGAAGGTCTTACAGTGGTAGAGACGTATCTTGGTACCAGGAAAGTTCCTACATCCCATGAAGGGTTCCCCCTCTCTCACTCTGCCCAGCCTCTCCTTGGGGCACCCACTCCCACTGCCAGCACTGCCTCCTGTGGGGTTATCTCCATGGGCACAGGGGGGACCAGGGTGCCCATCCTCCCTCTTTCCAGCACTTGTTACTCGGATTCCCATGGGACAGTACCCCCTGCCTGAGTAGGGGGGTCTATGATGAAGGAGGTGGAGAGCAGATCTGACTATTGGGGGACACAGGGCCAAATTCCCACCCATGCCCCCGGCTGCCAAGCCTCGGTCATTAGGGGGTCCCCACACAAGAGCCTGTGGAGAGGGCTCAGGCCTCGTGGTCACTGGTGCTCAGGTGGTCCTCGGACAGCCCCGTCTCGTCGATGTTCTCCAGAGAGTCAGCGTGTTGCACAGAGAGCTCGGCCAGGCTCACGCTGGGCAGGGTGTTCTGCTCCGGGTACACCCAGGGCTTGTATTCGGGGTCATGCTTGCGTTTCCACTCTGGGTACTTCAGCCCAGCCTTGTAGATCTTCTTCATGGCCTGTGGGCAGAGCAGGTCTGGGGATGGAGCTGCCCTGGGCTGTGGGCACAGCTCCCAGCTCCCCCACTGCTAGCTTTTGGGGGTGTTGGGAGGGGATAGGGGCCTGGCTTGGAGCACACAGCCCCAGCAGCATGCCCAGAGCACACTCAGTGTCACCCAGCACACATTCCATTTGCCACCCAGGATCCATTCTGTGAGCTCTGGATAACCTGGTACCCATTCTGTGAGCCCTGGGTCAGCCAGCACCCATCCTCTGTGTCACTCAGGACACATCCTGTGAGCCCTGGATAGCCCAGTACCTGCCCTGTGAGCTCTGGGTCACCTAGGACCTGTCCTGTGAACCATGTGTCACCCAGCACCCATTCTGTGGGCCCTGGATCATCCACCACCCATCCTGCCCCTACCCAGGGGTACTAAGGGGCAGCTCATCCCTGCTGCCTATGCATTCCACCACCAGCCACACACCCTGCTTACCTTTGGTGCCACAAACTGGGAGACACGGTTCACCACCCACTTTGGCAGCGACCCTGCAAGAGCCAAAAGCCCCGTCACTCAGGCAGTCAGGGCCAGCCCCAGAGGAGGCATCAAAAGCCTGCATTGCTCTGTGCCAACCTGAGCAACACCAGGGCTGATGGCAGTAGTGCCCCAGGAGGGGACCCCGTTTTTTCTTGGATTGTCCCCACTCTCCTGGGTGGTGGAGAGCCATGGTGGGTAAGCTTTGGGGGCACACTGGGACATAGTACACCCTTCCCTCCTGCTGGCACTCACCACGAGGGTCCACCTGGGTGAGGTAATAGAGAACACAGGCACCGTCGCCGTTGGCCTTGATCAGGTAACCTGTCTGCAGGGACACGGCCCTCACAAAATCCTTCCGGGGTGGGTATTTCTGCAGAGAGATTCCATGCCCCTCAGAGCCTGCCTGAGCCGCTGCCCAGCCCTGCCTGTGCCTGCTGGCACCACTGCCAGGGCTAGGGGCTGCTGGAGGGGCTCACCGGGTGCTTGACGCTGTAGTTGATGATCATGTAGTCATTGCCCAGGGGCAGCCAGGAGCGCAGGGTGACGAAATCCCGGTTCTTCAGGGGGCTCGGGCACTTCCCTGCAGACAGACCCAGTTACACCACAATCCCCACAGCCCCACAAAGGCTCAAAGGGGTGTGGGGTTGTGGAGGGGGACTTTCCAGGGGCTGAGGGCTGCTCACAGGAGTAGTATCCAACGTCAGCGTTAACGGTGAGGCGCCCGATGTCGTAGGTCTCGATCATGTTGGAGTCCCATTTCTTGCGGTAGCTGGTGTCGTGCAGCACATCATAGAGGGTTTCAGCAGGGACGTCCTTGCAGGAGATTCGGGTCTGTGGGGAGACAGGCCAGCACTCACTCCCATGGCACAGAGCTTTGGGCTGTCTCTGTGGGCAGTGGTGCATCCCTGTGCTGCTGTAAAGTGTGTATGCCATGGAGGATGCTCTGCACACATGGTGCATGTCCCTGCTTCAGGACAGCCCAGGCAGAGCTCCTGGTCCTGCAGCTTAGAGTGCAGCTGGAAAGACCCTCTTCCCTCAGAGATGCCTGGTGGTCCAGGCTTTGCAGACTCTGAGCCTTGCTCTGTACCCTCACCCCATGTTCCTGCAGGGCAAGCAAAGGGATGCTCCTGCCCTGGTATGATGGTCTTGGGTGTGGAGTCCAGTCTGGGGAGGCTGGAGGGGGCCCAGCTGTAACTGGAGCTGTGTTGCTGCCCACCCTCACCAGCTGGTGCATTATTGATGAAGACGACTGCCCTGCTCCTCTCAATGCTGGGAGGAAGGAGATGTCATCTGCTCCTCGTTAGAGGCCTTGCATCTTTGATGAGGTGCTGTGTAACTGGAGATGGCCCTCTGAACGTGGCAGGTCCCATCAATCTCAGGCAAGCTTTCCCCGGTGGCCTGGGTGATGGTTTGTGCCCAGTGTGCTGGACTCGTGCCCAGGACAGGCTTGGAGATGTGCTGCAGTCCCCAGGGCACCGTGGAGGAGTGTGGGAGCACCCAGCCCCCTCCTCTGGCTCCCCCGCCCCAGCCACCCGCTCCCAGCTGGGTCAGGAGGTGCTGCTGCTGCAGGGAGAGGGATGTTTCCAGCTGTAGGTGGAGCTCATAGCGCTTCTCGAAGCTCTGGTTATCACAGCAGGAGCTTCTCAGCCTTGCACTCCCCAAGTTCCCCACTAAAGCCTGTCCACCACTCCCTCCAGCCTCGGATGGAACAACAGCCCCACCTATCCAGGCATAGCAGGTGGTCAGCTGGGGTGGTAAAACACAGAGCCCAAAACCATCCGAAGGGATTTCAGGTGGGAAAAATCCAAAGCTCCAACTGCTCAGTGATCTCTGGGTTAATTAACTCCCTCAGTTAATGGAAAGACTGCAGCTCTTCTGTCCCCAAGTCCCAGAGAGGTGTTCAGCTCAGGTCTCCCTCAAGTACTGGGTGGCATCCTCCAACCCATGTTTTGGGAAGAGTCTGTGGTCAGTGCTAACCCCTGTACCATGCCCAGGCCCTCTTCAGGGTAGGGAAAAACCACATAAAGGAGGTATAACTTGCAATGAACCAGGCTGAGTGATGGTGCCTGACCTCCCTGCACATGCCTGGGTTCCCCTGTCTGTGTGGCTCATGGTGGCAAGGGGGACATAACTGCACCCCCTCTTCCAGGCTGTGTGTTTGACCTTGGCTTGACTCCAGGAGTTCCTGCCAGCCTGTCCTTCCAAGCCTGTCCTGGTCACACCGAGCAGCACCCACTTCTCCAGTCCAGATCTCAGCAATGTGTCAACACAGATTATGGGAAACCCTGTCCAAGGCTGTGCTAAAGTCACAGTATAGGGCTCTCTTGGATCTGCCTGTACCCACACAGGCAGTCTCTTGCTGGAGGGGGCAATCTGGCTGCTCAGTCATGATTTGCTCTTGGTAGGTCCCTGCTGCTGTCACCACTGCCCTTCTCCTTCAGGATATGGCTTCCAGGATGATGATCTCCATCTCCTTCCGAGGGAAGGAGGTGACACAGCAGCCCATAGTACCCTGGAGTTCCCTTTTGGGAGATAGATATGATGGGTGGCCTTTTCCCAGGTATCAGGGAGCTCCTGCAGGCACCAGAACTTTTCAAAGAGATGTTGGCCAGATCACCCAGCACCCCTGTGTATGTCCTCCCTGGCCCTGTGACTTGTGCATGCCCAACTGGCTGAGTGCTCCCTGATCCTAGTCCAGAAGCTCTTCCCTGGCTCATGGCAGCAATGAAATGTGTCTTGCTGATACACCTGCTGCTCCTCCTCCTCACCTTGGCCCTGAAGGGCCTCCCTCCATGGCAGCACTGTGTGCCCAGCTCCTCCTGGTGCCTTTCCAGCTGGGAGTGCATAGGCTGGATTGCAATCACTTGAGATGTGCTGCTGGTTATTCTGTATTCAGGAGACTGGTGCAAGAGCCTCCTCCAGTGTGTTATATCTCTACTCACCACCTCCCCATGCCTTCCCTGCTCCTCAGGTCATGGTAACCCACCCCTAACACTCCCAGTCTTTCAATCAGGTGGTTTGCCCTTCCTGTTTTGGTGGATCCCAACCCTACCCAGCAGTCTGGATTCTTGGTGGCCAGAAAAGCCAGAGCCTGTGACACCCACCACGAAGCCAAGCATGGACCTGCAGGATGCTCCCACATGGAGAGCTGTGCCCCCAGCATGCTGTAATCTCTGGTAGTATCACTGGGGCTGTGTAGATGATAAATAAGGTGTAACAACAACCCAAGGGCTGGCTGAACCTTGCTAGTACCTCAGATTCATCTCCTGACAAGCAACAATCCTCCTGAGACAGCACATGAAGGCTCTTAAACTCTCCGAGATGCTCCTGCAGTGAGGATATGAGGTGATGTGCCCCAGGATGGTGAGCCAGGGAAAGAACACCCGGGAGGCATCCCATCAGCCTGTCTCATGTCCGGGGGCTCCCTGCAAGGCTGTCTCCATAACGTAATTGATCTCAGGGCCTTCCCACCTGTGTCCGGATCAAGGGCAGCCGCAATGTGAGCCCACATAGCAGGAGGCTGCCCTGGGCATCCCGGCAAGTCGAGAGGATAAAGCAGCAAGAGCCTGAGGAGCAGCTGGGGAAGCACCTCTGGGAGGGTCTAACCCTGCCAGCCCTAAAATCTGGGGCAGAAACACCCCCAGACAGCCTGGACTGTGCACCCCAAGCATGGTCAGCACCCCAGGGACCCTTTGGAGCCGCTGGGCACACAGCTGGGGCAGGGAAGATCGAGCGCCTGCTTACCTTGATTTTCTGCACGGTGCAGCTTTCCTCCTGGCCCTGACTCCACACGGTCACACCAGCCTTGTTATACCGACAGTGCCAGCCCTCCAGGCTCTCGCACTGATCCCTGAAGGAGCTGAAGTCGGAGTCATCCGGGATATAAACAATCTCCCCTCCTCTGGACATGGGGCTGAGCTGCTGGACCCCAGGCGTGGGCACTGACTGCAGGCAGGCTCCTTCTGCCTCACCTCCCGGGAAACCCGGCTATGCCCTTGAGCTCTGCCTCGCTGGGTGCCTGCTGCAGCTCACATCATCCTCCCAGCCCTGAGACTGTGCCCCTGGCGTGGGCACTGGCCACCCAGGCACACCAGCGTGGGCAGAGACCTCCAGCCACCCCGGCCACGCTGTGCCGCACGGAGCAGCAGGGGGAAGGCTCCTTTCCTGCAGTTGCTATCGCAGCTGCTGGGAGCTCAGATGTCTTCCCCGGCTGGCTCACCAGCATCACATTTCTCTCCGCTGGCTGTCAGCTCCTCTATTATTCAGCAGGTAGCAGTGCGCAGGTGGCTTGGCTTTCAGGGCAGAGCTGCCCTCGGCTCCCTGAGCCCCTCGTCCTGCTGCCCCTGCTCTCCCCTCGCCGGTGCCCTGGCAATCTCTGTGCCTGACTTTGCAGCACCAGCTCACTGGGAGGATCAGCTGATGCCAGGAGCAGCGGCCAGGCCTGCCGGCACCGCGGCAGAAACAATTCAAGCGTGGGCCCTGGCGTGCCTGGGATGGGGCCGCGCTCCAGTGCACAGGACCTTGGTTGTCAAGGTGTCCTGAGAGTGTGGGGTGGGCTCCTGGCCCAGGGATGGGAAAGAATTTGCAGGTGAGAAGTTGCCCCCCGCTGGGCTCACAGGTGGTGGGGAGGGACCCCTGGGGGTCTTTCTCCCTCCTGTTTGGAGCAGAAACACCACTAGCACAGGTGAAGTCACCCATGGCTTTAACCTGTCTTCAAGGATGGACTCACACATCTCACAGGTCCCACAGCTGCACCACTTCCCAGGGGAAAGAACAGCAATTCCACTGCTCACTCTGAAGCTGCAATTAATGCCCCTTGTCCTTTGATACATCTCGTGCTCCACCAAGAGAGACCAGCTCTATAAGCAATGCACTGGCCTTGCAGGTAGCTGGTAAATCCCAACCCACCCCTTTTGTAGCCCCGGGTCCCAGTCCTCCCAGCATCATCTGCTCACTCTCCAGCTCCTCTGCCTCTCCCTGAAATGGGAAGGCCACTCTGGACACACCACCCAGCTGGGGGTTCCCTGGAGGTGCACAGAGGGGACAGGCTGGTGACCACAGTCCTCCTCAAGGTGCAGTTTGTCCCATTTGTTCAGCTTCTTGTCCAGAACCCTTTCCTGGACCTTGTTCAGTCTCAGCTCAGTCCCTTGGTTCCCAGCCTAGGTGAAACCTGAGGTTATCTTGCCCAATTTCTTGATATCCACAAGGTTTCTCTTGACCTAAATTTTGGATTTCTTGGGCTCCACACGAACTCAGGCTCTGCCATTTGCACATCCCTTCCCCCAGGTTTAGCCTCAGCTGCAAGACGAGGGTGTACTTACCCCCTCATCCAGTCCTGTGATGAGGATGGAGAACAGCCCCAGTACTCACCCCGGGGTCCCCCACTTAAGACCAGCATCCACTGGGATAAAAGTCATGGAAGGGACAGCAGGGAGACAGCTGGAGAGCTGCAGCTGCTCCCAGGGCCTTGCCTGGGGAGGAAGGCTGCCTGCACTGCCTGTTCTGCTCCTCCAGGCACACTGGATCATAGTGGGGCCATGTGTTTCCAAGCTTGGGAAGCTCTGGGTGCCAGAGACAGAGATGCCAAGTGCCACGCTTGGTTAAAGAGCTGCCGCAGTGGGCAGGGAGTGGTAGATCTGGAGCTGGAAAGACCTTGAGGTGGCCTTGGGGCTGCAGAGCAGGGAACAAGGGTGGCCAGACAGATTTATGGCCTAGAGGGAGTGACACCATTGCTGTAGTGTGCCATGGGGTGCACAGGAGTGTGTGAGCCTGTGCCCATCCCTGTGTCCATGTGCAAGCAGGGACAGTGACCCCAGCCCTGCAGGAGCCAGACACAGCCTGAAGGGGCCATGTGTGTGTGAGGGAGAAGGACCTGATCCTGGAGCTTTTGTGGCCTCAGTGTGTCCATGGGGTGAAAGAAGAGAGGACACTGCAGTCCCAGGGATGGAGGAGCTCCGATTGGCTCTGTGGGAAGGAGCAGGCTGCTTACACAGTGTCACTGAAGTGGAACCAGCCCTGACTGGCCACATTTCTCGCTGTGCCTGAGAGACACAAGCATTTCTCTCCCTGGCTGGACATCCTGGAAATTTGAATGGAAAGTTCTTTCTTCTCTTCTGCAGCAGCCCTTGGGACCAGCGATCAAGCTGGTAAACAATGTAGCTATCCAAGAGCTTGCTGGTCACCATCACATGCCCCCTGCAAGCCACCAGCTGAGCTGAACTGGGTTCCCATGACCCACTTGGAAGCCCTCAGGGCTCAAACCAAACCCATTTACCACTGCCCTTGGCTCTTTTGGATCCAAGGTCTGGATCTGGGTGATGCTGCTGGGAGCCTGTTCACTCGGAGGAGAAGACAGGAAGGTGAATGTAGCAAATGTGAAGCCACACCTTAGTGTGACCTTGGCTCTGTCACAGCTTGTTCACTTCATTGACTGTGGACCTCTTGGAGTGAGTCCAAAGAAGGCCACAGAGATGCACCAAGACCTGGAGCCCCTCTACTATGCAAACAGGCTGGGAGAGCTGGGATTGTTCAGCCTGGAGAAGAGAGACCCAAGGGGTGACCTGAGACTGCCTTCCAGTGCCTAAAGGGGCTCCAAGAGAGCTGGAGAAGAACTTTGGACAATGGTTTGGAGTGACAGGACAAGAGGGAATGCCTTCCCACTGCCAGAGGGCAGGGATAGATGGGATATTGGGAAGAATTTCTTCCTTGTGAGCGTGGGGAGGCCCTGGCACAGGTTGGCCACAGAAGCTGTGGCTGCCCCATCCCTGGAGTGTTCAAGGCCAGGTTGGATGGGGCTGGTGGAAGGTGTCCCTGCCTATAGAAGGGGGATGGAACAAGTGGAGCATTAAGGTCCCTTCCAACCCAAAACATTGTGGGATTATGATGATTCTTTGATCTGAGGAACAATTTTTTGATGTACCTCCAAGGTATGACAGCCTTGTCCTTCCCATCCTCTGTGGAGGAAGTGTCAGGAACTCAGCAGTGGGGAGGGAGGAAATAAGAGTTGTATCCCTGGAGACATTACAGCTGTCACCTTAGCAAGGCCTGAGCCTGGGGGAGATGGACTTTATAGGCTTGTTTTGCAGGATTATGTTAGCAGAGAGTTGGATGGTGAGTCCCCATTGCATGGTGCCTTCCAGACCCTGCTTTTGGGGCTGGCTGAACCTGCACCCTGTGGATAGAGGTAGTGGCTCATCACACCTGGTTTAGAGGGACGCTGGCTTTCCTTGGCTGTGGGATGCTGGCAGCTCATGGTGGCCCCATGACTGGCACAGAGCTCCATTCCCTGGGCTGACAGGGAGTATGCAGCTTCCTGCTCTTGGCCACACTCTCAGTGTGGGGGTAGTGGAGATGACATGGGTCACTGTCACACCAGCAGCCCCAGGGATCCCTGTGTGTCCCACAGCCATCAGCTTCATGGGTGGAGCCTCTGCAGAGCCTGGTGGGTCTGGTTAGGGTATGGCAAGGAGGGTTCAACTTCCATCCTGTCTCTGTCTGACTTACTGGTCTCTTTCTCCTTCTCCTCCTGTTTTCATTCTCCGGGTCAAATTTCTAAACCCTCCAAGTGTCTTTGCAGACTCCAGAGCTGGGATTTGGGATTTACATGCTGGGAGTGGGGTTGCAGGGCATTGCATGTGGGTATTCACAGCTCCATTAATGAGCTTGGATGCCTCAGCATGACAGGCTTCCAGCCCCTACAGAGCTGGGGAAGAACATCCAATCCGCTCGGCAGCGACCACTCCTGCTCCTCTGAGAATCAACTTTGAAAGCCTTTGTAAGTTGAAATGAAAAATGTTTCTCCTACAGAAAATTGTTCTGCTTTGGCTTTGTGTGAACCACAACACTGGCTTCCCTCAGATCCTTGTTCCATCAAGGTTTATCTCCTGGGGAATGAACAAGAGAGTTAGGCGGAAAAGCTAAAGACGGGCTGAGAGTTTCTTGTCTCAGAGAAACCCAGCTGGAATAATCGGGAGGATTCCAGCTGCCACACAGCATCCGGAGGTGGTGCCTGGGAGGTGGGGATGGTCCCAGAACGGGAGCAGGCAGGTGATAAGTACCTGAGAGACATCAGGGCGTGTTCTGGCTGGGCTGCCTCACCTTTGAGGGACAGTGAAAGGCAGGAAAGCCAGGGAAAAGTGGGCTCCTGGCCCAGGAGTGGTGCAAGGCATCAAACACCCTGGGGTTGCAGGGACCCGTGGGGAGACTCCAGAGCCTCAGGCCTACAGGGACCTTTGAGTGCCAAGTGTGGTCCCAGAGTCCCAGGACTTCAGGAACTGCCCTGGAGTGCCAGAGCTGCAGGGGTCCACAGGGTCTTCAGTGAGATCCCAAAGCCTCGGGGCTGCAGAGACCTCTGGGGACACAATGAGACCTCAAAGTCCCAAAGTTACAGGGACTCCCAAAATCCTAGGGAGACTCCAGAGCCCCAGTGAGACCCCAGAGCCCTGGGGCTACAGAGACTCACATGACAGGAGTGGGGAGGGGGCAGTGATGAGACACCAGAGCTCTGGTGAGCCCCAGAGCTGCAGGGACCCCTGGGGTGCCTGGAGAGATCCCAGAGCCCCAGGGCTGCAAGGATCCATGAGTGCCTGGAGAGACCCCAGCGCCTTGGGGCTGCAGGGACTCCCAAATGCCTGGAGACCATCCAGAGCCATGAGGCTGTAGGGACCCCAGGGTGCCTGGAAAGAGCCCAGAGTTCCAGGGCTGGAGGACTCCCTTATGTCTGAGACACCCCAGAGTCCTGGGACTGCAGGGACCCCCATATGCCTGGAGAGATCCCAGAGCTCCAGGGCTGCAGGGACCTCTGGGTGCCTGGAGAGACCCCAGAGCCCCGGGGCTGAAGGACCCCCAAATGCCTGTTAGACTCCAGAGCATAGGGGCTGCAGGGACTCCCAGCTGCCTGGAGAGATCCCAGAACCCCAGTGAGACCCCACAGCCCTCGGACCTCCCAGTCATGACCCCATCCAACCCAACTGAATTCAAACACACCTCCAAGCCCCTCGGGCAGTGCCTCCCCATTCTGCACAGGAGAACCATGTCCCCCACATGGATGACATTATCAGGCCACTGGTACAGTGCACAGGGACTCTGCTGCCGCTCGCCCCGCGTGTGCAGTCTGGTGTTCACCCACTGGGTGTCACGCGTGCTCCACGGACGGCAGCGACAGCGACAGAGAGGGAGACAGAGACAGGGCCAGCACCGGGAACTGCCAGGGAAAGGTACAAGCCGAGAGACAGGGAAGCCCTGAAGTGTCGCCCTGCTCCACGCTGATGCCACCAGCTCGTCCACGGAGGTGGAGGTGGCGGCTGAGGCTGTATCTGACCTGGCATTTCCCCACACCAATGCCAGGCAGGTGCAGGCTGTACCCCGATGTGTCCTCCTAAGGTGACATCAGGGGTGGCTCTGCACCCCTGGGCTCAGTGTCCCCTGCTGCTCTGAGCTATTCTGTGGCACCCCACGGACAGCTCAGTCTTGCCAGCTCAAGGGAGTTCGGGGATCATTTTGCACCTCAGTTTCAGGCTGAGTATTACTGGTCCCAGTTAAGGGTCCCCAGGACAGTGGGCGTGCTGGGAGGATGCTCCTCTCATGGCCAAGGAGCTCAAAGAGGGCATCCCTCCGTGAATTTTACCATTAAGCAGAGAATGGGATGAAGCCCCAGAAAATCCCTTTTCCTCCTTGCTCCCACCTGGCATTAGCATTGAGTCCCTCAGGCACCCTGAGCCCTCCCAGTGAGGGGTACAAGGCAGGGTCAGCATGGACATCCTGCACCCAGGATCATCAGCTTTAACACGGACCTTTTTCTGCCACTTTGGGGTTTTCTGGTTTCAGGGAAAAGTGTGTGTGTGTGTGTGTGGGTTGCTCCCCACAGTCCTTATTGGAGCTGAAACCCAGCACAGCCAGGGTATCCAGCACTGCTGGGTCCCTTCCCTGTTCCCAGGTCTCATCCCTGGCACCTCTTTGTGAGAGGATGGGCAGGGGCAGCACCAACCCCTTGGCAAAGGCAAGGAGGGAGCATGGAGCATCCATCTGGCAAAGCTGGGTGGCAAAGCACAAGAAGTTGTTGGGGCAGGCTGCCAGGCACATTCCCAGGGGCTGGCACAGCTGACAGAGGCATGGAGAGGTGGGCTGAGGGTTCCCTGCTCACCCACACCATGAACTTTGGGCTCAGCCCTGCCCTCACGAAACCTGGTGAAAAGCAATGTATGGGGTGGACTCCCTGGGGTGCAGAGAGTAGGGTCGCACAGCAGCTCTGCCCCATTGCAGGTGAGTCAGAAGGTCCTGTGGGTGGTGTGACTACATGCATTGGAGGGTTGGAACAAAATGGTCTGTAAGATCCCTTCCAACCCAAACCATGCTATGATATACCTCCTGTGTACCCCTCTGCCACTTCTGTGTGTCCTACAACTGGGGTCATATCAGGGCAGGATGCTGCCCCAGGATGCTCCTCCAGCATCCCACATATCCATGTAACATGTGCCTACACAGGACACTTCACAGTGACACACGTGTGTGATGCACAGCATGGAAAAGGCAGCACCCTGGGGCAAGCACATGTGTGGGCACACCCAGGGAGCAGCGATGTGTTCATGGGATCCTGCCACACACAGGGACATCCAGCAGGCACTTGTGGCTCCTCCACTAATGGCATGGAATCCACAACTGACATAGAGACCACGTGTCTGCACATGAGTGTTACCCACCCACACGTGTGTCAGCACACACAGCTGGCAGACACACATCCCGTGGCTCCAACTGGGTTCTGGGGCAGCCAACAGTTGATGAGCACTTTCTCACCCCTGCACATACCTCTTGAGAGGTGCAAATGTGCTCTAGGGGTGTGCAGACACACCTGTGCACACTGCAGATGTTTTGGTGTGTATTTGTTGCTCCTCAAAGGCCTCTCTTTAACCTTTCCACCACCCCTCTACGCTGCTCATTTTTAGCTGAATCCTTCTCCTCATGTCATCTCATGTCACCCCTTTCTTGCCCTGGAGCATCCCTCCTGCCTGCTGCTGTCCTGGAACCCTGCACCACCACGCTCCCCAAACTCCTGCTCTACTCCCCCACACTATTCCCAGCCTGGCAGACAGGGATGAGACACCAGCAGCCCCACGACTGCCAGGCCAGGGCTTGCTTGCACAGTGCCCCAGCCGGGCATCAGGATGATTTAAAAGGACTGTGAAAAATGTGGTTATTTTTTCCCCTTTCAGCTGCAAGTCAATACTCAGAGAAGGATGTTTAATTATCTTTGTCACCCTCCTAAATCTCTTTATGAGAAGGTTTGGCTGCAAATCTCCACATCATTTCTGAGTTATTGGCTAGTGCAGTGCACAGCGACACAGTAAATTAGCCGGTCGGAGCAGGCGTGGGTGCTCCCGCCACTGCCAGTCCTGCACGTGGCTGGTCCCCCTCATCCTGGGGCTGTGTCAAAGTGGCAGCAGCAGGGAACACCCTTGACAGTTCAGGAGTTAGAGCTGGTGTCCCCTCTGGTTGTGAGCACCACCTGGTTGTCATGGCATACTACACGCCCCATCCCTGGGGACTTGGCATCTCTGTGGGTTGCCAGGATCAAGCAGGATCCAGGGGGCATGGGACAGCCAGGGCCACCCCAGGGTGACCTCCTGCACCAAGATGTCCATTGTTCTCGCTGTGGGATACTCCTGACATCTCCTTCCAGGTACTCTCCCCAGTCCTGGAGCCACTCTGCTCAGACCCAGGGTGGGGTTACCTGGTGCCCACTACCCCCACAGCTGGCAAGATCCCCCCAGGGTGACCCAGTATCAACCTTGGCTGAGGGATGAACTAGAATGAGGCTGAGTCATCTAGAGATGACGGGTCCACTCAGATGCTCTGAGCCCCCCAAAATCCCCATTCTTTGAATGCAGACAGGAGAGCGAGTGGGTGGGCTGAGATCCAATGCTGTGTCATTCCCAGGGCAGGACTGGGTGGGCCAGTGAAGGCGAGGGATGGAGAGCAGGCACAAAAAGTGGGATGCAGCTCGCCACCCATCAGCATCCCTGGAGGCAGCACCCAGCACCCACCATGTCCTAACCCCCCCGTTCTCATGCAAAAGCAGCAGAGCCGGGGCTGGGCTGGAGGACTGAGATACGCCAGAACGAAATACCACCTTCCCGATAATGCCTTTTATTGGACTAGGTGACACGCAGGCTTTAGGGGGATAGCGGGAGAATCCTCTCGGCTCATCCGCAGAAAGGATTTCCACAGCCCTCCCGGCGGCTTGTCAGCGCTCGGCGCCGAGTCCCTGAAGAGTTATTACCTCCCGACGCAGGGCTCTGTCTGCTGGGAGCTCAGCGGCGTCCCTGCCCCTCTTTGCTGCTTAGAAAGATTACGCCGCCTTGGAATAAGCTCCGTGGAGCGCTGCTGCCGTCGCATCAGACAGGGGCTAATCAGAAAATTAGCAGGGAAAAGAAAACTTTGTGGCAGCAACTTATCTCCGGCGCGGGCGCTTTGTCGCTCTGGCAGCCGCTGCTCCCGCTCCTCCCACTGCTCCCGTTCCTACCGCGCCCAGCCCCGGCCCTCGGGGCAAAACTTCCTTGGGTTGCAGCGATGAAACCTGGTACAAATGTCAGGTATAAGGAGGGGTGTGCGCACACACGTGTGTGTTTCAGCGTGTTAGTGCAGCGTGTGCATCTTGGGGATGGTCCCGTGCAGGGCTAAGGGTTGGACTTGGTGATCCTTGTGGGTCCCTTCCAACTGAGAATATTCTGTGATTCTGTGCTTGGCATAGGCATTTGTGCACGTGAGTGCACACACACCCCTGCACTTACAAGTCTGGACCTGCACATGCATCGTACAGTCCTAGAATCCAATAATGTTTTGGGTTGGAAGGGATCTTAAAGACCATCTAGTTCCAACCCCCTGCCATGGGAAGGGACACCTTCCACAAACCAAGGTTGCTCCATGCCCTGTCCAACCTGGCCTTGAACACTTCCAGGGATGGGGCAGCCACAGCTTCTCTGGAAAACCTGTGCCAGGGCTTGCCCACCCTCACAGGGAAGAAATTCTTCCTTATATCTCATCTAACCCTGCCCTGTGAAGCCATTCCCTCTTGTCCTGTCACTCCAGGCCCCTGTCCCAAATCTCTCTCCATCCTTCTTGCACGGTCTTGTAGGCACTGGAAGGCCACTATTAGATAACCCCAAAGCTTCTCTTCTCCAGGCTGAACAATCCCAGCTCTCCCAGCCTTTCCTCCCAGCAGAGCTGCTCCATCCTCTGACCATGTTGGTGCCTCCTCTGGGCTCTCTCCAGCAGCTCCATGTCCTTCCTGTGCTGGGCCCCAGGGCTGGAGGGAGCACTACAGGTGGGGTCTCAGCTGAGGGGACAGAGGGGCAGAATCCCCCCTGCCCTGCTGCCCACACTGTGGGACCAGCCCAGGGCATGGGGGGTTCTGGGCTGGGTCATGTCCAGCCTCTCCCCCACCAGCACCCCCAAGTCCTTCTCCCCAGGGCTGCTCCATCTGCTCATTCCCAGGGCTGATTCTGGCGGTTGCCCCAACCCAGGTGCAGCTCCAGCACTTGGTCTTGTTAAACCTCATGTGATTCCATTTCTTGAGGTTGTCCAGGTCCCTCTGGATGGCCCCATCCTTCAGGTGTGTCAACCACACCTGCACACCTGAAGGACACATGTGAACACATGTGCATACAGGTACACGTGGCCACATATGGACGCCTGGGGACTCTCCCATCCCTGGCTGTGTGATGTGTCCCATGTTGTGCCATCGATGCTGTGCCCACTCAGGACAGAAGGGGTGTTTGTTCTGTGCTGACATGACATGAGTCCCCACACCACAGTGGCATCCTGGGGAGCAGTGTTGGGCACCCTTGGGTGTTCTCAGTGCCATCCCATCCTTGTGCCATGGGGGGCGGGAGCTGTGGGGGGTGCAGGGATCAGCAGAGGATGATTAAAATGCGCTGTTCATGTTATTTCAACCCAAGCATCAGGGAGTGTTACGGGGCACTGAGCTAGAAAATGGCATTTACAGAACCCACCTCCTGCCATCCCCAGCCCCGGCCTTTGCAGACTTCATTAGTGCCATGTAGGCATGGGCATGTTCAGCGGGGGGACACACAGCTGGGTGTGGTCCTCAGCCTCACAGCCTCTATGTGGGACACCAAACACAGCCAGAGGGGGAGGCAAGGGACCCCTCCTCCCTGTCCTCAGTCCTGCAGACCCTCTGTGGGACTCCAGACAATGCCAGAGGAGAGGGGAGGGGCCACCACCACTGTCCCCTGAACTGTAGCCCTTCCCTGGGCCCCCAAACACAGCCAGAGGGGGAGAGCAGGGACCTCTCCCCACCACATGCAGCCCTTCAGCCCCTCTGTGGGGCCCCAAATGCAGCCACATCTCAGTTTGGGTGCTCTCAGTAGGATGGCTGAATCCCATGTGGCTCAGCTTTGTGGCACGGAGGTGTTGGTGGCACCGAAGACAGGGGTACAAGGACTGTGCTGGGACCCCCGTGCCCCCTGCCTGGTGCTGGGCAATACCAGTAGCCCCACTAGGCCATGGCCACACCACATTTTGGATATAGCGGGTCCAGCCATAGCAACAGTTACTACGATTCTCTTTTCCCATTCCCTTTTCCTGACTCAGTGTCTTCCCATGGCAGCTCTGGTGCTGCCGGGGATGAGTTTACAGGCAATTAAAGCTCATTAATTGTGCACAGAAGCAACAGAAGCCCCGCGGCAATGTGTATGTGTGGGGGTGAGTCCCAAAGGGGACAGAGCCAGACCCAGCCATCCCTGGCTCATCCAGGAAATGTGGGGGTGAGTGGGGGTCTGCACCCACCTGGGGTGATGCTGGGCTGATTTTTTCTCAGGGGTTATGGGTGATGGGGGATGACCATGGACACTGTGATGGATCTCATCTGTTCTGAGTCCCCATGTGAACATTAACCCAGGCACAGAGTGCTGCCAACAGCAAACTGAGGGGCTAAGGGGGTCAAGCCTCTCTCTTCTAGGGGTACCAGCCCCATATTCCTCCCTACAGCCCAGTGCTGTGCCACGGGGATGAATTCAGCTCTGCCCTCAGCAGGCAAGAACAGAGAGGGGTGTTGCTTGAGGCTCTCTGAGCAGGGCTGGCCAGGGAAGGGACTGAGCTGCTGCTCCCAAGCTTGGAAAAACAATAGCATTTGGTAGCAGGAGGAGAAAAACCTTCTCCCACATTGAAATGATGCTTTGATTTGGAGCAGATGCAGGAGATAAGGGAGGAAGCAGGTACCCGCATGGATACGGCACAGGGCCAGCCGCCAGCCTGCTCCTGGTTCCTCGCTGCAGGGAAGGGGAGAGTCTCTGGAGGCAGCTGGTGCTCAGCTTCCTCCTGTCCTGCCTGCTCCAGGGCTGCTGGGATACCCACGGGCTGCCCTGGCAGGCAGTGGTGCCGAGGCTGGTATGGGAGCAAGTGGAGGACACAGCGGCGCCAGTGCAGGGAACAGGAGTGGGTGAAGGATGGGGCGGTTCCTGGGATGCACCTGGCTGCTGGCTGCAGGATGTCAGATCCAGTCCTGGGTGTCAGGGTGTGATCAGGAGACCCCACAGAATTCCTGGGGGAATGAGCAGCTATCCCCTGGCTGGTTAGGGGGTCTCTGGCAGGGGGCATTCATGCGGAGGGTGCTCTGCCATACTGGGAGGAGCTGCAAGCTCAGGATTTATTCTGCTGGGAGGGATGTGGGACTGTGTGTGTGAGGATGAGCCCCGTGCCCCATGAGCTGCTGCAGGACCAGCACAAGAGGTGCAATGAGGATCCTGCTGTGGCTTCCCCCTCCTCTTCCTCTTCTTCCTTCAGCACCAGCACTTGTAGCAGGGCCCAGCAAGACAAGCCACAGCTCTGCCAGGCTGGGGCCAAGGGCGCAGCTCAAAATAAAGACTAATCATGCTGCTGCTGCAATTCCATGCCCCTGCCCTCCTGCCTGCAGAGAGGCTGGTGTGTGTGGAGCCGGGTTCCGAGGTGCTGGTAGAGATGCTCGGGGGCAAACTGCTGTCAGCAGGAGATGGAGAGTGGCTCAGCAGGGCCTGACCCTGTGCTGACTCTCCCTCTCTTCCTCTAGTTCTCCCTCTTTCCTGCAGGGCTGCTCCCTGACCCCCGGGACCCAGGCTGGGGGGTGGCAGGATGAATACTTACATGTGCCAGATAATTGGGGCACCCGGTGCTCCTCATGGAGATGGGAAGAGGTCCGTCCTGCCTCTCACCCTGGCTCGGTGGCAGGCAGCACCAGCGCCAGTGGAAGATGCTTGGCCCACTTTAACCCTTTCCCTGGCATGGTGTGATTGCCAGCGGGCTGGGTCCCCGCGCCCCCCGCCCTCTGCGGCGGATCCGGCGGGAGGCAATCGGCAGGCGCACGCTGCGGAGCGGCGCTTTTCTTCTCTAATCTTCTTATTTCATTTTAGCATTTACAATACACCCAGCCGGTAATCCTGACATCAAACACGCCACGCGCACTTTCAAGCTGCACCGACGTCAGGCTGCGCGAGCGCTGGCAGGAGCTGGCAGCTCCGACATCTCCAGATAACATGCAGGAGAAAGACAAGGAAAGCTGCTCTGCCAGCGGGATGAGCAGGCACCAGGCTCCATATCCTCCAGAACCCCTTGGCTACCCACAAGATGCCCCTTGGGGTTTCAGGGTCTCGCTGTGAGGGTGCCCTGGGTGCAGGACCCAGGGCTGGAATGAGTTGGGTGCCAGTTGTTCAGGGCAGGCCTTGTCTCTAGTGAGACATTGAAGTCACTCAAGGTGGCAGCCCAGGGGGCAGGGGCTGAGCTGGGGGACCCTGCTGGTGCCCACTCATCCACCCTCCTCCCTGCTGGAACTGTGTAGGCCTCTGGGCAATCCCAACAGTGAAATGTGCTGGAGGCTCTTCCCCACTGTCACCTCACCAGAGCATCCTTTGGTAACCAGACATGGCAGCTGGACTTTGCCTGGGGTACCTGGGACACCCGTCTGGAATGCTGGGATGTGCCCCCTCCCCAGTGGGAGGGCAGGCAGGGACACCTGCATGCTTGGGGTGGGTTGATACAGTATCTGATACTCAGTATCCATGGGCATCATCCATGTGGGACAGCCAGTGATGCTCAAGAGTCCCTGTTGCCCTGTCACTGGCTCTTCTCTGGTGGATACCAGCTGCTGGGACAGAAATTCCTGAGGGTGCTGGGGCCATGGCACAGGTTGTCCAGAGAAGCTGTGGCTGCCCCATCCCTGGAATTGCACAAGGAACTGAAGTGCTCAGCAGGGCTGATTTGAGGAGAGGTGAATGAAGGGCAGAGAAAGGGAGAAAAGCCTCAGAAATCATTAATCCACTCTCAGGCCTTCGTGATGATGGGATCCCTGCTTGGCTCCCCCTCAGGGATGGTTCCTGGGAGCACCATTGAAGCTCAGGAAGGCTTTGCCATGGCAGAGCACCCTGATGTCCTGTGCCCATGCAGCTTTCCCATCCTCTTCCTCAGCCCATGCGGGAGGAATGAGCCCAGCAAACACATGCTCTGCCCACTGCTGGTAGTGCCAGAGGATATGAGAAATGAGGAGGAGGAGAAGAAGGGAAATGACTCGTGTCCCAGTGCAAATCTCAGTCCCTGTCGGCCTCTTCCTCAGTGCCAGATGGGCACTTGCTGGGAGGCCCCAGTGAGAGGTCACCCCCCACGGAACAGCCACAAATTTAATCCATGTCTCGATATTTGGGATTTAATCAGCACTAAATAAGTAGCTTTTTTCCCCCTTTCTTTCTTTTTTTAAGGCAGAGAAGAGCTGCAGCTCAATAGGAATTAATTTGCCTAATTAGCATCTTTGGGAAGCTCTCCCTCCTGCGCATGCCCTGGCAGGGGGATTCCAGGGCTTGGGGAGGGAAGGCTGTGCCTGGTGGGGTGATGCCCAATAACCTGCTTGCCCCTGTTCCTGCTGGTACAGACAGCCCTGCCCTGTGCCCACAGGATCCAACTAGGATGCAGCTGTAGAGCATTAGGGGATACCCATCACCATAGTGGCACCCACCAGCCCCATGGGGGTTGGCCACAGTGGGCACAGCGGGGGGGGACTGGCCGGGGGGGTGCAGGAGCGGGTGCCTGACAGGGAAGATGAATGGTTTTAATCACTCCGCTTACAGGGCACCATCTGAAGTTTCGTGTAAGTTATGATAGCGACAGTTTGCACGAAAATTGTATTTCCAGGCTTCATTGACTGGCTTAATGAGAATCTTTACGTGTCAGATATTAAATTAAGAAATTAAAGAGCTGTTTCGGTGTGTATAGACTCCTTCCCTCGCACTGAGCTGCTTCTTCCAGATCAATCAGGAACGCGCCTCTAGAAAAGATGGGAGAAGCCTTTGATTTTCTGTCACCGGGGAAGTGAATCTAATACGCGTTGGCACCTAATTCATGTTTTATTAAAAGGCATGAGGTGGATGCTGCCGGCCCCCTCCTCTGCCCGCTGCCCTCTCTCTGCCTGCACCGCTCCAGGAGGAGGGAGCATCCCCAGCTCCAGCATCCTCGGCTTCCTGTGCTGCCTGGCAGTCACACTGTGTCCCAAATGCCAGCGTCCCCAGACTGAGGGGATGCCAAGCACCGAGAGGGTGCAAGACACTGGCTCTGCTAGCCAGAGATTAAGGTCAATTTGGAAAAAGCCACGTGGGAATCACTACATTAGAAAATATTGCTGCTCTCCTGTGTTGCCATCCCTGCTTTCATTTCCGTATTGGCTGAGTTTGACCTGAATTCCCTGATCCTTTTGGTCTTCCCTCAAATTTTGCTGAGAGCAGGTACTCGGCCAAGAACTCACCAGCTGGTGGGGAGTGGGGAAGATATTACAACCATGGGAGGGACTCAGATGGCTGGAGGACATGGAGCATGCCAAGATGATGGACAGGCTCCTGGGCATGGTGAGCTGGATAAGGGCAGAGAATCAATGCCACAGACACTGGAGATAAAAACCTGGGACAGGGACCCCAGGGACAAATGTCCCAGGGCACGGGTATCCAGGGATAACTGTGATCAACGTCCCTGGGTGAGGACATCCAGGGCCACCAGGGATAAATGCCCCTGGATGAAGGCACCTGGGGACATTAGAGATAAATGCTCCTGGATGCCCTCATCCAGGGACACCAGGGATAAATCCCTCCATTCGGAGGCATGCAGGGACACTGGAGATAACCCTTGGGGCAGGACCATACTGGGACAGTGCAGATAAGTTGGGGACACCAGTCAGCTCTCAGGGAGAGAGCCCAGATGGGATGTGTCTGTGTTTTCTGATCCACTAGTCCCTGTCATGGAGGAGCCTGGGGACACAGTCACCATCTCAGGTGTCCCCAGGTGGGGCACAGGGGCACTGGACTCTCTTTGGATGCTTGGATGAACCCCAGTCCCTTGTGGTCAGCACATCTGGATGAAGTCCCACTGCCTGGGTGCTCTCCCTGTACCCTCACCACATCTCCACATTCCGAAGTTGAAGGCAAGGAGACGAAGGTGTTGCTGTTTCAAACTGTCTGCCAGGGCAAGAAAAATCCCATCTCCAGGCCCCTGAACATGCCATCCATCTTTAGCTTCCTGTGCTGGCCTCAGCTTCACCTTGTGAAGAGAAACTTTGAGTAAACAGCTTAATTTGGCACTAATATGAGCAGTGACATCGTTTGCCATGTCAGCCATCGATTTGTGTCCATACAGCCCCATCAGTCATTCAGGGTTTTTTAATTTTTGATATTACAGTTGGAAAGGATCAACCCCCCAGCAGTCCTGGATTGGGCTCATCGTGTCTGTTCCTGAGCCCCATGGCCAGCGATTCCAAGCCCCTGCAGGAGCTCAGTCCTGGTGTCACCAGCCCTCTCCTCACTGCTGGGACCTTGTGTCCCCACATAAGGCTGGTCCCTGTGCCATGAGCCCTCCACCTGCTGCTGGGACCTCCTGCACCCAAGGCTGGTCCTGGTGTCATACCCCTGTCCCTACTGTGAAAGCCCCAGTGTCCCTTCAGGAGCCTGGTCCTGATGTCATTATCCCTCTCCACCCTGTTGGAATCCCGTGTTCCCACAGGAGGCTGCTCCTGGTGCCACTCACAGTGTTGCTCCTGTGGGACATATGTAGGTACAAAGGGGATGTGGGGGAAACTGGAGCCACGGTGCTCCAGCATTAAGGCTGCCAGGATGCCTGCAGGAGTGGTGCCCCCGGGATCCTTGCCCAAGAGGACAGGGATGGGTCAGGACTGGGACTCATCAGTGCCACCGTCCCCAAGCCATGGCCAGGCTGGTCGAGGTGCTGTCACCGCCCGCGCCAGCCCACCCCGGCAGCCGGGCACCCCGCTGGTCCTGCCTAAACGTCTCATTAAAGGGATTTGCGGGGCTGCTGAGCCGGGCTGTAATCTGGCTCTTACCGTTCATTTGTTCAGCGTCTCAGGCAGTCGGCAAAGGTCGTTGGATCTTTAATTACCGGGAGGCAAGCGGCGGGCACAGCGGGGAGGAGGAACAGCTGCGGGCGCCGGGCAGGCAGCCCGAGAGCGGCAAGCGCGGCCGGCTAACGAGGGAAATGCTTTCTGCCCTCGAGACCCGGCAGACGACACGAGCGGCGTTGTCACAGCCAGCCAACCCACGGCCTGGCTGCTTCGTGACCACAGCCTCGCCTGGCATTACCCTCTTCCTCCTTCTCCTCCTCCTCGTCCTCGGCAGTGTGTCATTTGTCCCGCAGCCCCAGCCCAACATGGCTTGTCTTTTGTCTGGCTCCTGTGTGCGTGGGACACAATGGGGGTCCAACCTTGGGCACATGGAGGTGGCTGGACACACAGCTGTGTGAACACCTGGGGGTGCCCACTTCTCCCTGTGCAGATTTAGGGTCACGGCTGTGCCTGTGTCAGGCTGAGCGGGGTGGCTGGAGCTGATAGGACAAGCCAGAATACCCAACTGGCAGAAGCACTGGGATGTGTTGATAGCCATGCTCTTGCCTGGGCATGCGTGTGCTCCCTGCCCACAAATCCGTGTCGGATGGAGGTGATGGGTGTGGGAACACTGCAGGGGTGTTGCATGCTCGGTGCTGAACGTGGGCTGTGTGTGCATGTACATACATCTCCCAGGGCTGAAT
>JAWWEV010000029.1:2240009-2258392 GCA_035583235.1 Hafferia zeledoni | reverse complement strand
AGGGACATGGGCTGGATGGAGCTCTGAGCAACCTGGTCGAGTGGAAGGTGTCCCTGCCCATGGCAGGTGGATAGAACAAGATGAGCTTTAAGGTCCCTTAACCAAACCATTCTGTGATTCTGTGATACAGGCTGAATTCCACATGTGCATGCACACACCTCACTGCTCTGTGCACACCCTGTGTACATACATGTACATGACCTCCTGTGTGTGACCACCCAACACTTGCAGCACACGGTGTGTGTGTGCTGAGCCATGTGGTGTTTGTGCCCGGGGGTGCTGTGTGGGTGACAGGGCTCCAAAGAGCAAGTGACAGCAGGACAGGCAGTAAAGAAAGTCACACAATTATCCCTCTCCTGCGTGCGGAGCCATCCCACTCCTCAACAGTCATTAATGGACTGTCATATCCTGTGCTGACAGGTGGGATCAGTGCCTGACACAGGAAATGAGATGCTCCAGGGCTGCGGTGGTCTTGGGTGACAGGCAGGGACCATTGATTGTGCTGCCACCTCCCTCTGCCCACATGTGTCCCCCCGCCCTGCCCCCCAGCCTGCCCGGGTGCCCAGGTGATGCTGTGCAGCCCCCTCGCTGTCCCCACAGGCTGCTCAGCGTGCTGGGGGCATGCAAAGACTCTGCCCTCCGCTGCCGGGGGTCCCTGCAGCGCTCGGAGTGCCCCCGGGGCTGGCTGCAGCCTGAGTGACAGCCTATCTCGTTAATGAGCCCCGTGCGGGGTGGGATGGCTGACACCCGCGGCCACCTCCTCGGGCCACCCCTGGGGGCTCCCAACCGCCAGGCACGGCCAGGGGAGGTCTGGGCTGAGTGGGGGGCCACACTGATGCCATCCTATCTCCTGAATGCCACTGGGAAGCTGCCTGGCTTTGCCTGACCTCAGAAGTTTGGGGGCTCCAGGATACGCAGGGTGCTGGCCGTGCTCCTTGGTGTGCAGGGTCAGCTGCCTGCAGGGACTGGTGCCCCTGGAATGTTCCCTGCTTGGCCCCAGCCAGCCTGGGCAGGGGAGAAGGGGATGGAGAAAGGATGAGCCAGGCCACTGTGGGCACTGGGTGCTCTGCAGTAGTTCTGGGGCACAGCATCACCCTCCTGTCTCAGTCTCAAAATTCCTGGAGCATCTTCATGCCTTAGCTCACCACTTCTGGAACATCCACTGCCTCAGCATCACCATTTTGGAACATTTTCCTGTCTTAATCTCACCATTCCTGGAGCAACCTCCTGCCTCAGCACCAGCATGTCTGGAGCATCCCCCTGCCTCGGCATGGCAGTTCTGGAGCATCCTCTGCCTCAGTCCTGCTATTTCTGGAGCCCCCTCCTGCCTTGGCCCAGCACTTCTGGAGCATCCTTCTGACTCAGTATCACCATTTTTAGAACATTCTCTTGCCTCAGTACCATCATTTGTGGAACAAGCTCTTGCGTCAGTCCTACCCTTTCTAGATCATCCTCTTGCTTCTGCACCAGCATTTCTGGAGTATCTTCTGCCTCAGCATCACCATTCCTGGAGCATCCTCTGCTCAGTTCCTGCATCGCTGCAGCTGTACCCCTCAATTCTGGCTCTTGGCCCCATCCTTTTCAATAGTGACAGTCTTCATCCTGCTCTTCCCTGTCTCCTATCTCTCTTCCTTCCTCCCACGTCTCGTTCGCTCCCTTGAAGACACACACGTCTAATCCGCTTGTTAGCCTATCCCTTCATCTAAAACCAATATGCAGCTGAACACTGGAGATAATTAATTGATCAATTAGATAGAGAACTGCCTGTGCTTGTGGCATTGAACACACGGAGGGGGGGGCTGACTAACACACCTGGCAGTGCCCGTGCCCGTGTGAGGGGGTGCTCAGTGTGTGCACACCCAGCCATGCCCATTGATGCTGAGCTCAGGGTGACACACACTCTGCATCCCCCACATCCCACTTCCTGCCCCAGTTTGCTCACCAGTTGCAAGGACACATCTGCAGAGGTCCCACTGGAGGAGACAGGCCAACAGACAAGGTGCCCATGGGGTCATGACTAGCAGAGCCATGGTCACCTGCCTGCCCCACAGGGTCACAGTGAGTGTATGTGCAGTGGGGATCCATAACCCTGCTGGCCCCACAGCCCAGTCTGGATGTGGGTAGGGATGGGGCAGTGCCAGGTGCAGGTCTGGGTGCTGCTGGCACCTTGCTGCTGTGCCACATACACCATGTGAGATGATGACATGCTCTGCAAAACTGAGAGGATAAGTGCTCCAAATCCTACCTGGGGGGCTCCTGCAGCCTGGCATTCCCTGGTCCCCAATACCCCACTCCTCCTGGGTGCTTACAACCATCCCAGACCACATGAAGGGATGCTGAGTGCTCAGGGGGGTCCCAGCTGTCAGGGTGGGGTCCCAGCTGTCAGGGTAGGGGTCCCAGCTGTCAGGGTGGGTGCCCCAGCATGCCAGGGAGGGGCTGCCAGGGAGGCAGGGCGCAGCGGGGAAGTAAATAATGCAGCAAACCCATGTCTGCCAACCCCCTCCTCCCTGAGCTTTGAAAAGCAACACATTACCCTGATCTCTAGACATGAGTTTTTGTCACCAAACAGGGTGATGAGGAGACTTTGAAGCAAATACAAACACCGGGAAAGGGAATACATAAGAAGAGAGTCGCGTGTTCTCTTCAGAAAACAATTGCGGTGTCAACTACACGGAGCAGCTCCGCGGAGGGGGAGCTGCTAACCAGGAACCTGACAGCCCCAAATGCCGGGAATTATCATTAAAATAGTGAAATCATCCCTTTGCTGACAGGGCTCAAGGTGCCTTCCCTATCCCAGGCCACACAGGATGCCCCTTGCCCTCCTTCCCTTGCACCCACCTTGCCCCAAGTGCAGTGTGTGCCCCAATGGGTGCCCAGTTGCAGTATTGCTGTCCCAGTTGGGGACAGATCCCCTCTGCACAAACCTGTGCTTTATCACCTGCATGCCCTGTGTGCATGGTCCTGTCTTGCACGTACACACTTTCACCACCTCCTGCTTTATGTATATCCTCACACCTTGCACACACTCCATGCACTTCCACGTGCTCCTGTGCCCCACAAATGCCCTCACACATTACACACTTCACTCCCACAGTCCTGCACATGCCCCTCCTGTGTGTTCCCTTCTCCCTGACACCTTACTGAAGCTCTGTAAATAATAAATAACTGTGTAGGGATGTAAAGGCAGTGCTATATATATCCTAGGGGATGGTATAGCTCAGTGGCAGGTACCTCTCTCTGCCTGGATTTCACCTGGACATTTAAGGTGCCTTGGGATTTCAGGCAGGATTTGCGGGGGGTCCATCTTTGAGCCAGGCCCTGCATTGGAAGGGATCAGAACAGCCCCTGCCAACTCAGCATGGGATGCTGCTCCTTCAACCCTTTGGGAGGGCCACCACAAAGCTATTCCTGAGGGCATGCCAGTCACTGGGGATGCCTTGGACCCCTGGGAGCTTGGGGGAAAGAAGGGGCACCTTTGTGTGGCACACAAGGCACCACCTTGCCTTCAAATGCACATGCACTAATGCTCTGAATGAGCACTTGCACCCCATGCACACTTGGAACTTGTGCGCACTCACCCCCTTCACCAGCACATCCATCCTCCTCACACTCACTCCCTGCACCAGCATTCCCACCTGCACACATCCACCTTGCACAAGCACTTCTACCCTGCTCACACTCATTCCCTGCACAAGCACATTCACCCTCCTCACAGTCCCTGCACCAGCACTTCCATGCTGCTCACACTCATTCCCTACATGAGCACACCCACCCTGCTAACACTCACTCCCTGCACAAGCACTCCCATGCTGCTCACACTAACCCCTGTATGAGCAAATCCACCTGTTCATACTTATTCCCTGCACAAACAAATCCAACTGCTCATACTCACCCCTGTACCAGCACTTCCATCCTGCTCACACTTATTCCCTGCACGAGCACTTGCACCTGCTCAAATTCATCCCTAAACCAGCATTCCCACCCCGCTCACCCACACTGTGAACACCCCCTCCTAGCCCTGCACTCTTTGCCCTCTTATTCAGGCCTTGCACCCCTGCTCACCTCTCAGACACATTCATGCCCGGCACATCCTCTCACACCTTCCTTGCCCTTCCACACCTTCCATGTGTGCCCAGACACAGCACATTTGATCACACCCTCCCCACGTGCCATCCCTCGTGCCTTGCACATGTGTGTCCCAGTGCACGCTCCAGGTGCCTCCCTGGTGTGACCCCAAATGCACCTCTTCCCATACCTGCACCTCTGGGCACTCCTCACCCCTTCCTGCACCCCCGACCCCAAACCTTGCTCAGCCCCCCCATCCACAGGGCCATGCTGGGCACATCAGCTCACTCCCCTGCATCCCTGCAGACACTTCTCCCTGCTCCCTCCTCTTGGCTCTGCTCAGCCCCCGTCTGTCCGTCCGTCCGTCCGTCCGTCCATCCATCCATCCATCCATCCATCCATCCATCAATCCATCCATCCATCCATCCATCCATCCATCCATCCATCCATCCATCCATCCATCCATCCATCCATCCATCCATCCCTCTCCTGACACCTTCCCGCACCCGGTGCTGTCGTCCTTCTCCTCCTTCTTTATCTCTGGCTCCCAGCTGCTTCTCGCCCCTCCCCGCTGCTCCCTCCATCCCTCCTCTCCCCATCCCTCGCTCCCGCCGCAGTTATCGCTCCCTCGCACACATCCCTCCTCCCTCCCTCCTTTCTCATCCTTTCTCCCTTCTCACGCGCTCCCCTTCTTCCTTCTAGCCCCACCGCTCATCCCTCCATCCCCACATTTCATCCCTCTCCATCCGCCGCCTCTCTTGAGCACCTCGTGGTCCAGGCTTGGGGCCGCCACCCCACCCAGCCGCCCGCGTCCCCGCGTCCCCCAGCTCACGTGTCCCCTCGGTGTCCCCGCCGTGCCCCGTTTTTACCGCGCTGCCGCAGCCTTTAAAGTTTCAATCAGGCTCGGCTGGGAGAGGCGGGGAAGGCTGCACCTCCCGCTCCCAGCCCCGCGACGCTGCGCTGCCACTCTGAGTGCTCCCGCCTTATAAATTTTACATTATTACCCTCTTTAAAGTATATAAAATAACTATTCATAAATTATTGAGGGGAAATTTAAAATACTACAAATGTTTATAAATGTTTATCAAGAGGTCTTCAGAAGTGAGCGAGCGGAGCATGAGTGACTTCCCACGGCTGGCAGGAGCACGGCAGCCACCCTGCCCCTGCCCGGGGGTGGATTTTGGGGGGACCCCCAGCTGGAGGCAAGCATGGGCTCCCACAACCTCGTTAATTCATGTTATCGTGGATGGTGAGGAACAAATTCACGTCTGTGTGCTGCCTCCTGCTGCTCTGTGTCCAGGCAGCCCCGTCACCTGCTGAAGTGTGATCTCACTCTGGGCCTGTCCCTGGGCAAGGACAGATGTCCTGCCCTGCTGGGAAAATGTCCTGCCCAGCTGGGAACGTGTCCTGCCCTGCTGGGGACATGATCTGACCCACTGAGGACACAACCTTACCCACTGGGAACACATCCTGACCCACTGGGGACACATCCTGACATGCCAGGGACATGTTCTGCCCTACTGGGGACCTGTCCTGACCCACTGGAGACAAATCCTGATCTACTGGTGGCATGTCCTACCTCACTGGGAGACATCCTGCCCTGCTGGGAACGTGTTCTGCCGTGCTAGTGACATACCCTGCCACATGGGGACATGTTGTTACCCACTGGGTACATGTCCTGTCCCCCAGGGGTAACATCCTGCCCAACTGGGGACTTGTCCTGCCCTGCAGTGGATGAGTCCTGACTCTCAGGAGACATGTTCTGCCCTGCTGGGGACACATCCTTCCCCTTTGGGAACATGTCCCACCCTGCTGAGAACACCTTCTGACCCACTGGAGACACGTCTTGACCCACATATTTTGCCCTGCTAGTGACACATAATGACCCACTGGTGACATGTCCTATCCCCCTGGGGACACATCTTGCAATGTTGGGCACATGTCCTGGCCCATTAGAGACATATCCTGACCCACCAGGGACCCACTGGGCACATTTCCTGTCCCTGGCAAGCACAGCACCTCCAATGCTGGGGAGCCAACATGGCATGGCATGGCATGGCATGACACAGCACAGCCCTGTAGGAACAGTGTCACTGGGCAGCTGGCTTGGCATGGCACAGCATTGCAGAGCATGGCACAGCATATCCCTGCAGGGATGGTACTGTCAAGCAGAGGCAGTTGGCACGGCACAACCCCTGGAATAACCATGTCACAGTCCTGGCATAGCCATGGTGCAGCTCTGGCACAGTCATGGCATAGCCCTGGAATAACCATAGCACAGCCCTGGTGTAGCCATGGCACAGGTCTGGGATGGTGAAGGCCCTGCACAGGGATCCTACAATTCCTCTGCTCCTCTTCCCAAGGTGATCCAGGATCCAGGTTTCACCTGCAGGCAAGGTGTCACTGCCAGGGAGGTGCCAGGGTGGGAACTACCTACCCAGGGAAAGACCAGTGACTGGAACACCCTTGTCCCTGTCTAAATCACATACACAACACACACACTGCAGGACATGGACACCACAGCTACTGGGAAGGAACAAGGCACTGGAGATGTCTCCTGCACTGGCCACTGCTGGAAGCCCAGCACAGCCTGGAGATTGTGCCCACCACGGGGTGGCAAAGGAGCTCTGCTTAGCCCTGTCAGGTGGGTGTGCCAAGTGTGCACAAGTCGTGCGTGGATGCTCAGTGATCCTATAGCTCCCAACAAGAGCTGCCTGCAGGGATTGTGTTTAAAGCACCGGCTGATTGGGGTAATCATGGGAGCAGAGAGTGCATTAGCTGTGAAGGTTTATAAAGGGAAATTAAAATAAAATTGGATGTGACAGAAAAGTACATGGAAAATTAGTATAAGAATATGAATATTTATGGTGGTGGGAGCACGCACAGGGAAAGTGCTCCTCTGCTCCTGGCCACCCTCCCTGCTGTGGGGCTTGGGCAGGTCCTGGGGCAGCACCAGCATGTGAGGAGGGCACGTTGTACTCTACCTTCATTCATTGTTTATCACCACTAACCTGCCTTCAGAGGGACTTTGGGGGTGATGGAGGTTGTGGCATCCCAGTTGTGTGCCCATGTGCCCCTTGCCTCCAGGGGTGCCTGCAGGGCTGGCATGTCCTGATGTTGGTGGCGGCACTGGCTGCCAGAGATGGGGACAGGCACACCTCAGGAGCATCGCTGGTGGCAGAGAGCAGGGGGTTGGCACTGTGAGGTGCTGGCACACGCCAAGGCTGCTCATGTAAGAATTAGGGCACTAGGACAGAGCTCAGCCTGCCAGGATGGCAGTGCACAGCCCTCCTCCTGCCCACTGGGGTTCTGCCCACCCAGCTAAGCTCCACAGGGTGTGCACCACAACTGGCAGCTCCCTAGCAAAGTGTGAAGATGCCACCACCCTGCTGGGGACAACACGAGGCCCCCACCCCGCCTTCCCTCAGCATCCCTGCCTGCCCTGCCGCGGGCCTGTTGCTGGACCTGGGGGCAGACATCCCCCTGTCCCCTCCCTCTGCCACACTTAGAAGCCATTAAAATAATTGAATGCTTTAAATATTCAGCGCTCGGCTTAAATATTCATCAGCAAAGTTATTCTGATTGCTAAACTGCATCAGCACAGGCTGGGAGATGGTTCTTCTTCATGGAGCAACCCCCACCCCCCGTGCACAGCCGTGAGCACTTCGGCCCTCACATGGGCATGCACGGGGACAGACACACATGCACACGTGTGTGCACACATGATGCATAGAGATGGATGCATGCACACACTCACAGAGCAGTGGGTGCAGGCACTGGGAGCTGTGGGGGACACTGGGAGCAGGTTTACATGGCTGGTTTTACCCCACATCTGAGCTGGGCTCCCCTGGTGAGCCAGGGGGAGGTTCTCAGTGTCACTATCACTACCCACTCTGGCACCAGCAGCTTAAATCTCATTCCAGGACCACTCTAGTTGATCCCAGCATCCCTATACTGGTGTCACCAAGGGTCCAGGGCACCAGCACTCACCTCTACCAAAAGTCACGTGAAATCTGTTTGATGTGCACCCCAAGAGCTCTTCCTGGGCAGTCTCTGCTGCAGAGGGGCACAGTAGGGTGCTAGGGGTGGCATCCCTGCACCAGTGCTTGCATTATTTTGGTGTTTGTACAAGGGGGAAGGACAGATCAAGGGCTGATTCCTTACTCAATAGCTGTGGGAGACAGTCCAAGTGGAGCTCATTGCCTGGGAAGGCATCGTTTTGAACCCCTCCTTGCTCCCCAGGTATCCCAGCCCTTGTGCTGCTGTCAAGTCACCATGTGCTGGAGACTGGTGACTAAAAGATGCCTTTAGGCATCTCATCTCTGCCAGGCTGATCCACCCAGCTGGGCCCTTCATAGCCCCATCTTTATTACTCCTAAGTGCCTGCTGCATAATTCCATCCCTCAGGCTGGTTGATGGGGATGTTCTCCGCCATCTCTGAAGATGTAGCACCACGTGCCACTTGCCAGGGTGATCATGGAGTCACAGAGTGGTTTGGGGTGTAAGGGACCTTAAAGCTCATCTTGTTCCACTTCTCTGCCATGGGCAGGGACACCTTCCACTAGCCCAGGTTGCTCCAAGTCCTGTCCAGCCTGGCCCTGAACACTTCCAGCGATCCAGGGGCAGCCACAGCTTCTCTGGGCAACCTGTGCCAAGGTCTCATCACCCTCACAAGGGAAGAATTTCTTCCCAATATTCCATCTAACATCTGCTCTCTGGCACTGGAAAGCCATTCCCCCTTGTCCTGTCCCTCCAGGCCCTTGCCCAAAGTCCCTCTCCAGCTCTCTTGATGCCCCTTTAGGCACTGGAAGGGCCTCTAATATCTGTCCAGAGTCTTCTCTTTCCCAGGCAGAACACCTCCAGCCCTCCCAACCTGTCTGTGTAGCAGAGGTTCTTCAGCTCTTAGAGCATTGTCATGGCCTCCTCTGGGGCTCCTTCAACAGGTTCACATCTTTCTTGTGCTGAGGACCCCAGACAGAGCTGGATGCAGTGCTGCAGGTGGGGTCTCACAAAGGCAGAGTGGAAGGGGAGAATCTTCTCTCTTGACCTGCTGCCCACTCCTCTTTGGTTGCAGCCTAGGATGTGCCCAGTCTCAGCTCTACCCCCATGCCCTTGGTTGTGATTCCACATTACCCACTGCTGAGTATTTCCTTGGCCCCTAAATGCTGCCCATGATTGTGAGAATTGGGCTGTGGGGACAAGCGCACCAGTGGAGCATCCCCTGAAAAGTCAGGGGTCAAGGTGGGACTCGAAGAGCACAAAGAGCTCTGCACTGTGCTGAAGCTTTCGATCTTCTCATCTTCAACTGAGCTTGACAGCACTCTGGTATAATCTTCCATTAGGAGACAAAAGATTGTTGCTCGACACCTCTATTCCTGGAACTGAGCGACTCAGCTGAGAGAAGCAAGAGGAGGAGAATCAAGAGCTGATATAACCCATGGCTGGGAAAAAACAATGCTCTAAATAAAGGAAAATAACTTGTCAGTGGCAGTGAAACCTCTGCCACCCTCTGGAGGTGGGTGAGACCAGAGCCAACACCTGCTTTTAGAAGGATTTTCCTTCTTTGCTGTGATGCACCAAGGTGTGGCAGCACCATGGGAGCATGGGGGGAACCTGCACATCCCCAGTCAGGAACCACGTTCCCATCTGGAGTCTTGTGAGAGGCAAGATCTGAAGTTCAGCGCCTTCAGGAACTGGTGAACAATCCCATCATGAGCCCCCAGTCCCTCCAGGGATGGTCTGTAGGGCCCAGAACCTTCCAAGGTAAATCCTGCCAGCGGTCCTACACCCACAGCCCTCATAGTGAGCGTTGTTGGTGGATAAAGAGCTTTTTCCTTTCACCCAGGGCATATTTTCTCTCCAGAAGCAGCTGGCAGGGAGTGTATTCCACATGGGTGCTGGTGTGCCAGTGCATTCCCACATTCACATGGGTGCTGGCACGTGCAGGCACACGGAGAGGTGGGAACAGCCCCAGCAAAGCTCTGCAAACAGCCCTGATAAAATTGTTCCTCAAATACCTAAAGCAGGCTTAGGTTTAAGCAACCTCGCTCCAAAGACGGCTCCCAGACATTTCACAGGCTGCAGCTGCATCTTTAATCCCGAGGAATCATGTACTTTGCATCCACATTTGCCATTCAGATTTGCATGGCAGCAGTTAGTGCTGGGGAGAGGGGGTCAGGGGGCTCGGGGGGCTCCCAGCCCTGGTGGGATGGACCCTGCCCATGCCATTGCTAAGCCAGACCCCAAAGCTGAGCAGAGCCTGCCACTCCACACAGCTCCTGAGCAACAGGAAGGAGTCGCTGGTTTATCTGATATGATTTAATCAGCCCTATAATTAGATTAATTTGTTGATTTGATAGCAACCCATTTCTCGCTGTTAGATTTGTTTATGTGTGTTTTATGCTCCAGTTTGGCAATAAAATAGGAGCTGAGGGGGTGGGAAAGTCCCTCTGTGTGCCCATGCTCTGCCCTTATGGATGCCTGGGCTGGAGATGCACATCCAGGAGTCCTGCTGGCTCCTTGGCGTGGGCAGGGAGTGGGCAGAATGGACAGCTGCAGGGTTGCCACCTTGATGGAATAGTCTGCCATGGAGTGGGTGCATCTCTACAGGGACAGCACAGGGGACAGAGGTACCCAGGATGGACCCAGACCCACTCCAGCCACCTCCCTGCAATGCATAAAAGGAAAAATAAAGCCAAACTTGCCTGTTCAAGGGGGCAGTAGATGGGCTGTGGGGTGTAATGCAAACCAGAGGATGCTTGTGCTGACTTGACAAGGCAGGGGGGAGAGAGGGCTTTGGAAAGGCTTTGCTTCCTCCTCCAGGCTGTGCTGTTGGCAGCACTGCCCAGCATGGCACAGCATGGCCCAGCCCAGCATGGCAGCCAGCAGCTGCTGGTGATGGATGCAGATGGACATGGACCTCATGATGCCTTCAGCTACATCCTATGCACTGCTGTGCCTGCTCCCACCAGCCTTTTCCTGTGCAGCTGGAAGCAGCACAAGGGCATGGACCCTCCTCCTCCTCCCCACTGCTCTTCCCATGGCAGGATGGGAGGTGTTGCACCCAAGGTGGCTGCTGGCATCTCTACCAGACAGGTGCTTCCTGCTTCCAGGTTGGGAACAGCCGTGGCACCCCCTGCCACCCACTCAGGGCCACCTCCACCCAGCTGACTCCTTCACCAAGGTGGCATCACCATTTGCCAGCCTGACAGCCACCCTGGCTGCCTGCAAAGGGAACAGGCTGAATAATTAAAATTAAAAATCCTGGCTTGGTGAGGGCTGTGGAGTGCAGGCAGGAGGAGGGAAGGCGGGAGCGACACGGAGAGAGTGCGAGGGTTTGCCTGCGAAGCCAGTGCGAGCAGCTCTTTGATGGGCAGGTCCTTTGATCAGAGATCTGAATATAGCCCTCACGTTTCCCCCGTGTGAGCCTGCTGCCTAATTACCACACGGCAGGGCTGCTCCGAGTCCTCGGCACGTTGCTGTAATAGATTTCCCTGCGTCCAGCCTGGAGAAGGACATCGATTCTGCCCACAGCCGCAGGCTCATGCTAAACATTGCGTCCCATCGATTTTTTTATTTCCCCCCCTTTCCCTTTTTTTCTTTTTTTCTTTTTTCTTTTTTTTTTTTTTTAAGAATTTTCTTTATTTTCATTAAATCATTAATCAGGGAGAAATCTACATTTTTGTCATTTCTATGGCTGGAGAGGAAGAGAGGAAAGTTATATTGCCATAGAAACCGTTCCCTACCATTCTCAGCCTCCGAGCAGTCCCTCTTGTGCTGTCTCTTGTCAAAAGGCGTAATTGTTGCTCCTGATCTTCACTGCTCAATTAGCAGTGATGTCTCCCTTCAAGTTAATTGCTGGAGATGGGAGGAAGTAGGACAAATGTAACCTTTTAGATGAAAAGATCTCTCCCCCCCTCCTTCCCCGCCTTTCCTCGCTTGCAGGCACTCGAGGGCCCCTCTGCAGCAAGCTATGGCAGAGGGAGCCCCACTGGCCTGAGAATGTTCCACCTCTCCCCTGCTCCCCATTGAGGACCCCTCCCCATGTTCCTCATCCCATTATCCATGCAGAACCCCTCTGTATCCCCCCTTGGTTCCCTCTGCCTCTTCCAGCAGCGTCACCACCAGCTCAGCCTCTCTCCAGCCACCTCCACAGCACCAGTGTCACTCACCCCAGCATCTCCTGGGCTGGGGCAACCCTCCTGTGTGCTCTGGGGTTGCTGGTCCAGCTCCCATGGCACGTTCCCATGTTGCAGCAGAGCTCATCTGCCCTGCAGCAACAGCTGTCAGTGGGGTCACAGTGATGGGGTGGCTGTGGGCATGGGGACCCCTGCACATGGCCAGAGCAAAAACCTGGTGACAAAACAGGGCTGAGGGTGGAGATGGAAAAACAAGAGGGAGGATTTCATCCCGCAGAAATAACAATGAGAGTACCAGTGCAGCTCACAAACCTGTTCGATGGGAGCAGTGACCCTGGGCAGGAGGAGCACTCAGAAATGCTGTCTGGGCAGAGGGTTTTTCTCCCTCAAGGGATGACAGACAAACCATACAATACATTAAGGAGCAGAGAAGTGTGACAGCTGCCCGTGCCTTTGTAGTCTGAAGAAGAGCCCTTAAACACTGACTGGAGAGTCTGTAAGACACAAATCACACCAACCAAGCAGGGCACAGACCCACACGGCACTGCTAAGTGTGTAGGCAGGCAGTAGTGGCATGGGGACAAGTGGGGACAAGGCAGCCTGGTCAAAGCTGTGGCACAGGACCCCCTCCTCGTGTGCCACATAATGAAACAAATGAGCTCTTGAAGCTCAGGACAATGGTGAAGGCAACATGAATGGGAGGTGTGAGGGCATCCAGAAGGTTGTCTGGCAGGCAGGAGTTGGACATAGGGAAAGGGGGCGTGACCACCCACACAGGACACTGGAGCAGTCTCACTGGAGACTGAAAGACCACCAGGAAGGTCCAGGGAAGATCCAGCAAGCAGAGACTGACACAAGGAGAGTTAATATTGCCTTCTGACAGCTATAGAATTGCAGAACCAGACAATCTTGTTCCAACTCTCTGCCATGGGCAGGGGCATCTCCCACCAGCCCAGGTTGCTCCAAGCCCCATCCAACCTGGCCTTGAACATTTCCAGGGATGGGGCAGCCACAGCTTCTCTGGACAACCTATGCCAGGGCCTCACCACACTCTGAGTAAAGGTGTCACCAATAACCACGTACACCTCTCCTTGACATCTCCCCTGAAAGGATCCTGCTGCTCTAAATAGAGCTGGAGCAGGAGGAGCCCTCACACCCCACAGTGCCACCACCTGAGCTGCATCCCAGAAGGTCTCAGCCCACTGAGGACCATGGCTGCACAGGCAGGACTGAGGGGACTGTGTGGAAGGGGCCTTCATCCAACCTCTTTTTTAGAACAGCTCTGTTCCACGTGCTGGATCCAGGCAGAACCACTGCTGTAAGAGCCCTAAGGATGCTCTAAGGAAGTGCACATGTCACTCCCGGAAGGTCTGGAGCTCAGCTAAGAGAGTTGTACTTCCACCAGCAAGCCCAGGGCAGCAGGAGTCCAAGCCAAACCCACTCAGCATAACCAACCCTTGTTAAAAGCAAAACCTTGCTGTCACTCAGCAAATCACTTGCAAGAGGCCCCTGCTGAGAGGCAGATGAGTGCAATGTTCCCCTGCTCCTGCTTGTGGGCTTACACCAGCTCCAGGCTGGTTAATCCTTGGGTAGAATTATGAGAGAATCAAAGAATATCCTGACCTGGAAGGGACCCACAAGAACCATGGAGTCCAACTCCTGGCCCTGCACAGACACCCCAACAATCCCACCATGTCCCTGAGAGTGTTGTCCAAACCCTCCTGGAACTCTGGTAGCCTTGGGGCTGTGCCCACTGCCCTGGGGAGCCTGGTCAGTGCTCACCACTCTCTGGGGAAAGAACCTTTTCCTGACATCCAACCTAACTCTCTCCTGACACAGCTTCAGCTGTTCCCTCAGGTCACACAGAGCAGAGGTTGATGCTGCCCTTGAGCTGCCCCTCATGAGGAGGTTGCAGGTGTTGATTGGGAGTGAGGTGAGATGGTGGTGATGCCAGCAGAAATCATGAAGCAAGGGGAGCCCTCACCTTAAGATGATGGCAAGGAATGTGGATACCACTGCTCACACCCTGAGCAGGGGCTGGAGCTGCTCTCCAGCCCACAGAATAACAATCCCACCACTGGTGGCCTTGGCCTCTCTGGCTCATCGCCTTTGCCTTTCTGCCAAGACAGCAATTACTCACTTTCCTCTCAGAGAGTGGGGACAGGGGAAGGCAATCTCATAAAGCCAGAACTAGGTTACTCTCCTGGCTCCCACCACTTGCTGTATTGCTGAGCAGATCCACTCTCAGCCCCTGCCCCGTGGTAATCTCCACTTTTCTAACCCAAGACCACCATGTCTCTGCCTGGATGCTGCTGGCCTGAGCTCCTCCTGCCCCGGTGTCATGTGTCCTGGCTCCTCCTGGGCATGGTTTGTAGGTCCAAGACATGGACCCAGGCCACCACTGTGCATCAGCCCTGTGGCCACCTCACAAACACTGCCCTGGCCATGGATGCACCTTCTCTAATACCCAAGACACTCCTTCTGTAATGCCTGGGATGCTCTGGAAAGTCTTTAAAGAAGTTAAAAACCACCATGTGAGGCTGAAAAGAGACATTTTTGGGGCTGAGCACCTAGAGGAATCACTCGAGGATGCTTCCCTGTGTGGATGAGCACTTCCCTGTCTCCGGAAGGTACGGAGGAGCAATCGGCAAGCCGGGGCTCAGCTCCCTCTTCCCTTCCGCTGGATGCAAACAAGCCCTTAACATTTAAGCAAGTGCCTGTACTTGTGGAGACACGCGGAGTGCCGAGTGCTCACTTCAGAGCTCCTCGTGACTCCCGCCCTCTGCGGGAAGGTCGGGGAGGGGGTGGCAGGAGGAGAGCACCCAAAGGCACTGGGAACGTCCCTGGTGGTGGAGGCAGCGGGAGTCGAGGGTGCCCATCACCCCGTCGCGTGGCCCCGCCGCCGTACCCCGGTTCCGCCACTCCGGCTGCAATTAAAGCTCACCCTGAGCGATGCATTAATGTCAGGTTTGCATCTCATTTCCCCAGCGCCAGGTAAGGAGGGGCCGGCAGGCTTGGAGAAGGATCACACGTGGCAGCTTTTAATAGAAACCCGCCCGCCTGTCACTGCCGTCTCATCATTCCTCTTGAAACGTTTGCTAATTACCAACAAGCCGTGTTTGTGTTTCGGGTGTGACGTTCCCCTCTGCAGCCCCGCTCCCCCTGCTGCTGGTCCACACCCAACCCGGTGGCAGCGCCTGGGGGGCTTCAGACAAGGTGGGAGTTTCAGGGTGGGCTCCAGAAGGGCTGTTAAGACCCGCTTCCTTCTGGAGATGCGCCCAGGAGTGGGTGAAAAATGGCTCCTCTAGTTGCTCTCTTCTCCCTTCCCATTTTCTGTGGTGGACAGTTCCTCTGGGGATGTCCATAGAGTTAAACCTGATGAGCTAAAGCTTTTGGGACCACACCTGCCACTCCTCCCATCCTGGTGATGCTCTGCTGGACCAGGACACCTTCTGCCACCAGCTCTGCCCCAGTATCAGCCTGTCCCACACATCTGCCCTTCAGAGTCTTACCATGGACCCCACGGACCATGCCCAAGCTCCCAGGACACTGGGACTTGAGTGGTGGCACATGTCAACTGCTCTCATCTCCCAGCTGCCTCCTGGGGATGTGCCACCTTTTTGTCCCGTACTTGGGAGGGCTGGTGGGGAAGGGATGAGATGGGGACCTGCTGCAGTGATGCACTGTGGGGACCAAGAGAAACAGTCCTCAGGGCACGGGATGTCTCCTTCACCTCTCACCCTTGTTTGGGACCCCTCCTGGGACAGCATGAACCAAGGGACTGAGGGGAGGCATTGGAGAACGAAAGGCAAGGGTGGGAAAGGGGCTGCAGAGTTATTTCAGAGAGTGTCCTGGAGAGGTGCAAAGCTGAGCAGCTCTTGTGCCTCTATGACCCCATACACTGGGTCTCACCTGCTGCCTCACACTCTGAGGCTGCTCCAGGCCCCTCCTTGTGCCCAATTTGATGTGGCAGCGAGGGCTTGAGCATCACCACATTGCATTCAGAGCATGGAGAGGAGCTTGAAGAGGTGGGATACCTGCCTGGCCCAATACCAACCATTCCCAGTGCAGGGATGACCCTTGGGACTCCCTGAAAGTGGGAGACCACTGTGAGGTTTCCTCCTGGTCTATGCCAGCCCTGGCAGCTCCCTGTTCCTCTGCATGTCCAGTGGTCCCTCCAGAGCTCTGGGGGCTCAGGAATGCCCCTTTATCCCAGTGCAGTTCACTTCCCTCCTCCCACCAGCACCAGGGCTGGTGTTGGGGCAGGGGAAGGGCAGAATTTATATGGGAGACCCCTGAATTTACCCATCTACCTCCTGAATGTCAAGGCAGTTTCCGTGGTTGGAAAGGAGCCAAGTCTGGAGAGCACAGCAGGCACAGGGAGAGGCACCCAAGGCACCCACTTCCCAGAGTCTGGCCAGCTCCTGCTGCCACCAGGGTGAGTGACAGCTCCCAGCCCCCCAGCCCACCTCCCCCCTTGTCAATCCACTAGGGAATTATTTATCCTGACAATAGCAATTGTCTGCTTGGGCCCTTCCCCCTCCCCAGCACCTACCCCAACAAAGGAAATCATCCTGATATGAAAGGGAAAATTAAATTACCCCAATAAAGACTTAGTGCTGCTTTAATGACATCACCAGACTCAGGCGCTAATTAGCTGAGTACAAAGGAAGCTAAATGTGAAAACGTGAATTTCTGTTCCCTTTTCTCCTGTCGTACAGTCTTGGGAGTGGGAGTCTTGGCAGGCATGGCAGGAGGAGATGCTCCCACCCGGCCGGGCGGCTGCAGACGCGTGCCAGGCTCTGGCAGCTGGGTGCTGCCACTGCCGAGGGGGAAGAGCTCACAGAGGTTTTGGGAGCCCATTTGGATCCAGCCAGGGATCCCCAGGCTGCCCATGATGGAATCCTGCTCTGTGCCATCCCTTTCCACTGCAGTCTGTGCTTCTCTTGCTGAGTTCAAGCAACCACACACCTCGTGTTGTGTAAAGCACGGCACAGCTCACACCTCCCTGCACTGCACACACACCCCTCACACCCTGTACAACTCACAGCTCAAGGTCCATGTCCCCTTGCTCTGGGCCAGCATCCATGACAGCATGTCCCCAGTATCTGTCTGCATGATGCTGGCACCGTGACAGTGCCACCACCTCCCTCTGAGCTGTGCCAGCTGCCCTCCCTCCCTGCAGCCCACCAAGGCATAATTTCTGTTTGCAGCTTCCAGGCTTGGCTGCCTCCCATGCTGTGTCCTCACCATGGCTGAAGCCCCCTGGCCCTTGGGGTGACCCTTGGACCCCGAATCCTCCCAGGCATCTGCTTACCTGTGCAGTTCTGCCGGTTTCCTTCCAGCCCCACTGGAATTGTGACAGCACCGAGCAGCACCGGGGAGAGCTGGCAGCATCACAGAGCTGCTCAGACTCAGGGTGGGACAGACCCCCAAAGGACCAGGGGATGGCTGGCCATGGAGAGGGACAGCAAACACCCCAGGAGCAGTGAGCCCTGGCCCTGGATCTGCACAATGGGACCTGAGCACACCCAAACCCTGTCCTGGGCAAGGAGAGTGTGTGTGTGTGTGGGCATCTTGCATCTCCTCTTTGCCTCTGTATTTGAGGCTGGTTTATCCCGTTGGAAGTGCTGCTACTTATCTAGACTGACCCTGGATAATTCCTCCTTCTGGTGGGGCCATGGGAATGTGGAGCAGACTCCAGCAGAGGCTCCACAGCTACCCACAGGCACTGGGAGGCTGAACTGGGAGCACTCCCGCTCCTGCCAGTCACAGGAAAAGGGGGGGCTGCTAATACATAAAGCTTTATTTTAATTAAAATTTAAATTATCAAAAAATCCAGGATATTACTGCCTTCACCTTGAACCTCACCCCAGCTCCTTGATCAGCACTTGCAGCCCCACTCCAGCACAAGGGGCCATCCCAGAAAAATTGGAGGGCATGTATGGACCTCTGCTCCTTGGCAGCAGTTCCCCATAGCCTGCTCAGGCCAGGCTGGCAGCACCATCACTCTGCCCCAGTGCCACCAGTTGCTTCCAGCTGGCCCCAAGGGAGGCAGGCTCCGAGGCATGCCCTGGGCAAGCAGCCCTGGCTGCAGCCTTGCCACGTGAGGTGGCACCACTGGGGACCAGCTGACCCACCTGGGGCTTGAGGGGATGCTGGTCACCCCCACCCTACTCC
>JAWWEV010000029.1:2218162-2239909 GCA_035583235.1 Hafferia zeledoni | reverse complement strand
CCCTACGCCCCCCCCCCCCCCCGCCTCCCCCCGCCTCCCCCTGCAGGGGTTCAACCTGGAGGGATGGGTGTGAATGTCTCCGTGCCTCCTTAAAATGACATAGTTGGTCTCCATGGCAACTCTTCTCTGCCTTTTGCCTCAGACCAGGAACATCATCTGCTCCATCATCCCTGCAGGCTAGGGCCCAGCATCCCTGGAAAAGTGCTAATGGGGTGCTGAGGCTGTGGGATACCCACCTACCCCACGCCTCTACCCTGCTGGCAGCACCAGCTTTCCTGGCTCCCTGGCATCTGGTTGGTGTCCAGCTGGTGGGGACTCACCTGGCTGCAGCATCCCAGTCCCCAGCTGCCTCCAGCCTCCACCCCTTCCTAGTGCAGCCAGTGCCACAGGGTGCGCAGCACAGCCATGGCACAGCCAGCCAAGGGCTGTGGGAGCAGCGGGGCTTTGTCTGGAAGGAGCTGGAACCACTGGTGGCCTGTGCCCACCAGAAAGGCTTGTAAATCCACAGCAAAGTCCATTTCTCCATATCCACCTCCTCCTGCAGATGAGCTGGGAGAGCTGGGAGGCCGGTGAGCATCGCTGGTGAAGTAGAGCAGGGCTGAGCCAGCAATACCAACCTGCCCATCAACCACTCATCCCCCTGCTGTGAAAATGAGAGGCCAGAGCTGAGCTGCAGGGAAACTACCCAGCACTCCAGCAAATCCCCCCACCCCGCTGCCTGGGGTGGTGGGCCCGGCCTTGGCTTCCCAAACGGCACATCCACACCTTTCCCTTAAACCTCCCTGAGCCACAGTGTGCTGTGCAGGGCTGAGCCGGGCTGGCAGAGCTGTGGTGGCACAGATCCATTGGCTGTGTCCAGCTCTGGGGAGGCAGGACCCCAGGGACCCCAGGGCTGCCACCATAGGGCGTGGTGGTGGTGATTTTCCCTGGGGGTGATTTTCCATGCAGATGCACACAGGTGGGAAAGGACCTCAAAGCTCATCTCATTTCACACCCCCTGCCATGGGCAGGGACACCTTCCACTAGACCAGGTTGTTCCAAGCCCCGTCCAAACTGGCCTTCAGCACTTCCAGGAACTGACTTGCAGCTGGAGTCCATAACCAGGGCTGGGAGTGGTGCTCACACAGAGGTTCATAAGGGCTCAGAGGTGGCACGAGGGATGGAGGCACAGTGAATACAGGTGTGAGTATGTGGCAGCACACAGAGGGGTGTGGGGTGGACACAGGGGTGCAGGGGATTGGCACACAGATGTGTACATGCAGTCACATGACAGATGGAGAGCATGTTTGTGCATGTACTCAGTAGGTCATGTATGTCCCTTAAAGCCACATTAGACAGGTGTGCTCCCTCAGACACCCTTCTGTTGGGGGGTCCCAGGGCCCCAACTCTGCCTACGCCCTGCACAGCCAACAGCACTCCTGGCTCCCCAGGGAGCTCATCATCATCACTCCTTTGGCAGATGACTTATCCAAATACTGCACAGTACCCTCCTGTGCTTGGTCTCACAGCATTTCTCCCCACTGCCTGCCAGAGTTGCACACAACCACTCACCCCAACATCCCTGTGTGTGCATCCCAGCAAGTGGGTGTGTTTATTTATAGGGCTGCTGCAGGACTAACGTGCTGTGTGGGGCTCCCACCTCTCCTGGGCTACTGTTCTGCTTTCCAGCCTGGGCACACAAAGGCCACAATGCCCCAGAACCCACTGGAATCACAGATGGGAAGGAACCTCAAAGCTCATCTCATTTCACACCCCCTGCCATGGGCAGGGACACCTTGCACTAGACCAGGTTGTCCAAGCCCTGTCCAAACTGGCCTTCAGCACTTCCAGGAACTGACTTGCAGCTGGAGTCCATAACCAGGGCTGGGATGGCTCTGATATTTTCCCCCAGCAGTCTCATCCTCATCCATCTTCCTGTCTTTCTGTACCGTGTTTCCAGCTTGCTCAGCCCTGTTGCAGCCTCCAGGCTTGACTGAGGGGTTAAACATTCCCTCTGGAGGCACATGTGTCCTGTGGTTTTCTCCTGCAGCCCCTCCTCAGGCCTCACTGAGGTTTTTGGAGCACACCTGGTGTCTTAGTGACTATGTCCCTCCAGCTTCCTGCTCCAACAAGGAGCCTGCCCTGTGTGCAGGGGCTCAGGGATGTGCTGCTGCTGAGTGCTGCCTGCTCAGCCAACGATCCTGCTTTGTTTGCCTTTGGATTATAGGGAGAGAAGGAATAGCCACACAAGAATCCTGAGGAGAACAAGTGCTTTTGGGTCCTGTGATGCAGCTGGATAGGTGCTGCCAAGGCGAGGGCATGCCATGAGATGCCCCATGGGGCACTGGCAGCTTTTGAGGGTAACTGGAGGATCAAGAGATCCACTTGGAATCATAGTCCTGTCTGCAATGGGATGAGCTGTGGGGGGCATAGCAGGGCAGGGCAGGATCTTGCTTTAGATGGAGCCCCAAGACCCAGCTCCCAAAAGGACTTTGAGAAGGTGCAAGGGGATGGGAACGGGTCTGCCGGAAGGGTGCATGTGGGGTGGTACCCAGTGCCCTGCAGGACACAGGCTGCTGGGGGCCATGATGGGATTGGGAAAATTGTTCCCTGATTCCAGGGCTCCCTGGCATGAGGGACTGAGCTGTTGAAGCCACCCCCACATACCCCAGTGACAGCGGCCACCAGATCTCCAAGGGCACCGGGCCAGAGCCGGCACGTGGGACAGGGTCCGGATGCCGCGGCCCAGCCCCGCGCTGGCTGGCCTCTCATTTGTTCTCATTAAGGGCTGGCAGGGTGTCTAATTAGGCGGCGTGAGTGCCAGCGCCCTGCTGACAGACACCTGTGCAGACAGACCTCCTCGGCCAGCCCCGTAATTAGCTTGCAGGATGCTGCCGTGTTGCCCGGCGGGACGTGGCGTGGTGCCAGGCCCCGGGGCTGCTGGCACGGCTGGCACTGCAGCCCCATGGCATACAAACCCTGTGGCCATGGCATCCTTGGGGGGCTTTGCCCTGCATCCTGCTCTCACAGGTACCACCATCCTCCTGCCTTGTGCCAGCACCTCTGGGTGTCCGATGAACAGAGCAGAGTCACTCCATCCACCTTTTGTGCCCCCTTATTCCCCCCAGGGCAGGGCCCTGGGTACCTGGAACTCACAGATGGAGTGAATCCTGCCTGTCCATGCCCACCCATGTGCACCCACCCAAGCAGCTCATGGGCAGAGGCACAGTGAGGACAGGATGCTGCGTAGCCCTGTGCACAGTGTAGGGATAGCGAGCCAGCGGCTGCTTTAATTAGATTAATTGGCTCCCATTCGACTCCAGGAGAGCTGTCAGGCTGCAAGCATGTTCCTGCTGTACCTGGCTAATTACGGCACTGCGGCCGCCACTCTGAAGCGCCGGCACCGGGAAAAGCCCTGCCAGGCAGGGAAGGGGAACTTGGGGAAGTCTGGCTGCTCAAACACCTGGGAGAAGAAGAGGATGAGGAAGATCAGAGGGTCCTAAGGATGCTGCGGGGCATGGGGATGGGGCAGAGCTGAAGGAGAGCAAGGGCTGTACCCTGTGAGGAGCTGGAGCACACGGATGGTGTTTGGGGAGCCCAGAGGATGAGGATCAGGGCTGGGGAAGGTGTTTGGGCAGGAGACAAAGGATGGGATGCCGCATATTGGAGGTTGGTGTCTGGAGAACCCAGGCGAGCACAGGCTGGGGGGAGCCCCAGGGGCTGGCAGGGAGGTGTGGGCACTGGGATCAGTCTCTGTCCCTGCTGCCCGTGCCCTGAGGAAGAGGAGGCTGATGGCAAGCAAGCAGATGGGATGGGCGGTGTCTTTTCCAACTGTGCCAGGCACAGGGACTTCGAGTTCCTGCCTGGCACTGGAGCTGCTCTGAGGCCGTGGCTATTTATGAAAGCCACCCCCGAGAGAAGCAAGAAGGTGAGAGCCTAAAAATAACCACCTGGGCTGCAGTGGTGAGGCACTGCTTCCCCACAGACCGGAGAGTGGGAGGCAGCACTGGGGGCTATCTTTATCCCTCTTATCCTCAGGCTGTTATTACAGTGCCCACTGCAGCTGGAGTTGCAGCCTTTGCCCACGCAGATGACCTGGACTACAGGGCACCGTGTTTTCCTGGAAGCACAACCCCCTGATCGCCAATGCTGGGTATGCAAAAAGGCTGGTGAGCAGGAGCTTAGCAGCTCCAGGAGGTAAATAATGTGCCAGACACCTCTACACATCCCCAACAGACACCCCACAACCTCTCTGAGAATCAGGGCTACTGGTACCCCCAGGATTTGCCCAGCTGTGGGATGTCAGCAGCTCCCAAGGGTGACTCCCTAAGGAAAGACACCTGCACACATGTATGTGTTGGGAAGACACACCTGCACATATGGATGTGCAGAGCATCCAGCTGATCCTACACAGCACCTGTGCATGGCACCCTCTGTGCTCTGGGGACACCCACCTGCTTGCAGGTACAGGTGGGCATCCCTGTGTGTGCCACCTGCGTTGTCCAGGCATCCTGGCATGGAGGGCACACACTGGGAGACTTCACATGTGGGAGTTCATCACACAGCTCAGCAACGAACCTCAAAGCCCTCTGTGGCTCCCTGGGGTACTCTGAGCACCTCTATGGACTCTGCAGTCCCAAACCCCACATGACCCTGTGAGATACCAACCTGCAAATCTCGTGACCACAAAGCAGGTCACCACACGCCCCTGAGTGCCAGTGCAGTGCCCAGGTTTGCTGCCCAGGTATGCTGCCCAGCCTCTGAGCTCCAGCACTGCCCGCATGTCCCTGAGTGACCCACACAGACCCCATACCCCTGCACTGCTCCTCAAAACGAGTGTCTGGTCGAGTTTGCCAGCGGGACGATGAGGTGAGCAGCTGGGAGAAGAGCAGAGAGGAGGCGGAGGCAGCCGGCTCCATCCTCAGGTGTGTGTAGGACACATTCAGTTGGGAGCTTGTTAGCCAAGACATTAGCAGCCTTTGCAAAGAGCTGACGCGGCTGCAGCACACGCATCCCGGGGCTCCCAGGGGATCCTGCGCTTCCATTCGTGCCGCACACGAGGCCTCCGGAACAGACGCAGCTTGGATGGAGTTATTTTTTCGCTGGTGAATGTTAATCCCGGCTCAGCTAATGCCTCTGCAGCAGCTCGCCCGGACCCCCCTCCAGGCTTGCTCCCGCCTGCGCTCGCCGGGAGGCAGGAGAGGGGGGATCTGAGGGACAGCATCCTCCGGGATGCTGCTGTGCCCGTGGCAAAGCGCCATGCCCGGGATGGGGGGAAATGGAGGAAGGTGGATGAGCTGCACATGCCCAGCACTCAAGTGTGTCTCCGGATCTGCTGTACATGGAGGGACACCCTCAGAACGGGGTCAAAAGGGTGTCCCAGGGCTCCCATGGGGTCAGGGGTAGGGCAGCGGGGCTCTGGTACGCTTGGATCTGGTCCTGTGAGGGATATGGAAAAGAGCGGGATGGTGGGAGTGGAGAAAGGGCTTCCCCAGCTGGCGAGGAGGAGGAGAAGGATGTAATTGCACGGTACAGATTGAGCCTGTCAGGCGTCCCTCCGACAGCGCATCCCGGGGCACCTTCACTGTAAATAATAAATAACAGCCCGGAGAGGAGGGGATTAACAAGGACAGGCGAGGCAGTTATTTCCTAATTGATGGGTTTGTATTCCTGCGGAGGCTGGAACCGCAGCCACCCCGATGATGCCATCGCGGGGAGCCCGCGCCTCCTCCCCGCGGCTGCCGGGGAAAAGCAGGGAGGAAAATACAGGCAGGGAACATGCAAGCAGGGAAATGCAGGCAAGGAAATAAAGGCAGAGAAATGCAGGCAGGCAGGGAAATTCAAGCAGGGAAAATGCAGGCATAGGAAACACAGGCAGGGAAAATACAGGCGTGGGAAATACAGACAGGAAAAACTCCAGTAGGGAAATGCAGGTAGGAGAAATGCAGGCAGGGAAATACAGGCAGCTCCAGGGCAGAGCAGGTAAGTGGAGCACAGCTCAGCCAGAGGGGCAGTGGGAGCCCCAGCCCACAAGATCCACCATCCCCTGGAGCCTGGGGTCCCACTGGGACTTGGTACTTTTCCTCTCATCCTTCATTTAACTCCTTTTCTACTAAATCTTTAGAGGAGGGACCAAAATCCCAGCGTCCTGTCCCATCCCCTGCTCAGGGAGACTGGGATGCAGGTTATTCCATCTGCTTTGCCCAGGATTTGGGGCATCCCAGCCAGGCAGAAGTGGGGAACAGGATGGGGTCTCAGACAGCTTGCATTTGCACGTGGGTTTGGCAGAGCTAAAAGCAGCTCTGGGAGGAGGCTGGGCCACTTTTGGAGATATAATTATGTATAAAAAAAGCTTAGCCTTGTCCCTGTGAGGAGAAGCTGCATCCAGCTCTGCCATTCAGGATGTGCTGGGACCACTCAGGCCCCCAGACCTGGCTTGGACACAGTGGGGGTCTCCCCCTCCCCAGGCAGTCTGAGGGCATGGGGTTGCCAAGCCATGCTGTACACAGGGGTGGTGGCCCATTCCAGCAGCATGGCCTGGATCCCGTCCTGGATTACCCTCTCCCCGCTGGCAGGAGGGGGCAGAACTCACCAAGTGCCAGATGGTGCCATTTAATGTTGGGTTTGGTTGTTTGTTTTTTTTTTCCAGGGTGAGGCTTGAATCTGTGCCTGTGTGAGCAGGACCCCAGGAGACCCCCACAGGCAGCACCAGGCTGGGAGGCCTCCTGCCTTCAGGCACAGCTATTCCTCCTCTGGAAACAGGAGCTTTGCTGTTCCCCAAAGCACCTTCCAAGGATTTTCCTCAGCAAACACCCCTCACTGCATAGGTGTGGTGACCCCATCCCCTTTTGGGGGGATTTTGCCGAGTGATTCAGGCTTCCCCTGCCTGCAGCCCTGCCAGCTTCCTGCCTTTCCCAAGAGCTGAGGAACCAGGTTGGGTTGAGCGACCTGAGGAGGAGGAGAGGGTGAGGAAAGCAGGGAGATGTCCGTGGAGGTGGCAGTTTCCCAGGTGCTGCCTGCCAGATTGGTGCCCGTGGCCTGCACTCAGCTCACAATTATCTGGGGTAATGGCAGGGGAGGGTGACCCAGATAGCGCAGGGAGGAGGATAATAAGGAAGATGTAAGTGAGGCTTTGGGAAAGGGAAATGATGGGGGGAGAGGAGCTCCAGGATGAACCCTAAGCTGGGAGATTGACCCAGCACAGCCTGTAGCATCCCCGTGGCCCGTGTCATCCTTAATCCGGGCAATACCCCCCGTGGCAAGCAAAAATACCATTTCTTGCATCAATAACCTTGGATGGTTTTGGGTGGAAAAAGGGGTAGGCAAAGGACAGAGCTGACAGCACTGTCCCAAATGGAAACTTCCATCCCCAGTGAGCACTTCTGGCTGAGATGAGAGGAAAGTGGAGAGCAGGGGCTGTCCATCACCACGCTGTGGGATACAGCTCTCAGCATGCAACATCTGTTGTCCCCAGGTGTCATACACCTACAGAGACTTGGCTGGAGGACACCTTCAGGTCAGCAAAGAGGGCCCTGCGTCTGCTGCCCTTGCTGAGCACCTCCCTCATCACAAACGGCCCACGCAGCAGCTCTGGGGCCCTGCCAGCACACACCTATCCATATTCCCATATAAATCTCCCAGCCATCTCCCTTCATCCCTTCTCCACAAAGAGCTGAGGAAGCAGAGGTCTGAGCCAGTGCTCGGCCATCACATGGAGAGGTGTTCCCACACTGCTGCCACATGCTCTGGCCACCTTGGCAGTCGGCTGTGGCCACTTCCCGTGGGAATACTGCCTGTTCCTGCCTCTGGGCTGCAGCTCCTCTCCATGACTTGTTTTTCCCCTGGCCCACCCTGGGCTGGGGGAGAGATGGCTGTTCCCTCTCCAGGGGCTTCTGAGGTGATTCTCTGAGCTCAGGAACACAGAGGATCAAGAGTGGGGATTGCCCTTCCCAGCACGGTGCTGGTGACTCACTAACAGTGCCCGGCTCTTTATCTAAAATAAAGGAATCTGGGATTGATGTGGGATCAAGACACAGATCCTACAGTGGGAGGACAGCCTTTGAGCCACCCTCAGCCAGCGATGCCTGTTCCCAGCCTGGTGCCTGAAGTGAAAACCCAACACAGTGACAAGGTGGTGACACATCCACAGCACAGAGCAAGGGCTCAGGATCTTTGGTGGCTCTGAGCTGCAGGGCCCAGTGGGACACAGGGCCTTATTCCAGGCTTTATTTTGGAGTGGAGTATGCAGGGATCCTGCCGTGGGCACAGGAGGAGCAGCCCCGGGGAGGGGACCTGCAGAAAAGGGACCCTCTGCTCCGTCCATGTGTGGTGAGAGTGCTGCTGGTGATCCCACGTGAAGATTTTGGCCAGGAAGGTGTTTGCAGGTTTTGGTGGAAGAGAGTGCTCTGGGCAGAGCAGCAGCAGCGTTTCCCAGCAATCCAGGCTCATCGTTGCATGATATTTAAGTGGCAGAAAAGAAAATAAAGCAGACAGGGGAGGGTGGGAGAGAGGATGAGCTGGAGGGAGGGGAGGAGCTGCCCCCCTTCCCTCCCATGCAGCCCCACAGCTCCAGGGGAGGTGGGTGGGCCAGGTGATGCTGGTGGGGGGCCAGGCTGGGTTGGGAAGGGGAGGACACCAGTGAAGGGAGCACGACGTCTTCTGTGACAGTTTAAATGTGACTCAACATCACCTACTTTTCGCCACGGTAACTTCTGCAGCTTCATCATCATCTCCGTGCAAATCTGGGGCTCAGAGAGCTTCAAACATGGCTGTGGAGGGGGGCTGAGGGTGGAGGCCATGAAGAGGAGGAGGAGGAGGATGAGCTGCTTCCCCCTTCCCTCCACTCCTGAGCTGTCCCTGAGGGCGCTTCCGCCCCAGGGAAGGGAGCACCTAGAGCCCTGCAAAGCCACTCTTTCATTAATTGAATATTCAATTTTCAAAATAACCTTGAGGAACTAAATGAAGAGGCTGGGAAGAGATAGCTAATTGTCAGCTGCACCTGCTCGGCACACAACCACAAAAATGCTGCTTTGAGCTTCCTTCCAGCCCACTCACACAGTTTAGATTATTTTTTTCCCCAAGCCATTACGTCAATGCAGAGGGCACAGCAGCCTGGCAGGGCATGAGGAGCATGCCAGGCACTGGTGTGGGGTGTGACAGGGGGACTGGGGCAGATAGTGAGTGGCTTGTCTGACCCTGGGAGATGCTTTTATTCAGGGCTGGGAGGGCAGGGTGGGGTGTGCAGGGGGATCTGGCCCACAAGGCGTGCAGGCTGTGGTGTGAGGGTGCTGCATCTTGGGGTGCCACAGAGTGCCTGGACTGTGCTGCCTCCATGGGGGGCTGCAATGGGCTGCAGGGGCTGGCAGGAACTGGGGCATTCTGCACCCATGCAGTGGGGCTGTGCATGTCCCCAGAGTTGCCAGGGCAAGTCTAGAGCTCTGCACCTTTGCTCAGCACCCAGCCCTGCTCCATGACTGCCCGTTGTGCTGGTGCTGGCTTCTCCCTCCTTCCTTTGGGCAGCCCCCTGCCCCTGCATCAGAACCACAGCAGGAGAGCCTGGTCTCACTGTGGAAAAGTCCTGGTGTCCCTCTGTGCCAGCCTTCCCCATCCAGGGGGCAGCAGGAGTGGCATGACTTCCTCTTCACAGCTGTACTGAGCACCCCAGCCTGGGCATGCTGGGGATACCAACCTTCTCCACACTGGGCATCCTGGGGCATTCCAAGTGCACACAGCTTGGGCATCCCAGGGGTCTGAGTATCTGGGGGTTCTAAATCCCCTGGGCATCCCGGGGGTGTTGAGCCCCCCAAGCCTGGGCAACCCAGGGGTTTTGATCGCCCCCAGCCTGGTCATCCTGGGAGTTCTCATCCCTCCCCATCTGGGGCATCCCAGAGGTTCTGACCCCCTCAGCCTTTTCACTGCATGTGTTCTGAATTTCCCCCAGCCTGGGCATTCAGGGGTTCTGACCCCCTCAGCCTTTTCACTGCATGTGTTCTGAATTCCCCCCAGCCTGGGCATTCAGGGGTTCTGACCCCCTTAGCCTTTTCATTGTGGGTGTTCTGAATTCCTCCCAGCCTGGCATTCAGGGGTTCTGAGCCTCCCGATCTGAGTACGCTGGGGCAGAGGGTGCCCTGCACACCTGAGCAGGTGGAGGCAGGAGCCCGAGTCCCCTCAGCAAGCACTGCAGCGCTGCCTGATGCACAGGGACAGGCAGAGCTCCGCTCCCACGGTGGCAGCGATCGGACAGCATCCTCCGGGAGGGACTGGCCCCGGGGGCAGCCGGACCGGGCCATATGCTGCCTTTCAGCAGCACCGTCTCTCCGAATCGCTGGCTGCCTCCACACTTGGCTGCATTAATAATCAGCCGGCTGATGGGGAAGGATTTACCAGCTGTTTTTCATGACTCCATTGGCCTCAGATAAATCAGGGAGGGGGTGTCGCACGGCGTTTGCCAGGGGCCTGATGGATGGTGCCGAGCGAGCGGATCGCTCACACGCTGACACTTACAGACTCTGTCAGGTTGGCGGAGAGCGCAGGATTAATGGCCCCAATCAAGCAGGGAGGAATCTCCGGGGTGGTACCCAGCCCACCCCCCACCACGGCATCGCACCCGCCCCGGTTCTGCCTCACGCAGGGACTGTCGCTTCGCCCCCCTCCCCTTCCCGAGCTCCCCCAGCTCCCCCAGTAGCCGCGCTGGCGTGGGCAGCTCCCCAGCCCCGGCTGCAGGATGGAGATTAGCTCTAAAGAGCTGAGCACACACAATATTTCGAAAGCAATTGCAAGCAAAGCAGGGAGCAGCTGCGGGCTGAGCAGCCTGCCTTCCTCAATTCCGGCAACATCTGGACGCGGCAGCTGTGCCAGCGAGCGAAACCTGTTCGGGGCGAGGGGGAAGGGTGCGAGACCCCAGCGCTCGGCACGGCGTGTGATGAGAAACCTGCCTTCAGGTCCCTGCTGGAGGAATGATTCTCCGGAGGCAGCAGCCCCTCCCTGTGCCGTAGGGCAGGGTTCTGGGGGACCCCTCCGTGTGTGCCCACTGCCTTGGGAAGGCGCTCATCCCACTCCCGCAGGGGCTGGGGGAAGATGCTGTCCTGGGACTGCAGCACGTGGAAGAGTGTTCTCCCTCACCCAACTTGCTTGTGGTCCCTGTGGGGCAGGACCCCCACTGGTGTGGGTGCCCCAGGAGGGGCTGGGAGCCTCAGTGGGGAGTCAGGCTCTGCTCCCACCCTCTTGGCAGCATCCCTGAAGCACGTTTCAAAGGAGATCTTTTTAAGTTAGCCTAAACCCAGGGGCTGCAGCTTGGATGTTGCAGTTGGCTCTCAGGGGCTACTGCAATCCTCTCCCAGGAGTGAGGGGGCCCACAAAAGCAGGGTCCCCAGCGCCACCCTCCCTGCCCACGGGGGTCTGCTGTCCCCTCATGCTGCTGATTGATCCCCATGTGCACAACAGGTGCCACCCTGCCACTGTTCCCAGCACACTCTGCTCACCCAACACCCCTATATCACCCACCTTTTTCACCTGTTGAGACCCCACAGACCGTGCAGGAATTATAGGAGCAGTGGGATGGGGAGTGTGGTTTCACTAAGGGCACTCAGCAGCCCCCTTGGCACTGGGCCAGCTCATGCATGTCAAGGCCATTGGGCACATGTGTCACCGGGGATGTGGTCACAGCTCATTTGTGTCAGTGCTGGTGGGACCCTCCAGCAGTGCCAGTGGGACTCAGCACAGCTTGGAGCACGGCTGGGACCAAACTGGCTCTTCTCCTGGCCAAGAAGATGAGGAACCCAGGAGTTGTACTGTTAATGGGAATACAGGAATGTAAGCACTCCCAGCCCAGTGTAGTTGTGAGGATGGGCAGAGCATGCTGCTGGCACACAGGGTGTGTCCCTCTGCCCTGGGCTGGCCTGGGGAGGGGACACTGGGGGGCAGCTCCGCATCCCCACCAAGCATCAGTGCTCTCCTGAGAATGACCCTTAAGCTACCAAGGCAAAGATACCACCTCCTAGTGCCAGTCCTGTCTGTGCCAGGAAACAGCATGGCATCACAGGACTTCCAGCAAGTGCCTCTTTGAAGCCAAAACAAATGAATTATTCCATTTAATTTGGGGGCATGAGCAGCGGCGCAGGTGGCAGCGCTGCCTCTCTCAGCACAGCAGCTCCCAGCTCTGCTGTGTCCTGTGCCCACCTGTGCCCCTCAGCACCCTGTGCCTATGGGACCTGCCACCCCTCTGGGATGTGATGGTGGCTGTGTGGGTGCAAAGAGCAGGAGAGGAGCTGGAAGGGAGGCTTTTTCCTGGCGATCCCAGAGAGGAGCAGGATACAGCAAGGGGACAGCGTCAAGCAGGCCGCCCCATGCCTGCCTGCGGGCACTCGGCTGGGCAGCAGCTCCCTGTGGGGCTGGGGACAAAGGCTGCAGCTCCTCCGTGTCCCCAGCTGCAGGCACACAGTGCCAGCCCCTGGCCAGATGGGCTGGTGGAGAGCACAGGCTGTGCCCAGGTCAGTGCAGCCCTCTCTGGGGGTAGTAGCCAGGTGTGCTGTCCGGGTGATCTCCTGGCCAGGCTCCTGCCGGGAGCTTTGATCTCCCTTCCCTGCCTGCTCCGGGCGGACGTGCCCGGCTGTGATCGCTGCTGCCTCGTGGCTGTGCACGGAGTCTGGTGAAATATTTACACCTCCCTCCCCTTTGAAGTGCGCTGCGCTCGCAGCCCTGCTCCCCACAGCCTGCTCCTCTCTGCTCAGTGACTCGGGGCCCTGAGCTCAGTCCCCTGTGCCAATCCCATGGCATCAGCCCTGCTATATCCCACCGAGCCCAATGGCCCTGCTCCTGGCCACCCGTGCTGCTCAGCCTCTTGGCAGAGGGGGAGGAGGCGGCCACAGTGCAACCCAGGGGTTTTTCTATCCTTGGAGTGATGTGTCTGTACCCACAGACAAGAATCCTTGCTGCATCTCATGGCTTGCCATGCCACAGTCCCTTCCGGCTTTCATTCCATGGAGCCAGTGATCAGCCCTGGGCTCCACTGTGAGCTGGGAAAGACACAACTGCACAGGGTAACTGTGCCCTGTGCTGTCAGCCAGTTCCTGAACCAGCAGCAAGGCCAAGGCAGTGGGAAATGAGGGCTGCTGGTCTAGAAACACAGCCACCTCTGCTCCCTCCAAGGGCCGTGCAGGGACAGTCCTGGGCAGCGAATGTGGCACCACTCCCTGCTCCTGCTATGGCCCATGTGCTGCTGGCTGTGCTGTGTGACACTGGCTGTCCTTGTCCCTGGGGTGCCACAAAGTTACCAGGAGTGTCCTGGCAGTGCCACCCACCCCTGAACACAAGGACAGGGTCTGAGGTGTGTAGGGTGCACTGTGCTGTGTGGCTGTGCCAGTGTCAGGTAAGCTCTGTGATGCAGGATGGACTGGGAGCCACACCATCACAGTGGGAAATCATTGAATTCTTTAGATTGGAAAAGCCATCTCAGAACATCAAATTGCCCCATTAACCCAGCACTGTCAAGTCCAACACCAAACCAGGTCTCTGAAATCCTTCACCTTCCCTGCCTCTCGGGCACAGGGGGATTCTGGGGAGGCTGGATGCTCTCCATGAGGGCCTCACCTCTCTCATCTCCCCAGTGGCTCTGCAGAACCACCAAGCACACCCTGACCCTGGGGACAGGATGCTCCAACCTGCTGTGGCTTTGGCTCTGCTCTGGTGCAGGCAGCTTTGGGACTGTTTCCCTGACTTCCTCTTTAGCTCCAGCTCCCTGACAAGGGTGATGTTGCTGGAATGCCACGTCCCTCTACAGCAAGGAGGACACACTGAAAAGATGCATTTGGCAAATCCAGGTGCCAAATGGGCTGCACTCTCTGCCTGCCTGCCAAGGGCACTGCTGGTACAGAGACTCTCTGTGGGGCTGGTTCTAGCTCCAAACATAAGACCCAGTTCACTCCATCCTGGGAGCATCAGAGGTGCTGTTCACAGTGCTGGAAATCTCCCCTGCTCTCAGTTCAGGTCAAAAAACCACAAAAGGAGACCCCCTGAATCATTTGGGGTACATTGGCTGTATCTGGGGGCAGTGCTGGTGCAGGGCAGGGGGAGCATTTGAGGTTGCCATGGGCCCATCCTGTGCCCAAAGGGTGGCTGTGGCTTCTTCAGCCCTCTGGAATGCTGCAGTGAGGGGCTCTTCCCCATCTCGCCCTTCAGCCTAATCCTCTGGATTTTGGGAAGGCTCTCCCAGTACCTTCTTCCAAGCCTTGCCTGGAGTGCAGAAGGATCCTGCCAGCCCTGATGCCCACCTGGAGTGGGAAGGGCATCCTGTGCAGGGTCAGTCAAGAGCAGGATTGCTGCTAATTGCAGTCCTCTGGCATTGGAGGGGAGCGAAACTTCCTAATTTATGGGTTGGCGGCAATAAAGCTTCGCATCAGTGCAAAGGGAATTCACCCGCCTCCAAAACAAGGTTAAATAAATAGCTAATGGGAGAGCTCAGTAATCCCACAGCGCACACACACACACACACGGGTGGCATTCCCTGTGCCATGTCAGTGGCAGCACACACCCAGTGTCCCTCCCCCCTCCAGGGATGTGCACAGACAGGGATGAGCTCACAGCACACCCTCAGACCTGCAGTGGTGCCTGCACAGGCTGTGATACCCCAGGTCACACCAGCACCCTGTACCCTGGGATGGTGGCAAGAGTTCCCCAGACCTCCTGCCTGGATCAGGCAGCACCAGCCCAGAGCTGTCACCTATTTAGAGATGAGCAGTGGTGCTTCTGTGAGAGCCTGGGTTGGCAGAGGATGGAGATGTTATGGAATAGCTGAAAAGCACCTGAACACATCCTGCCAGGCGTGTGCCAGGTGTGATGTTGGGGATGCAGAGCCGCACTGGAGCTGTTCTGCTTGAGGCAAGACTCTGACTGGTGTCCTGGGGACACAGAGCTGAGAGGTGGCAGTGCACAGTGCATGGCAGCAGTGGCTCCTGGTGCTGGATCGAGGCAGCTCCAGCTCCAGACACATCTCCCAGGGATGGGGTGATGATGGCTGTAGTGCTGTCCCATCCATACAGGGATGGAGCTGGTGGGCACAGGGAAGGATGCCCCAGAGATGGTGTCCTTCCTGCAAACCATCAACTGCTCAACCTTGCCTGAGGCTTCTCAGCACCTCTGGGGCTGAAGCAGCAGGATTTGGGGAGAAAAGCATGATGCAGAGTGTTATAGAGCATCCCAGCCCTGCAGGAGCATTGCTGGGCAGGGGAAAGCCTTGGAATCCCCCTTGGCCAGCTCCGGTCAGCCCTCAGCCCCGGCAGGGGGTCACCAATGTATTTCTGCTCACCAGTGGGACCTGCAGCACCCATGGGATCATCCCCAAAGGAAGCAGAGGTGCCCTGGGGCAATGCCAGCCAGAGCAGGAGGGTGTGAGGGGCAGGGAGCCAGGCTGGTGCAGCTGCACGTCAGCGGGGAGCCGGAGGGGCAGGACCAGGGCAAGCACCTCTGAGCCAGCTCCAGAGGCCTGGCATCTCTGTGGGCTGTGCGTGAAGAGCTTTCCCATCAGCACTGGCACATTTTTAGACGTTTTGTTCTCTGTAAATCCATCTCTGGGAGTGAGTGCGGTCGATTGATTTTGTGCTGTTCTGTGCCGGCAGCCACCTGCTCGTGTTCTGTGAGCAGGGACCCTGCACCCAATGCCGGGCCTGAAACACTCTCCAGCACCCAGACAGGTGGCAGGCAGGGGACAGTGACTGGTGGACCTCTGTGCTGTCACCTGAACAGGCTGGCAAAGTGGGGTGCTCCCTGGGATAGAGGACAGAGGGGTGAGAAGGAGGGTTTCTATGCAGGAATGGGGGCATGGATGCACCCCAAGTCTGCAGCTGAGCCACAGTGTATGGATAAAGCCAGTGTACCCACTGGAGAAGGGAGAAGGGACCAGGATTGCCAACTGCCCCAAGCTGAAACTGGAGTCACTGGGAGCATGGGCTTGGCAGGCTGGGGATGGAGCTGAACGATGGAGGAGAAGGGCTGCAGGTGATCCATCCAGGCAGGACAAGGATGCTCTTGTCCTTCATCCAGCACCACCACCACTCTCAGCATCCACCTCCTCCCTGAGTGACAGTCCTGGCAAGCAGCACTAGGCAGGTGACACCCCAGTGACAAAAGGCCCTAAGGAAAGCAGCAGGCACCCGGCTCCATGGACATGGCAGGGCTGCTGGGGAGCTGTTCCCCCCATAATTGCGGTGTGTTTGCTGCGCTCCCGCTTTGCCATGGCAACGCCTGCCTGGCGCGCCGGTGGTGCCTCACAGCACATATTGTTTCGGAAAGGTCACCGCCGAGTGGTGGTGGGCTCAGCACAGTGCTGCTGCTATTTCTACATATTTATGAAGGGGGAGATGGAAGGTAATTACAGCCCCTTCTCCAGAATTAATTTCATGATGGGATTGTGCGACGCTGGGGATGAGCCCTCCGGGGTGGGTGTGGGTGGCTGAGCCTTGCTGCAGGGAAACTGGGCACTGGCACATGCCACGCAGTGGGATTCAGCTCTGTGGGGCACCCCGGGGTGTGGGGCAGCATGTGGGGCATCATGCAGGACTGTGGGGCACTGGGGGTTGCCATGGGATGGAGCACCATGGGGTACCATGGGATGTGACACCACAGGGTACAGTGGGACAAGGACAGCCACAGGTAGTACCAAGCCCCAGCCCTGTGCTCCTGGCTGGCTGGGAGCTGCGAATTAAAGATGACCCCAAGCTGCATTGCCAGCATGGATGGCAGTGCCACTGGTGCTTCTGTTTCCTCGGGGACCTGGTGACTCCCTCCTGTCCCCAAGGTGGACATGGCAGAGCCCTGGCTCCCAGAGATGGAGCAGCATTCCAGTGCCCGCTCCCATCCCAGCACTGCCAAAGCAGGACCTGAACAGGCTTGGTAGGGACATCCCATCCCAAAACAAGGTGCCACCCAGTCTTGGGAGTCACCCTGGCTCTGGATCAGCACCAATCCTGTCAGCCCAGAACAACTGCCTGTGTTTGGGTACCCACCTGGGGAAGAGGGCTCAGAGAAGGGGCCTCCCAGACGGCCAAGGTCCTCGCATTCCCTTTTCCAGGATCCCCTCCATGCCCCCCACAGCCTCCCCAGCACCCGGGGAGCCATCGGGGTTAAATATTCAGGAGCACTCGCTGTGCACATTTTGTAAAGATCAAGCAGCTCCCAGGCCTGGCAATTCCCTTCCCCTGCTGCCGGGGATGCGCCTTAATGAGTTCTCAAAATGATACATTTTTAAAGTCATTATTTCCGGACGTGTTCAAAGTTCCAGCATTTCCTCTGCTCCAGTTGTGCAGGCGGCCCCCCCACTGTGCCCCCCCGCCGGGACCTGGGGCTGCCTGGGGGTCACAGAGGGGAGTCACCCCACAGGGTTGGGGCACATAGGGGCCTGGGGAGGGCATTGGAGGCTGTGGGGATGGAGCAGGGAGGGGTCCCCGAGGGGATGGACTCCTTCTGGCTCTGCCACAGGTCTCTGTATGACCTGGGGGTTCCTGGGGACACTGACCCCTGCCCTGCCTGGGGACATGGGGACATGGATCTCTGCACTGCCTTGGGACATGGGAACACTGATCCCTACCCTGCTTGGGGACACAGGACATGGATCCCTGACTAGTGGAAATGGGAATATTGATCCCTGCCCTGCCTGGGGATGTAGAAGCACTCATCCCTGCCCTGCCTCATGGCAATGGGGAGGGGATATTGATCCCTGTCCTTCTTGGGGCCATGGGAGCACTGATCCCTGCCCTGCCTCAGGTTATGGGGACATGGATCTCTACCCTGCCTAGGGCCATGGAGAGATACTTATCCCTTCCCTGCCAGCAGACATGGGGATTCCACTCCGTGCTGTGCCCAGGAGCAGCCCAGAAGCAACTCCCACCACCCTTGGCTCGCTGTGCACCAGCAGGTGCAGGGACAGGGCCCCAACCCCCCACAGAACCCACCAGCAGCGGCCCCCTGGTAATTGTGGGTCTGCCTGCACTTAATCACAGCCTTCAGAGCAGGCAGAGGGAGCAGCAGCTGGGAAATGCCATGGAAACCGCCCCAGAGCTGCACACCGGGCTGGGCAATGGGCTCCTGGTACCCACCAGCTGCCTCCTGCATCCCTTCCCACTGCACCCTCCGCCTTCCCAGTGTGGTGTCCCTGCTTCTCTCCACTCTCCAGTGTACCCTTTCTTCCTCTGTCCACCTCCTGCTCCAGTCCCTGCTTCCTGCTTGGGAATACATAGTATTTTTTCAGGTTTCAAGAGATATTTCAGCCCTGAGAGGGATGGAATATGAGGCACCGGGGTTTGGTGAGCTGGGTATGAGACTTGGCGCAGAAATTTGGGGACTGGCAATGCCTACAATGAACCACCCCTGATGCCATGATGTGCTGCCATGATGTGCTGCCCTCCTGTGCCACCTGCATGCATCCCAAGCCTGTCCCAGATCCTCTCCTTTCACCCAGATGTGGGCAGCTGCCCCTTGGCCACCAGCTCTGCGCTGCCAGGTTTGTTCCATGACAGGGTGTGCGTCTGTGACTTCAGGACTTGCATCCAGGGAGGATTCCAGGGCACCAGGAACCTGTGATGCCAACCTGGGTGCTGGGTGACTGCTGACTCCTGCAGACTCACCTCTGTGCTGCAGGACATGAAACCTCGCCCATACCATAGGGACGCCATGGTGAAGAAGTGGGGGATATAGGGGTCAAGTGCCTGCCTGGAGCTACAGGCAGGGAGGGCAGGGCAGGCAGAGAATTCCAGGGACCATAACCTTCTCCATCCCCACTGCCTGCCATGGCCAGTGAAGGGATCCTGGGGAGGGGGAACAAAGCTGCTCTGTGCAAAGCAGTGGTACTGTCTCATCAAGATACAGCTTTAGGGACATTTCTCAGCCTCTCCATGGCCTTGGAAGCTGTTGGTTCCATAGTCTCCCCACATGGAGTGTGCCAACTTTGGAAGAGGTTATTGTGGGCATAAAGATCTTTGTAGCCAGCCCATCTGCCCTCCCTCCAGCCTAGAGAGGGAACCTGGGGGCTTCCTTGCTATCTGCAACCCCACACAGGGTGTCCCCGTATGTGGTCATTGAGGTGGGAGTGCCTGCAGAATCACCTGGGAGGTGCAAAAAACCAGACCTCTGTGGGAATCCTGATCCCATGGGCTGTGTCTGGTGGTATGACCTGGAGGACACCAGTGGTACAGCCACCAGAGTCAGCAGCCCAAGGGAGCAGGAGGTGACACACTTTAGTCATGGCAGGCATGTGGGATCAAACTCTGGGAAGTTCCAGAGGGAGAGTATGACCTGGAAGGATGGTGGGTAGGACACAGATCATCTCATAGCAGAGCCAGGAAGAGTGGGAGCCCTGGAAGGGTGGGAGACAGCAGGGCTTGCCTGGGCTTCCCACCTGAAACACTCAACACCTGTGCAGGGCACAGGAGATGCTTGGACTCTACTATACAGCTGAAACCTAGGCAGAAGCATCAGCACTGGTGGCAGGTGGGGAAGCCCGTGGAGGGATTTTGGGTTGTATTCCTTCTCACATCATCCCATTGCTGCCTGGACACCTTGGTTTGGCACCAGGTGGGTAAGGTCCATCAGGTGGGGGCTCTCTTCTCCCACGAATTGGGGTCCCTGTGGTGTCTTGGACCTGGCTTTGTCAGGACACACACCAGGAAGGCTCTGCAGCCACATCACTAAACTGCTGCCTTGAGATGGAGAGATAATGCAGGCGCCTCCAGGCCCCCGTAAATTATCTTGCCTGTATGTTCATTAATCAACAATTCTTATGTAAACAGACACATCCTCAACCCTCTGCTTCCCATCACCCTGGCAACAGCACAGAGCCGACCCTCCACTTAGGATGTGCTCTGGGCTCCCACCTGCTCCCCAGCCCTGCCAGCAACTTTTTGCCTGCTCCCTTTGCTTCCACACCTTTACCTCCTGCAGGCTTTGAATGATAAGTCTTCAGGTCCCTCTTGCCCAGAGTTGGATCCCAGACCCCTCCATCACTGGATTCTAGATCTTCCCAGCATGTGATCCCTATTGTGGGGATCCTGGACCTCCCCTGCAATGGATCCTGGATGCCTCCATCGTTGAATCCTGGACCTCCCCATGACTGGATCCTGGACCTCCCTAGCATTGAATCCTGGACCTTCCCAGCATAGGATCCTGGGCCTCCCTAGCATTGAATCCTGGGCCTCCCCAGCATTGGATCCTGGGCCTCCCCAGCACTGGGTCCTGGATTTCCTCGTCTCCAGCAGCTGCTGAGACAGGAGTGGGGAAGCAGCAGCGTGAAGGGAATGGACTTCCTTTCCATCCTCCCTGACTACTGCGTGTCCAGGACCTGGAGAACACAACCTACAGGAATGAATGCTGGATACAGGAATCATGGCAAGGGCCAGCCAGAGCCATGGCAATGCTGCCAAAACCTCAGCCAGGATCACACAGTGCTATGGGTTCAATGTGAGGTGGGCAGTGACCATGAGATGCATCTCTGAACACCACCCCCAGACATCCATCGCCTTTCCCTGCCTTATTCCTGTTCAGATGGTCTCTCTGGGAAGCTCTCACAGTCCAAGGGGAGGATATCCTGTCTTGCTAACTCCATCAGGACCTTCTATCAGGACAAGTACAAGTCCTGGAGCTCTCTGGATCCAGGCAGGAGCTGCCAGTGGAGTGTGCTGCAGGCTGGGCACTGCTGCCTCCCGGGGCTGCCCCACAGCAGGACAGCTCTGCTGTGGAATAGAAAAGCCCTGCATGGAAGCTGATAGAAGCCAGAGGAGTCCAAGTCATTTAAGGTTGAAAAGAAATGTTAAAGACAGCAGGAAAAGCAAACATTAGTGGTAGCCATGCGGCTAAGGGGAATAGGAAGGGCTTTTACAAATATATCAAGGGGAAAAGGAAATACTGGAGAGTCAAGACAAAGTAGGCCCATTAATAAATGAGGAAGGATATTAAATTAATGATGATTCTCAAATGGCTGAGTTAGTGAACTACTTATTGAGATCTGCCTTTAACAAGAACAACAAGGGAAAGTGGCTGAGACAATCAGAAAGCAGTGAAGGATGCTGGAATTGTCCTAGATGGAGCAAGGGGAAGGGGACAGCTGGGTGAAGAACCCCAGATAGCAAGTGCCTGGGGTAGAGCAGAACTGGAAAAGCCCACCCCATCCACCTCTTCCCTAACAGGAGCAGAGGGAATGATCATCTTGGGCAGACGAATACTTGGAAAAGGCCAGTGGGGACCATGAGGGAGCTGAGAGGACCATGCCTCAGGTGCAGCCCATGCTGCACAGATCCAGGTTTGGGGACTGCCAGGGGACAGTCTGTATGCAGCCTGTATGTAAATGAGGAGGGGGAAGAGTTCCAGATAGCTGGGCCAGAATCCTTCTGGAGTTTGTCCTTGCAAAATAAGGTCCTCCAAGATGCTCTGGTGCTCTTTGTACTCCCATCTTATTTACACTGAACCAACAAGTGTTGGTTGCCCAGCCCAAGGTTGCTCCTGTGCCCAGAGGAAGAGTTCTGGGAAGAGGATTTTCTGCCCTTCTAGGAAGCCTGAGAAATCTCCAAAGGTACCTCTGCTACTGCAGCCTGAGGGATGGCTGGAAAGTGTCCCTCATGTGAGAAGTGTGTCTGGATGTGTGGTGCATGTCCCATACATGGGGAAAGGTGTTTAGTGTCCCCATGGGGATCCTCTGCTGAGGCTTGTGGGATGGGATAGGATGGGAGGGGATGGGATGGGATGGGATGGGATGGGGTGGGATGGGATGGGATGGGATGGGAGGGGGTG
>JAWWEV010000029.1:2192157-2217054 GCA_035583235.1 Hafferia zeledoni | reverse complement strand
CCCTCCCTCCCTCCCTCCCTCCATCCCTCCCTCCGTCCCTCCCTCCCTCCCTCCATCCATCCCTCCGTCTCTCCGTCCCTCCCTCCCTCCATCCCTCCCTCCCTCCATCCATCCATCCATCCCACCTCTTGACTGTGCTGTGTCCAGGCACTCTCTGTGAGGTGGGTGGGTCAGTAAACTGCCTCCCTGCTATCCCTGATGTCACCAAGCTGGGGACATGGCTGTGCAACACCATTCATCTCTCAGCCCTGGATCACAGAGGGAGGGATTCCCTGGTGATGCACAGCAGTAACTCCAGTTTCTCCATGGCTGTTATCCCCTGCAACCCAAGGCTGGGGCCAGTCAGAGCCAAGGCCAAGGGCTGCCAGACCCTGAAGCCTCCCTGTGTCCCTGCCAAGCAGGGCTGTGCTGCTGGCTGAGACACCCTGGGGACAGAGGAAGGGGGATGCTCCTCAGGGCAATGGGTGGTGCTGGGAATGGGCCTATTGTTGAGAAAGAAATAGTAAATCCATTAATCTTTACGAATACAATTCACCGTGCAAAACAGAAAAGGAAGAGAGACACCTCATTTGTTATCAGGTGCATTGTGAGAGTCAGGTTCTTTAATTATCTCACCAAATTCTACAGCCCATTCATCAAATTGCCACCACCAACCTGCCAATATTGCCACCCACAGACCATCTGGGCACTGTGGAGGGAGCCGAGGCACTGCCAGCCCCCAGACGTGCCAGCGTGATGCCATGAGGGTATGGAGGCTGCTGGGGATGTTCCTCATCCCTTGGACCTCCCTCAGGCTTCCCTGCCCGGGAATTCACCTCCTCAGATACACAGAACAGCCCAACACTGCCCATGTTGTCACAGAGTCACAGAATCATAGAATCTCATGAGTCAGAAGGGAATCCTTGAGTCCACCTGCTGGCCCTGCACAGAACACCCCAGCAATCCCACCCTGTCCCTGAGAGTGTTGTCCAAATACTCCATGAGCTCTGGCAGCCTTGGGGGTGTGCCCACTGCCCTGGGGAGACTCATCCCTTATATGGAAAGATGGCAACCAGGCCAGGGACATCATTATGTCCATTAGGACTTACAAAAAAGAGGGAGAATGACTTTTTCCACAGGCAGATAGTGCTAGGACTAGGGGAAATGGTATTAAAGTAAAAGAGGAGAGACTTAGGTTGGTTTTAAGGAAGATATTCTTTGCTGTGAGGGTGGTGAGACCTTGGCACAGATTGCCAAAAGAAGCTGTGGCTGCCCCATCCCTGGAAGTGTTCAAGGCCAGGTTGGACAGGGCAACCTGGAACAGTGGAAGGTACCCCTGCATATGCCAGGGGAGTGGAATGTGATGATTTTTAAGGTCCCTTCCAACTCAAAACATCCTGTGATTCTATGACAGTTCTATGACATGGCAGCATTCCCAGGGGAGAGACCAGAGGCTGGGGAGGAAGGTGATTGGGAGTGATGTCCTGTGTTCCAGTGTTTTACCAATTACTGTGGGATAAGGGAATCATCTCCCTTCCCAGGGCAGAGCCTGGGACTTGCACGACTGGGGCTGGTCTGGCTGCAACACCCTTATAGCTCCTGGTGCTTCTATTTGGCTGAAGCTTCACTTCTGGAGGAATGAAGTTCCTGCCAAAATCCCAGATTCCAGCAGCTCCTTGTCAGGGTGACAGTCACAGTCCTGCCCCAGAAAGCCTACAGCATCCTAGATTTTGGGGATCCATTGGTTTCCTCTGTCACAGCTGCATGGAGGTCTGGCTCAACATTCCCTGTCACAGGCACAGTACTGGGCAGGAGGAAACCTGATGGGATGGACACAAGGAAGCAGAGGACAGTTATGGCAGCAAGTGCATCAGTGAGAAAGATGGAAAAAAAAGAGATCTGAGGAGCTGAGAGGTTGGGATCCTGTCTGGGATACATCAAAAGCAGTCTGAGTGGTTGTTATAAGAGCAGAGAGAGCTGGGTACCCAGGGGAGATCCCTGCTGGGATAAATTATCCGTGGGAATAAGTCCAGAAAGGCAAGCAGTGTTTGCACCCCTGGTGTGGGGTGAGGACTGGGGTGCACAACCTTGTACTCCACTGTCCCTAAGCAGGACTGCTTCTCCTCCACCCTCTGTTTCTGCCCTCCAGAGGTCCTGCAGACTGGGGAGCATCACAGCTCCTGGCAGCTGCAAATGGAGCCAAGGGAGCTGGTCTGGGAGTTCCCAGGGTGTGCTGTCCCATGGAGGGCTGGACAGGGCTCCTGGCCACCACCACCTTCCCCCAAACCTCCTGGGAGGAAACTGGTTCCGGCCCATCTGGAGTCCAGATCGGCTCCGGTGAGTAATCAGGGAGTGGGAGGGAAGGCAGACGTCTCCCTGCTCTCCCAGCAGGGTGGAGGAGAGAACACACTATCCTGGGAGTGCAGATGGGGTGGCACTGCACGATGAGTGGGATGTGCTTAACCCTACCATGGCCAGGACGAGCAGGAGAGAGGGGGCTGTGATTCCCAGACCTTCATCCTCCATCACTTTTCCAGGAGGGACAGGGGGAGATATCCCAACCTGGGCACTCCAGGTGATGGCCATGGGATCCTTCAGTCTGGGTGACCTTCCACATCACAGCCCACAGGCTGCAGCTCTGTGTTTGCTGAAGCCACGTCTGGGGACAAGAGAGGTAAAAGCATTGCGGGTGCCCTCAGCAAACACTTCATTTGGTGTGAAATCTTGAGCAGAAGGCCCCTCGCAAAGGCCACGCGCAGCCGGCGCAGGCAGAGATGTTCCGGCAGTGCTGTCACTGAAATCACCTCCTTTTTCCCCGAGGTGCCAAGTGTGTTTATTTTAAGGCCTGACAAAAAGCCAAGCTTCCCCTGGGTGCAGCAATCACACAGCAGCCATGCCAGGTCCCAGCAGGATGAGGACCAGGGACCAGAAGGAGGATGCTCCCCCTCCAGGATGTTGTGATCCCTCCATCCGCATTGCTTGCTCCAGGCATTGCCCCCCAACCATGTGCTTGGTGCCTTCGGGACAGGGACATGGAGCTGCCACGTGGTGTGTTCCACTCAGACAGGTCCTCACATGGCCCCCAGGAATGTGATATCCTGAGGGGAATGCCCTTATCCAAGCACTGTCTCCTCCAGCCTGGGCTGGAGCAGCAACGTGATTCAGAAGCCAAGTGTCCTTTGCTATGAATATTTGTTCTTTTCTCTTTTTTTTTTTTTTTTTTTTTTGGTCAAACTAAAACATTTCTGCAGGGAATGGCTGTGACTGATTACATTTGTCAGGGTTTTTATCAAGCAATTGAAAGAGCCAGAGATTTTTTGGAAACCAAATAAGTGAAATATTTTGGCTGGTCAAAATTGTTTCCAGTAAAAATCTCCAGAAAACAAGGAGCGAAACCATTGCAGAAAATTTGCAGCGCAAATTAAAATGTGTTTTTTTCCAAGGGAAAACAACTACTGGGAAAATAAATTTCTTAGCACCATTGGTGGAAGGATGTTTCGTGCCAAAGGTTGTGTCCCATGAGAGCATCACGGGGGTTTTGTCCCTGGGAATGTGGTTCCAGCCCAGGGATTTTGGGTCCAGCCCAGGGATTTTGGGTCCAGGTTTAGCTCTCACTGCAAAATGGCTGCACAGATTTTCCTCACTTTTCCCCCAAATATCACTTCTAGCCACAGTTAAGGGGTTCCAGGAGGAGCCTGGTCTCATAAGCACAGGGGAGTGAGTGGAGGGGATGTAGTGAGGAGCCCCCTTGGTTCAACCTCTGCTGATGCTGGAGGAAAGCTCAGGAGATGCCTTAGGAATGGGATGTACAGAAGGCAGGATGATAAAGGAATCCATGTCATGCCCTGGGGACCCTGTGCCATTCAGTCATGGGGCTATGCCATACTCTGGGGACCCTGTGCTACCCCACAGCTGAGCTGTGCCATGCCCTGGGGACCCTGGGCCACCATGCCAGGGGGATGTGACATTCCAGCTGCACCTCATCTTGGATGTCCAGAAAATATGGGGCAGCTAAACATGGTTAAAATATTCAACAAGGTCAGGGTTGAGCCTGTGGGGGAGGAGCACAGACCAGGAGACAGCAGGAAGGTGCAGGAGGCAGAGTTTGGAGCCTCACCGAGCCTGCTGTGGGGTGTGATTTGGAACATCTGCATCCATTTGGAATCTCTGCCACATTCCCCATTGATCCTGCTGCTGTCCCAACAGTTTTGTGGCTGTGAGGATCCTCCTTCTCTCTAAACCCTGCGTGTCCCCAGCGTGGCAGGGACAGGGCTGATCCCTGACCCCGGAGCAGGCTGAGCTCTGTGCGGAATGAGCTGAGCTCTGGGTTAAAAATAGCTCATGACCATGCAAATCTCTGGCTGGATATTAATGCAGATGCAAGTAGGTGCTGGCAAAGCTGGCAGAGATGCCCTGCCCAGCCATTCCTACCTGGAATGCAGTGTACAGGCTGCTAACATCTGCTGGAAGCTGGAAGGGGGGGATTTGTTGGGCTGGGTTGGCAGAGGCTTGGAAAGTCATGGTATGTGGGTCAGAGCAGTGAGGGGAGGCAGATTCCCTGTGGATCACTGCTGCCCTGGGCTTGGCTGGGGGCTGGAGAAACTCCCATGGGATGAAGAGGAGATGTGTCTGGGGAGGGCTGACCACCCTTCCCACCATCACTCCTCTGGATGCTGGTGGTCAGCACCCCTGAAACCACCAGCATGAAGGTGGGTAATAATACAGCTGGGTTGTGCTTCTGGCACTGTCACAGGTCCCAGGGGGATTTGACCACCCCAAAAATGCCATCCCAGGGCTGGGCTGAGCCGCTGTTCAGAGCAAGCCAGGTTCTCCACCCCCAAAACGCCTCAGTGCCCTGTGCCCCTGAGAAAAAGCCGTTTGCCATCTCTGTTGAAACACTGTGCATGTCAGAAATACGGCTCCTGCGGGCACAGCTACAGTCAGGAAGAGCCAGAGCACTCCACGGGCAGGGAGAGTCATGTGAAAAATGCTCTTGTTCCCTCTTAAGATGCTTGGAAGCAGCCTGAGGGCTTTAGCACTGTGCCGCTTTGGTTTAAGTTTCTCTAATGAGGTTTGCCTTCTATTACTGTCAGGGAACATTTTTCATTGTTGAAGCCACTGTAAATGCAAAGCCTTAAAAATGAGTTTCCATTTCAGATCTGACAGCTCAGCTGCTAATGTAAAATAGAGAAAAACCACAGATCAGGCTGCCTTTTAGTGCAATTAGCCCTCCAAATGGAGCAATTTACATTGGCACACTTGTGTATCTTCCTGCAGAAGGGGGAAAAAAAGCCTCATTACTTAAGCGCAGACCTTTATGAACAGAAATGAGGGGAAGAGAGGAAAAACACAGCAGGGATGGGAGCACTGGGTTGTGCCTCCCTTCCCTGTGCTACTCACTGTGTGCCGGCGAGACGCTGGGCTGGGCCACGAGTGCTGGGCTGGGTTTGCACATGGAGCCTTTCCCGGTGCCTCTCGGGGTGCCCGTGACTGTCACGGTGCTGTTGGTGTGCGCCTTGCTGTGGGTGTGGTGAGCTGGCACTGCCAGCGCATGGGACCACAACAGTTCCCTGTGCCAAAGGCTCTGCTGTGTCTCCTCTGCCAGAGGCTTTATGGATTAGAGCATCTCATCAATTTTTCAGTCCCTGCCAAAGCCCGCAGTGCTCCGGTGCTGTTGCTGTCATCCTTTCTGTCATGTGCACATGTGATCCTGTGCCACCTCACCGTGGGGGTGTGCCATGTCTTGGGGGTCCTGTGCCACCCCAGCACGGTTGTGCCATGCCTTGAGGGTCCTGTGCCACCCCAGCATAGCTGTGCCAGGCCTGGGCACTCTGTACCACCCCAACATGTGGCTGTGCTATGCCTTGGGGGTCCTGTGCCACCCCAGCGTAGCTGTGTCATGCACTGGGGACCCTGTGCCACCCCACCATGGGGTTGTGCCAAGCACTGGGGACCCTGTGCCACCCTGCCAGAGGGCTGTGCCATGCCTTGGGGATCCTGTGCCACCCCAGCATGGTTGTGCCATGCACTGGGGACTCTGTGCCACCCCACTATGTGCTTGTGCCATGCACTTGGGACTCTGTGCCACCTCACCGTGGGAGTGTGCCATACCTTGGGAATCCTGTGCCACCCCAGCATGGCTGTGCCATGCCTGGGGCCTCTGTACCACCCCAACATGTGGCTGTGCCATGCCTTGGGGATTCTGTGCCACCCTAGTGTAGCTGTGCCATACACTGGGGACCCAGTGCTACCCTGCCACAGGGCTGTGCCATGCCTTGGGAATCCTGTGCCACCCCACCATAGGGTTGTGCCATGCCCTCAGAACCCTGTGCCAACCTGCTATGGTGCTGTGCCATGCCCTGAGGACCCTGTGCCATCCTGCCACAGGGCTGTGCCATGCCTTGGGAATCCTGTGCCACCCCAGCATGGGGTTGTGCCATGCACTGGGGACTCTGTGCCACCCCACCAGGGGGTGGTGCCATGCCCTCAGAACACTGTGCCAACCTGCTATGGTGCTGTGCCATGCCCTGAGGAGCCTGTGGCACCTTGTCATGGATCTGCCATGTGTGTGGGGCACTGTCAGCGTGCCCACTGTGGGACGTGGTGCAGGATCCCAAAATATATTCCCAGAGGAGCTGCCATTTGCTTGTCAACACCAGCTCAGTTTGCATCCTCACTCCCCTCCCTGGCTCCATGCCTGCATCCTCAATATCCACCCAAGGCCACGGCCCCGCAGCTCCAGCCTCTCTCAGAATAAAATAAGGTTTGTTCGAGGTCTCAGAGCTCTGATTCATGCATTGCCCTGGCCTCCTCCTCCTCCCTCCCTGCTCCATCCCTCTGGCTAATGAGGCCAGAGCAGCTCTGTCCAGCAGGTCTGTGAGGAACCTCTTGCCTGCAAGGGGAGAGCAGACCTTGGGCGACAATCCAGCTTCAAACAATTCCAGCGGCACCTCCACGCATTTATTAATACTGTTTCCAAGGGCAAAATGCAGCTGCCTCAAGAGGAGGAGGAGGAGGAGGAGGAGGAGGAGGAGGAGGAGGAGGAGGAGGCAGGACAGTGGTGGGAAGCCTGAGAACATCCAGGGATGGACTCTCCTGGCAGGCATGGATGGGGATAAGCCAGAGCCCTGTGATGTCGTGCGGGTGGGATGTGCTGCAGCTCCAGGCGGTGATAAATCAGCATTAACTGAGGAGCTTTTTAGCTACTTTGAACTGGGGGATGGCCTGGCTGTGCTGGGGCTCCATGTCCTCTGGCTCTGTGGGGAGAGGGCTGAGTCCGGAGTGCTGCAGCCTGGCATGGTCACCAAGCCTGGAATTCCAGCCTTTCTACCTGATCCCACCATCTGACCTCTCTTCCTGGGTACCCTGCACCCAAATCCATTGCTTTTCTCACTCTCCAGCCCTCAGCACAGGGTTTTGATCCATGGGTCTCTGTGCCGAGCTGGCTGGGGATGCCCACAGCCATCATGGTGTGGGAGCAGAGGTATGGCTGTGGATCCTGGCAGGGTCAGCCAGGTACATCAAGGATTTGTTTCAGCATCCCCTGGGGTGGCTGCAATGGCCTGGGAACTCTCCTGAGAGCCCCCATGTTCCCTTCTGGGTTTGTGTCTTGGCTGCTGGGGGGCACATAGGGGTGGAAGACGGGTGGATGGTGGCTCTGACTAAGCAAGGAGAAGCAACCTCAAAGTTCTGCACTGTTCTTTGGCCATAAAACCCATCTCATCCCTCCAAATGATCCTGTCAAGCTGACACCACACATTTCCCACCAACCTGCATCGCCTGGCACTGGTGACACCACCTTCCTCTGGCTCCTCTGACATCCAGACCTGTACAAGCCCTTCCGTGGCACTGCCCAGGATGGATGTCAGGCTGACCTTTTCAAATGCCAGCATGACACCAACCTGCCTCTGCTCACCTGAAGCCTCCCTGCTGCTCATCCATGGAGCAGCAGCATGGCAGGACACAGAGCTCCAATTCCATGTCTTCCCACCTCCTGCTCCATATCCATATCCCCATCACCAGCAGAAAGTACATCTTCATCAAACCCAGCCAGACCCCCGTGGGAGGACACAGCATGTCCTGAGCCACCCTCCAAACCCCCCCTGGCCCTGCTGTTCCTTCTGCTGGATGCACAGGATGCCACAGGTGTCCAAATGCCACTTCCCATTGTCTCCCATGGTTGTTTTGTCACTTTGCAAGGTTGGAAATGATCAGCTTCCCGTCCCTCCGATTGCTGTGTATCGCTGCTTTCATTCTCTACAGCTGCTTTCACTTTTGTCTAACGCCGCCCGCTTTTCTTAACAGGCCTCTGCTCTCCTGATTGAGGGATTGTCTCCTTGGGTAGCTTGTAAAGTATTCTTCACAGCTCGGAATTATGATTCAAATTTTTCAGTTTAAATGTGCTCTTCCAGCTGATTCAGCTCATAATTGTTTTCAGCTTGGTGCAACTGGCCTGCTCGATGCCGCAGGCGTGTTTGGCGTCAGGGGGGCTCCATTCCAGCCACACCGTGGTCCCCTGCACCTCAGTAACCACTGCTTTTTAGCTCAGAGATCAATTCCTCTCTGTCTGCCAGGAGTGGGCTGATCCCGGCTCCCCTGTGCCGCAGGGAACTTTGTTCATTGAGGGTATTGATTTACGAATCCGCGGCCCCTCCGGATACTGGCGAGCATGACGTGCTTGCAGGACACGAGATTATAAGTGCTCTCATGCTGTCCTTCACCTGCCGTGCCAGGGGCAGGTGAAGGAGTGGGTTGTTTGGCTCCCAGCATGTCCAGATCTATTACCCGGAGCAGCCTGGCCCACAGGGACACCTTCCACTATCTCAGGTTGCTCCAAGCTCCGTCCAGCCTGGCCTTGGACATTTCCAGGGATGGGGCAGCCACAGCTTCCCTGGGCAACCTGTGCCAGGGCCTCACTGTCCTCATAGCCGAGAATTTCTTCCCAATATCCCATCTAACCCTGACTTCTGACAGTTTGAAGCAATTCCTCCTTGTCCTGTCCCTCCGGCCCTTGTCCAAAGTCCCTCTCCAGCTCTCCTGGAGCCTCTTTAGGCACTGGAAGAGGCTCTAAGGTTTATCAGGAGTTTTCTCCAGGCTGAACACCCCCATCTCCCCCAGGCTGTCTCCAGAGCAGAGGGGCTCCAACCCTTTGAGCATCTCCACAGGTTGTTCTGGACTCATTCAGCTCATGCTGCAGCTGGCAGTGGCTGCTTCTCCTCATGTTTTATTGATGCCCAGAGTATTAGCAATGGGCACATGTCCGCATCCTGAAGGGAGCTGCTGAGGCCCCATCCGTGTTTGGGCATGGACCAGAGAGAAGGTGCCATGTGTTCCCATCTGCATGGAGTTCATCCTGTCCTGTCCATGCACAGAGTGCACTGCCCTGGGATATGCTGGTCTAGGGGTGTTACTCTGGCTTTGTAACCAATCTAGGGTGTCTGGCACCAGCCCCATTTCCTGGGCCATATGCCCAGGAGAAGAACCAGGGACACATTGCACCACGACAGGATGACAGAGCACTCAATCCCATCACTAGGGACCACACTGGGGGTCCCATTTCCCCAGCTCTCACTCCAAGGACTCCATAAAATCACTGACATGGCTCATCCACATGTGCCCTAGACCTGGGCCAAACCAGTGTGCAGGCTGGCTCTGGCTCTCCTGGGAACTTTGCAGCTCCTTCAGGCTCCCCATCCCAGTGGATTCAGCTGTCACCAGTCCCAGGCTGTCACTGGGGTCAGAATCCCCCATCTGCTGATGCCCTACTCATGGTCAGGTGGGACATGGAGAGCCAACTGGCTTTGCCTTCCTAGCACTGCCCTGCACTGCTCATGGGCACTATTGGAACCCCCTCCCAGGGCATCCAGCATCCTGCCCTGTGCCATGGACACTGCCAGACCACCCTCTTGGGGGAAAACAGCATCTTCCAGGAGCCTTGTGAGGATGCTGGCACCTCTTTGCCACAGCTCTGGGGTGGAGGGCCTGGGGGGCAGGCTGTCAGGCAGCAGGGGCTGACACCATGTGTGAATGCATGTCCCTGTGTGAAAGGGGTGGCACAGCTCTGGAAAGTGCTTCCCGTGCCTTTTCTGTTATTTATGAGGGCTCCTCCAGCAGCATTGCCTGGGAGGAGGCTGGGAACGGGATGAGGCACAAGGCTCATCCCCTGTGTGACCCCCAGCAGCCCTGGCAGGGCTGGGGGAGTGTGGAGGGCACGAGATGGGATGTGGAGACCTACCCACCCTGTGCCTTCACACAGAGCTGGCTAAGGAAGGATCTGTGCCTCTCCTGGCACCAAACCTGAGAATTCCAAGCTAAAACCAATTCCGTGTACAAGGCAATGGGTGGCTGCATTTTTCATGAGCCAGATGAGCAAACAAAACAAGGCTTTTCCAAACGGGGGTGGCTGGGCCCGTGTTCGGCTGCCGCTGCCAGCCATGGTCACTAAGCAAACGAGAGAGGAGCAGGTTTGACAGGGCATCATGTTCCTGCCATCCACTGACAGGAGCCATCCTCAGTCCCAGTCTCCAGCCAGCTTTTCACACCAGCAGCTGGCAGTGGTGGCCACACTGGGCTCCCTGGAGAGGCACTGGGGACACCAACACTGGCACAAATGGGAACAGCCAGTGGCACATACCTCTGCTGAACAATCTGCTTGCCTTGTCACCCCCAAACCAGCTCCAGTGCCAGGCTGGGCTGCCCTGGGGGAACAGCTGCAGTACTTGTTGCTGGTTTATTTCTTTTTTTATGTAATTTTTAACACAATTAATTAAAACCCAGTGATTGTGTCCCAGAAGATGTTGCGGAAAAGCGAAAGCCCAGGGGTGGCCAGGCTGTCAGGCAGCTCAAGGATGCCCCTCTGGGTTCCACCACGTGCACCTCTGGGGTAGGCATTGCCAGCCAAGGCACAGATGGACCCTGCCAGCATTCCCTCAGCCCTGGGGCAGGATGCAACCAGCTCCCAGCACTGCCCTCAGCTCAGGCTGGGTCTCTGCAGAGCAGTAGAGATTTGCTGAAGTCTCTAGCCATGGCATGAAGCTGTGCCAGGGGAAGTTTATGTTGGGTATTAGGAAAAGATTCTTCCCCCAGAGGGTGGTCAGGCACTGGAACAGGTTCCACAGGGCAGTGGTCATGGCTCCAAGGCTACCAGAGATCAATAAGGGTCCATAAAAATCAACTAGTTCCAATCCCATGCCATGTGCAAGGACACCTTCCACTAGACCTGGTTGCTCCAAAGCCCCATCCAGCCTGGCCTTGAATGCTTCCAGGGATGGGCCAGCCACAACTTCTCTGGGCAACCTGTGCCAGGGCCTCACCACCCTCACAGGGAACAATTTCTTCCTGAAATCCTAAATCTCTCCTTCCTCTTTAACTTAAAAACCATTCTCCCTTGTCCTGTCACTATCTGCCTGTGTAAAAAGTCATTCTCCCCCCTTTTTGTAAGTCCTAACGGACATAATGATGTCCCTGGTCTGGTTGTTATCTCTCCATGTAGGGTACAAGGCTCCCCAGGGCAGTGGTCATGGCCTTAAGTCTGACAGAGCTCGAAGGGTGTCTGAACAACACCCTCAGGCACATGGTGGGATTGTTGGGGTGTCCTGTGTAGTTGGACTTTGGTCCTTGTGAATCCTTTACAACTTGAGATATTCTACAACTCTCCGATTTCCCAGCAGTTTTAAGCAGACAGGACCATCCCTTTGGAGCTGGAGCTGAGCGTGGGGACGCAGTGACAGCCAAGGCACAGTGAGACCAGTAACTGTGAGTAACCACTGCGTTCCCAAGCCTTGAGCCTTTGATTTTGGTGCCGTCTAGACGGGAGCCCCTATCAAAGCCCAGCAGCTGAGTGCATTTGCAAGGGGACCTGGAGAGAGCACACAGCACACCCCCTGCTCTTCCAGAGCTGCCTCAAAAGCCTTTTGACTCAGGAACTAACGAGCAGGTTCCATAACGACTTCTGGAAATGCTGCCAGAGCCCCAAGTGAAGTGCTGGGAGCCTGGGAAGGGTCCTCATGGATTATTTTTTCCTGCAGAAGAGGAGATTTGAGCCTAGGTCTCCATGGACATGATGGAGATGTTCTCCTGGGTAGATGGGACTGGGCTTGTGGGTCGGATGTGCTGTGAGGCTGATGGGGTTTAAACAGAGATGGTCTGACCCTGCAACATGTCCAGAGGGGTCATTGGAGGGGGTGGGGTGACTTCACCCTCCTTGCTGCTCGTCTTCATTGAAAGGGATGTCTGAATTGGTATTTTAATGATAAGTGGTCAAAAGGCCATATAGCCAGTAGGGAGTAATGGGTCCCCAACCCTCCTCTGCTGGTGCCCAGCACACATCTCAGGAAAGACCCTGCTCCATAAACCCAGCAAGGCAGGATGCCCTGGGAGCCAGTGTGATGCCCCTTCTCCCAGCAGCCTGGGGACCCACGGGTACCCCAACCTGTGCTGTGCCCAGCATTGCCAGCACCACCCATGAGACCAAGCTCATGCCCACTGCAGCTCTGGGGATGAAGGATGTGCTCTCCAGCTCTCCCACCAGCACTTAATCCATTTGGAGGCATGGAAAGAGCATGGCTAAGCTTGGATGTGGGGTTCCTGATCTAAAATCAGTACTGGGTGGTGGGTGAGGGCTCCACGTCTGCAATGGGAATGGCTCAAGCCCTGGGAATGGGCCCCTGGAGGTGACAGCCAGCATGTCCCCAGCTGGCAGCACCTCCAGGGTGCACAGCCCCCATGGGTGTCCCCAGCCTTGGGTGCCTTTGTCTTCACCCCAGGGGCAGTGCCAAGGCACGGGTGGGTGGGAAGGCATCCAATGAGAATGTCTTCCTAAAGTAAAGTCTGGTGAAATCTTGCTGCAAAAGGCTGGTTTTGTGACAGCTTGTCCATTCTCTTCCTGATGGATCCTGCTACAGTGACCAGGCCAGTCAGCTCTCCCTAAAAGGCTGTGATGTGGCCAGATTTGGGGCTCTTCTGCTGTCGCCTCCTTCCCAGGGCACAATTGCTCTGTTTCTGCAGTACCCAGTGCACCAGAAAGATTTTCAGTGAGGTTTTCTGGGACGTTTGGATGATTTGGGGGGGCACAGTGGTTTTGGGGACCAGCAGTTGTGCCTGAGTGCCCATGGTCATGGTGGGTGCAGTGAAGCAGATAGAGCAGGGAGTGTCATGGGTGCCCTGGGAATGGCAGGGATGCAGGAGCACATGTGCTCAATGGGTACATCTCTGTGCCTTGCTGGGGACACCTCAAATCTGTGACAACTCCGTGGGCACCCATTCCGGCTGAGGGCCGTCCTGAGGGAAGTCTCAGGAGCCTGAGGTTTTCCACTGCCACTTTTTTGGGGCAGTGCTTTGCTATCCCAGTTGTGCAGAGGTGTCACCGCAGCACCCGGTGCTGTGCTTGGAGCCTCAGGGACTCTGATGACAGCTCAGTGCCAGCACAGCAGGTGTGAGGGGCCCTTAGCAACAAGAAGCAACTTTGTGCCCATTCGGAGGGAAATGGAGCTGCTGGAGTCACAGTAAATAATTAAAGTTGTTAACTGCGTAGGAGAAAGCAGAGATAACAGAGGGAGCTCAAGCAGAAAACCTGGGATTCACTGCCCTCAGCTCTCCTGGGCACAGCCGCCCTGGGAGCTGTCCCTGCTGTGTCCCCCCCTCCCTGAGCAGGGTTTTTGCATCTCCCACCCATTTTCACACCTCAGCCACTGGCTTTCACACTGTGTTCTCCTCCTGGTGCTGCTGTATCTTGCCCCATCTGCCCATAACCCCGTGGGGACCTTCCAGGGCACCACCACCATCACTCTTCATCCTCCCACTCCTCCTCTTGCCCCCTCACACAGGGAAGCCCCTTCACACATACGTGCCTATTGATCCGTCTTGTTTTGCTGCTCCCTCCTGTGCTTCATAAATGTCAACTTTTTTCCCTGACAAAGAAATTTTGTGGTAATGACTCTTTGTGCCACTTCTAAATCCCCAATTACATAAGGAGCAGCAGCACAAAGCCATTCCCTTTGGTGGAAATCTCCGCGTAATCCCTTTTCCAGAGAAGCAGCCCGCCAGTGACACGCTTCTAACTCTTTGTTTGTTCTTTTGGATCAAATCTAACTGATTGCCGTGACTAATTAACTTTCCCTTTCTTCGGGCCTCTGTTGTCTTAATTAATTTCACAAATACTTCATTCCCAGCTCCCAGCCAACAGGCTCGGTGGTGCGAATCACCGGCGAGCGGCAGCGTGGTGAGGCGGTGCCTCCGGCGGGGCTCGCGGCGTGCTGGCACATGGGGCAGGGATGACCTTGCTGTCAGGGTGGTTTCATGCCATGGAAGTCCACCTGGCCATGTCCCCAGTGCCACCAAGACCCTGTGCAGGCAGCAGGGGACCCCTTGGGCACCAATGCTGGTGTGGTGTATCCAATGTGGCAGGGCAGGAGGTGGCTCATTGGAAGTGTGGATAGATCACCTCCTTCTGCTGCCTATGGGGCTGCTCCTTGTGCAGGGTTTAATTCAGGGTTTAATTAACTCTCCACCTTTCACCACCTGCCATATTCTAGCTTTTGCCCTGGGGTATTTCCCCCTGCTCTGCAAGCCTCTCCTGAGTCAAAACCCAGGTATGGAGAAATCCAACCCATAGAATGATAGAATCATAGATTCATAGAATCATAGACTCATAGAGTGGTCTGGGTTGGAAGTCCCTTAGAGATTATCTCATTCCAACTCCCTGCCATGAGTAGGGACACCTTCCACTGGACCAGTCTGGCTTTGAACACTTCCAGGGATGGGGCATCCACAATCTGTCAGGACAACTTGTGCCAGTGTGTCACTTCTCTCACAGTAAAGAATTTCTTCCTAAAGTAAAGTCTGGTGAAATCTTGCTGCAAAGGGCTGTTTTTGTGGCAGCTTGTCCCATTCTCTTCCTGCAGGATCCTGGTATGATGACCATCACCATTTCCCCTCCCGATGCCTGTGGCACCCGCAAGCATCCCTCAGATCCATAGCCCACATTTTGCAGCGATGGGCACGTGGATCTCAGGGTTAGTCCTCTGGAATCTATGTGCATCTCTCTGTGGTTATCCCCCAGGCTGGGTTTTTCCCAGACAAGGGCTGAGTTGAGATCAGCAGTAAAATATGTCCTGTTGTCCCAGCCAGGGCTGCACAATGGAGCTGCATATTCATGAAGGCCCTGCATTACTCAGTGGCTAATGGCAGTCTTTGAGATCCTATCTGCTGCTTCGAGCAGCCCTTGTGGTGGTTGTTATCAGTCGGTTTCTATCTGGGGTCTGCCCGTGGATGAATAAACATCGGAGCTCTTCCACTCAAAGGCCTTTGGTTTGTGGAGTGCAGCAGTAGATGCTCGATGGAGATAAAGGGAGCCGCTGCAGTCCAGGCTGATTCCTGCCAGCCTTCCTGTGTCACCTGTGGCCAAAACCAGGCCTGACCGTCCTTCTCACCCCACGGGAAAGGCTTTGCTCCATGGGAGGGTCACAAATCTTGTGTAAGCCTGGGATGAGGAATTTGGGGAACACAGTTTGGATGGTGCTCAGCCCTTGACATGGCAGAGGTGTGTGGCTGAACATCAGGAAGAACTTCTTCATGGAAAGGGTGGCCAGGCATTTGAAGGGCCTGCCCAGGGAGGTGGTGGAGTCCCCATCTCTGGAGGTGTCCAAGGAACGACTGGACATGGCACTCAGTGCTCTGGGCTGGGTGACAAGGTGGGGATCAGGCACAGGTTGGACTTAAAGAACTTGGAGGTCTTTTCTAACCTTAATGATTCTGTGTTTGTCTGATTTGTTGGAGGTTCCCCTGGAAAAGACTTATATGGCTGGCAGAGCTTCAGCATCCTGAAGTCAACAGTGGCACCACACAGGGTGGTGAAAGGGGGCAGGAAGAACGTTGTGAGTCTGAATCTCCATTGAAGGGAGGATGACCCTGTTTGCCATCAAGGCCTCTGGTAGGAAATGAATGAATTGGAGGAAATCCAGAAGCTGGGAGGGGGTGCTGAGGGAGCCAATCACCCCATCAGGTTCTGGGATCTCTAGGGGACCTGCGCTTTGGGAAGCACGAGGCATTACTGGAACAGAAGATGGCTTGTTTTGAAGGCTGCCAGGAGAAATCAGATCCTTTGCAGAGGGTGGATTGAAATCCATCTGCAATTAAGCCCAGGCAGTGCTGCTGCGTTTCCCTCGAGTCTCCCAACCTTCAGAAATCAGGGAGAGCAGCGTGAGCTGTGCTGCCATTCCTGGCGGCTGCAGTTCACCTGGGGCAGCACCCACCCCTCACCCATGAGCGATTAGACATCCACCCCCACTCCCAGGAAGCTCGTTTCCTGTCGCAGTGCTTGTAGCTAAAAAGCTTCTCTCACTAGACACAAGGAGACTTGGCCCCCAGGGACAGATGCTGCGGCTCGGCTGGGCCGATGGCAAACGGGGGCTGCAGCTTCAGAGGAAAGGGCTGAGGACAAATTTTAAAAGATTTGCTCTCCCTTTGTAGAAACCTTTGATTAAACCTTGGCAGCTGGGATCGAGCTGGTGCTCATCTCCCCGGCCTCCCGCCCCCTCCTACTTCTTCATCTCCATCTCTTCTGGCTTTTCTTCTTTCCTCTTTTCTCCCTTCACTTTGGAAGGGAGCAGATCAATAAATAAATAAACCAGCAGAAATGTTATTTCTCTGGTGAGAGGCGCCTTGAAGTTCATCAGAAATAACAATCCCAACCTCTTGTGCATGCGCAGGGGAGGGAGAAGGGATGGGATTAGTCCCTGGGGGAAAACACCAGTGCAACACGTTGGGCCTGTTTCAGAGGGCTGACAATTTAACAGCAGCGTTTGAGGTCTTACTCAGTGGCTTGAAGGATTTGACATGAAAGGGACACCAGTCAAATGAACGGAAGGATCATCTTGCAGGATTAAATGTCCTTGTCACTAACCCATCAAAACACAGCATTATTTTGAAGGGACAAATCGTGTTGAGGAGTTTACAGCAGATTAAACCTGAAATTCCAGGGGATATCTGGCAGATATCAGTGCTGCAGGTGGCATCAGCAAGAGCACAGGGTGACTGCACATCCCCAGGAAGTTAAGGATCTGCCTGGCCCTGGGGGAGCCCCAGTGGTTCATCTGCCATGCAAAGGAGTTGCTCCCAAATCAACCCAAAACTTTGTCCAGAGGATGGGGGAATTTGAAATCCAGAGTTTACAGTGAGTGATGTGGTGAGTCAAGATCTGAACACCTTCATCTTGGGACTTGAGGGAATCAGAACTGCCCCAAAGTGTCAGCCAGGAGAGTTTGCAAAAGGGGACGCTCCTGTAGACATTCCTGAGCAAACACACAGGGCCTTACAGGGACACAAAGCAGTCTGGGTGCATTCCTGAGACCAGGCATGTCCCTGTGTCCCACCAGTGACTCAGGGCTCCCAGAGCTCAAGTCCAAAGAGTGGAGCCAGAGGATGAAGGCTGTGTGCGGGACACAGCCCCTCATCCCCCTTCATCCCTTTCTCAGGGAACAGTGAAGGTGGACAGGACCCTCCTGGTCCTTGTCACACTCCAGCAATGCCATAAGTGAGCTCTGGGTGTTTTTGGCTGAATGAGGGAGGTTTCAGGAGGGAGCATCCAAGGAGTGTCTCAGGACAGCCTGCAGTGGTGGTGCTGGTGAGGAACCACAGCACAACAACCAACGTGTCATGAGAACATAAGAGGTAGAAATAAGGAATATATTGGCTCTGAAGTGCTAAACCAGCTCCTTTCCAGGTGCAGGTGTTAATGTGAGCTCAGCTTGGATAAAAAGAGTCGTGCACAGGCTGCAGGAAGCTGATCTCAGTTGTTGGCTGTGGGTCAGTGGCAGTGGCCGTGACTGAGAGGAATAGAGTCAGTGTTGGAGAAGGCAAGATTTCTCACCCCAGAGCAGACTGCAGCTGATAAATGCTGCAAATTCTGCTGCTGCACACGATCCTTCATGGACTGCAGCAATAACAACCCACTGACCTGCGCCTTCACCCCTGCACGGCCAAGCACGGCGCTCACGGGCTCCAGGCTTAGCTGGATTTAATGGCCCCGTTAAGTACCACCCAGGGAAATCAAACACAGGGACAGGCGCTCCATCCGGAGTGTTTTTCAGTATGGAAAAACCACAAGGATACACCACAGAGGGAATATTAACTCCTTATCCAGCCCTTGCTACAGAAGGAGACAGCAAGATGTCTTGGTTAGCAGCTATTTCTGTCAGTTAGTTGACAAGAAAATACTTGCTTGTAAAGTCTACCCCACAGCCTGTTCCAAGGGATGATGTTGGCAGCTTGAAAGGGAAATACAGCAATTGCTAAAGGTCTTCCATGAGGTTTGTCACAGCCCAGAACAAGCAAGGAAGAGACATGGAAAGAGACAGTGGGAGCACTTCTATGTCAGCATTGCAATATTGGTTGTGCTTGGGTAAAGAGAAGCTGCAGCGTGGGGAAAGCAAGTCACAAACCCAGAAAATCTGAAATATGTAAAAATTCCAGTGAAGGAACAGTGGAGGTAAAACGCAATCAGCCTGGTGAAGGCCTGGTGAGAAGTTTTGACTGCCCCATCCCTTGAAATGTCTGAGGCCAGGACAGGGCTTGGATCAGCCTGCTCTAGAGGAAGGTGTCCCTGTCCTCGCAATACAGCCAGCTGGGAAAGAATCCATGGAGTGCCCCATGGCTCTGGTGGCACCTGGCAAGGCTCACGTCCACACAGGCAGACAAACAGCCCAAAGGGCAGGGAAAGGGCTGTGAGATGGGCAGGCAGCTTGGGAAGCCAGGCAGGACCAGCAGGTCTGACCAGCATGGGGAGACGGTACAGGGCAGCGCTAAGGCAGCGAGGCTGCTCTGGGGCTGAGCCCCAGGCGGGCTGTTCCCTGCTTGCTGTTATCACAGCTGCCCTAGATAACCTACAGAGACAGTGCATGGTTCCTCCAAGCCATAGGGATGCATCTGAATTCTGCCTTGGTCTGGTTTTAAGGGAAAAGGGCTGAAGACAGACAGTTAAGGCTGCTGAGTGCTTTGCAGCATCAAAGGGTGGCCTAAGCTCCTCTCTGCTCCCTCTCTCTCAGCCCAGCTTGTTTTGGTGCTTCAGGGATGATCACAGCCCCCTCCTCCACATCGCTTTTTAAAGAGCTCTTTGGTCCGTCACTCCCAGGAGTTCACAGCTAAATGCTCAGCCTGGTGTTTGCTGCCTCCACATTGCCAGAAAGGTGGATCCCACAGGGATGCTGTGATGAGGTCCCTGAGGAATGATGCTACAGGAGAAACAAGAACCATCATCAGAGAATCACAGAATAGTTTGGGTTGAACAGGACAGTACAGCTCATCCAGTCTTACCCCTTGCCATGGGCAGGGGCACCTTCCACTAGACCAGTTGCTTCGAGCTCCATCCAACCAGGCCTTGGACACCTCCAGGGATGGGGCAGCAACAGCTTCTCTGGGCAAACCAGGGGTTGGGAAAACCCTGGATCTCCCACCCCTCACACCCAGACCAGGTTTCAACCCATTTCCAAGAGTAGAAACTGCAACTACCAAAAAAAAAAAAAAAAAAAGTGGGAGGTGTAAGACTTGCAGGGTCCATATAACCAGATTACAAAGTATTCTTCTGTTTTCCACATTCCATCAAGGAGAGGGAAGAGCAACAGCGTTTCATGCTGATAGGCAATGCCATCTGTGGCACAAACATCTTACCTGTGCCTGGAAAATGAGGATGTGGAACCTGGAAATGAGAAAAGTGCTCATTAGGCTAATGTGACATTAATGCTTCACGTCGCAGAGACTGGAGTGTCCACAGTGAGCCTGTGACCTGAGAACAGCCAGGTTAGAAGAGGGGCTGCCAGGGCAGGGCTGGGAGTTGATGGGACACCCCTAGTTGTGGCAGCCTCATCCCTCTTCTGAACACGTTTGGGGTTCCCAGTTCCACCCCCTGAAGCCCCGTTCCTTTGCAGGATCACTGCCTTAGCAGTAAATAATAAAATGCTGCGTCCCTATTACAGTCAGGATATAGCTCTAAATTGACTGTTTTATAGTCTTGAGTAATTTAATTCTTTTATTTAGCAAATGGTTTGCCATATGCCCACTGCCTGAGCGGTGCAGCCCTCGCACAGATCATGGCAAAGCTGCTGCCTGAGCACAGCTCCTGTTGCCCTCCAGGTCTTTGCCATGCTCAGCCCCTGCTGCTGGCTTGGCATGGTGGTTTCCTGCAGGGAATCCCCGCTTGAGTGGGCAAAAAAGTCATCCAGAGACTCTCCAGGGAGACCAAGACCTATGGGTAGATGGTGCAGCAGTGGGACACAGGGCCTGAGACTGGAATTGTCATGTCAAGGGTGGGTGTGGCTGCTGCCAAGATGGGCAATGCACTGACCGGGCACCTGAGGTCCACTCAGAGCTCCACCACAGTGCTGGGAACCCAGGAAACTGGGATAGAGGCTACATTTGGGGCTGCATGTGCTTAGTAAAGCCTCTGGTTAGGCACTCATCCAGCTTATCTTGCTGCAAGCATTGCCACCCTCCCCCGAGGCGACATCCCCAGGGCTCGTGGGGAGCCAGCCCGGCTTAAAACACTCTGCCAACAGCAGAAGGGTTTTTCAGCCAGACTCTGATCCTCTGAAAACCTGGGATGGATGGTGAGAAAGGCAAACAGCAGCGTGGCGAGACGGCCCTCAATAGCGGTGCTAAGTCTTGCTCAGCCTCGCTGCACCACGGGGCTCCCCCTGCCAGTGACTCAGATCGGGATTCGGATCATTTTCTCCTAAATGGCCTGGCTGTGTTTTTCCAAGTGGATCACATTGTGCCTCCGCCTGCCTGCCGGCTCAGCGGGACCCACTCCCTGTGTCCTCCATCCTCCTTGGTATTTTGATCTCTTCTCCAATTTAGTTTCATCAGGAATGTGTTATGTAGGAGAGTCGTGTGTCTTACTCATTTCAGCGAACACTGCTTGGGAACATCATTTTTGTTTCCATATTATAAAATTTCCTCTACATTTCTGCAAAACTCTTGATTTTTCTCTGTTTTGTTTGTTGGGTTGTTGGTTTTTTTTTCACTAAATTGGAAGAAAACATTTTTTTATGGCACTAGTTACAGTGTGAGTTACATGAACAGAGTCCCTGGGGACTCCCTGCTCCATCCTGGATGTTGTACTTCATCATGGCATGCTTCAAGACCTAATATGAGAGTCCCTCAAGTTACAAATCCCTCTGTGCTGGCACTGCTGAGGCATCTCGAGTGCTGTGTCTGGTTCTGGGCCCTCATGGCAAGGAAGACATTGAAGGGCAGAGCATGTCTGGAGAAGGGAATGGAGCCAGGGAAGGGTCTGGAGCACAGGAGTGGCTGAGGGAGATGGGGATGCTCAACCTGGAGAAAAGGAGGCTCAGGGCAGGACCTTTTTGCTTTCTCCAGCCCCCTGACAGGAGCAGGGAGCCAGGTGGGGTCAGGCTCTGCTCCAGGGAATAAGTGACAGGACAAGAGGAAGTGGGTTCAAGCTGTGCCAGGAGAGGTTCAGGTTGGACATCAGGAAGAATTTCTTCACAGAAAGGGTGGTCAGGCATTTGAAGGGCCTGCCCAGGGAGGTGGTGGAGCCCCCATCTCTGGAGGTGTCCAAGGAATGACTGGCCGTGCCACTCAGTGCCCTGGGCTGGGTGACAAGGTGGGCATCGGGCACAGGGTGGACTCGATGATCTTGGAGGTCTTTTCCATCCTTAATGATTCTGTGATTCTGTGAAAGCATTATGGTAAGTCCCATGTAAAAAGGTTCTTCTCCATTATACAACTCATCCTGTGTGCTCTATGAAGGCAGGTAGGACATGACACCACTTACAGTTTCATAGCCAGTGTCAGCCATGGGCTTGGAGGTTCAGTGCACTGTACACACAAGGGTAATTCCATCCCTGGAGAAGGTCTGGGGAATTTCATTGTGGATGTGCTCCCTGGGTGTCTGCAGGGCAGCAAAGTCTCTCAGCACTGGGAGCTGCTCCCCATGTCCATGGCCTTCAGGGCCCTTCAGGGAGCCTTCTGGTGATGTCTTCTAAGTCAGAGAAGAAAAAGTGATGAGTAAAATCATTGTCCAAAAAATGTGAGACCTTTAGGACTCAAAGCTGCTTTTGCAAGTGCCCTGAGGGCTGTGAAAAATTCAACCCCAGCAAAATATTTCTTTCACTCATGAAAGTACCTGCAAGCCCCTCACAGCTGCTGCTTCTGTTTACTTGCTCTGCCAAGATTATTAACAAAGATGTTAAACAAGCACACCCAGCACTGGCCCCTCTAGTTCCTCTGATGCCACCTGATCTTTACAACTGTTCTTTGTCCTCAGCTTTGGGGATGGTCAAATCCCACACAGAGGTACTGGCAAATCCACAAGCAAAGACTTCCCCATGGAGATGCAGATGTGGAAAAAGTTCCTGAGGTGACTGTGGCTTTGCTGGGTGGGATGAGCATCCCTGGGGCTGTCTGGTGGTGAGTGATGCCTTGCACTGCTGTTGTCTGTAGGGCAGTGTCCATGTGGCACCTTTTGGAACTTGGAGCCATCACATTGCTGTGTTCTGAGGAAGACAAGCTCTGCATCTGCCCTTCCTCCACACAGAATCATAGAACAGTTTGGATTGGAGGGAACCTAAAGCTCATAAGCCATAAGCAGGAACACCTTCCACTAGGGCAGCAATAGCTTCTCTGGGCAACCTGTGCCAGGGCCTCCCCACCCTCACAGGGAGGAATTTCTTCCTAACATCTAATCTAAATTTCCCCTCTGTCAGCTTGAAGGCATTTGGCCTTGTCCTATCAGCACAGTTCCTGATGCAAGGTCCTTCTCCAGCTTCCTTGTAGCCCCTTCAAATACTGTAAGGCTTCTGCGAGCTCTCCAAGCTTCTCTTCTCCAGGCTGAACATCCCCAACATTCTCAGCCTGTCTTCACAGGGGTGGTACTCTAGTCCCCTTAGCAACTTTGTGGCCTCCTCGAGGCTTGTTCCAACAGTTCCATGTCTGTGCAGGATGTGTTCATTCCATGTATCCATGCAAGACACGGGGAGGTGATGTCACAGAGTGGAACAACCGGAGAGGAGGAGGGAAGAGCATCCCACCCTGAAAGGGTCTTTCTACAGCAGCTCTTGAGCAGAGCAGGACCAAGCCTGAGGTTTCCTGGCACTGAGAGAAGTCAAGAAGCTGTGAGGATGCACCAGAAGCCTGGGAGATAAATCCAGCTGTCATCCCATGGTGTGGACCCTGGGTACGGTGGCTGGTAGGACTCTTTCCATCTTGGAGGGAGAGTGAGGCAGAATCTCCCTGCAGGAGTGCCTGGCTCCAGCAGTCAGCTGTGACCCTGGGAGCAGGAGGGGAAACCCAGGATGTGCCTTGTTGTTCCACATTCCAGTTGTGTTTGGTGGGATCTGGGGACATCCATCAGGTCCTCCTGGTGGGTTTTTGCGCTCCCTTCCCTGGTCAGGTTTCCCCTTTCACAACAGGAGCCTCTGAACACCCACAGCCTTCTCTAGAGGGGTCTGCCCCTGTACCCCATCCCTCCCTCCCTTCATCCCTGCATCCTGTGTGCCAGGGCAGTGCCGGGAAGCTGCCAGCCATCTCCTGGGCTCATTAACGTGGAGAGCTGCATGCCCTGCTCCCTGCGCATCGATCTGATAAATGAAGAGCCACCGATGGTATTTTCTACCCTTTTAAGTGTTAAAATAACATTTTAGCGAAATATGAGCAGGTCAGAGCCGAGCTGCCCCCTTTCATCTCCCAGCACAAAGCAGGCTGGGTGGGGAGGGAGCCTGCACAGCCGGGTGCTCCCACATCCATGGAGGAGGTTCCCGGGAGCTGAGGACAGATGCGTTTGGGGTTGTACACAAGCAGTGTGTTGTGTCTGTGGGAGAGGATTAGGATTCAGTGTGGGTGTGGAGGTGTCAGTGCTGCACCTGGGTGAGTGCAGAGGTCTGGCTGTGCACAGCCCTTGGCACAGGACAGGGAAGAATATCCATTTCCATACATACCATAGTGAAAACTTCCACATCTCCAATAGGTGCAGAGCTTTTTTGGAAGCTTCAGAAACGCATAGAACTTTAGAAACTACTCGAATCATTTTGATTCTTCTTTTTGCAATTCCTTCATGGAAATGCAATGACTTGTGTTGAGGAATGGGAAAATGAGATGACATTGTCCTTGAGTTTGGCTCTTCCTGAAGGGACCCCTGTGCACTCAACCTCTGGCCTATTCCTGCATGGCAGGAAACCGAGGGCTGAATATAAGGGAAACCAAACCCCGTGTGAAAAATATGGGATTTCAGCCTAGTTAAACTAATCTATAAAATGGATTGGATGGGGAAAAAAAAAAAAAGCAAATGCTCGCTGGACTGCGAAATGATCCGCTGAAAATTGGAGTGTAGCACTGACAGCTGCTCTTGATGGAGCCCTGTGTGTCAGGAAAAGAAGTGGTAGCAATAACAGGTTTGGCAGGTCCTGGGGGATCCTCTCCTGCCTGGGGGAGTGATGGTCTGAATCTTCTTGTCTTGGGGATCCAGCCCTTGGGGATCCAGGTCTGAGGGGACAACTGGATCTGGTGACTGCAGGGAATGAGTGCCATTTTCACCCCTTCAATATGAGTGGTCCTGTCAATGCCCAGGATTCCTGTGCATGCCCTGGGGCCTGCCTGGGGCTGCCTTGGGCATCCTTGCCCTTCCAGTTTCATCCACCATTCCCCTGCCCACCCTGGGCATCCTTTCCCTGCCCATTCTGTGCACCCTTCCTCTGCCTATCCCATACATTCTTCCCCTCCTTATCTAGCGAATCCTTTCCCTGCCCATCCCATGCATCCTTTCCCTGTCCATCCCATGCATCCTTTCCCTGCCCATCCCATGCATCCTTTCCCTGCCTATCCCATGCATCCTGTCCCTGCCTCTTGGCCCTCACAGCCCTGTGTTTTCCCTCCTTCCCCTTTCTACAGGGAAGGATTTCTTCACATGTC